>CAWUFW010004455.1:1200000-1539494 GCA_963921515.1 Calotriton arnoldi | reverse complement strand
ACAGCTTGAGCTGTTTGGCGTAGTTGGGTAGGTGTGTTGCGGTTGCCATTTCGCAGCGGTTCGTTGAGGTGGCGTGCTCCGGCTGTGTGTGCAGTCTGCAATGTGCACGCTCCGGGGTTGCTGTGAGCTCTGTGTAGTCGTAGGGAGACAGGACTTGTGTTCTGTTGGCTTGTTTGGAGGACATGGGCCCTCTTCCCACATGCTTCTCAGACAGTTCAAGGTCAGTGCTGTGTGACTCCTTCCAATTAACTTGCATGTGGCCGACATGGGGGAGTGTTTTCTTCTTTCTTCCCCGTCCGTTGTGTGCTTCTGTGATATGCGCTATCTGCCCTGTGGTCGGTCTCCTCAGCATGCCTGTGTTGGTCTATTCTTGGACAATGGCTGTATTCACCGGCTTCTGTCGTAGGGCTGTGGTTTCGGAGTTGGAATGGAAGGTCATTCAGTGCTGTCTGCTCTCCCTTGTGTGGGCGGCAGGCTGCCTTCCCGCTCTGCGTTGGGCCTTGTGTGTGGATGTTATTCTTGGGCCACCTGTTGTCGGTCCCCGGGCTCTTTGGTGTTCCGTTTTATATGTCTTGTTCATATGTGCAGGGTGGTATGGGTGTTTCTGTGTGGTACTGGCGTTCCTCTTCCCGAAGGGGCCCTGCTTCTCCTAGTTGGTGTTGCCGCCGCTGTGTGCTACGCCATGTTTGTTACACTGGGGTGTGTCCTGCTGTTGCGTGTCTTCACTGATATGTGTGCGTCGGTTGTGTGGCGTTGGGTGTTGTCCGTGAATTGGGCGTTGAGGACATGTCTGTGGCCGGCCTGTCACGTGTCATGTGCGTTCGGGGTGGGGCTGATGTGTGTGCTGCTTGGTTGTGTCCCTGTGTCTGTGTGCGACGCATGCATGGCGCTGCGGTTGGCCTCTGCGTTGTGCGCATGTGTGGCGGCGTCATCGGCGCTTTGGGGCCGTGACGGGGTTGTTGGTTCCTAGTCCCAGGTGGTGTGTACACATGTGTTCTGCGATGTTACGATTTGGCCTGTGTGTCATATGTGGATGCGATGGTGGATGTGTAGTGTACACGCGCTGGTGGGGGTTGTCCGCTTTTCCGCCCTTGCACTGTGTGCGCTGTTTGCGTGCACTTGTTGTGTGTGTGCCTACCTGCGTCTCCGCGGTACGTTGCGTCCTTGGTGGTGCATCAGCAGGAGCATGGGGACGGCCTGCAGTGCTGGATTCATGCTCGGGGAGCCGCTTCTTCGTTGTCCGTGCTCGGCGTCCGTGTTACCGCTTCGGTTTGTCGTACGGTATCTCTTGGCCGTGGGAGCCGTTTGTTTGCGGCATCGTAATTTATGCGCCGGGCGGGACGTGTTTCGTCGGACGGTGTGTGTCAGTTAGCTGCGCCGCTACATGTACGGGCGCACTTTGATGGCGGACGGTGTTGCTGGCTTGCCGGCGGTGTTTGGCCTACTTTTCGCATCGTAATTGGGCGGGCGTGTGGACTGCTGCGTGCCGGCGGTAACTGGTGGTTTTTGCATCCGCCAGCACGGCGGTTGTGCTTCCGCCCGCCATCGTAATGGGCCCCATAATTATTTAATTTTTATTTATGTTATTGTTTTATGTGTATAGATGTATTTGTAATTTATCATATTTTTTAATAATTTAAAATTTATTACAATAATTATTCAAAATTATTATTAAGTAAGTATATATATTATATCTTATATGTATATGTTTAATTAATGTTTTATTTAATTATATATGTTACTTATTAATTTTAAATATTATCAAATATTTTTAACTATGTTTATTTTAATTATAAGTATTATTTAGTATATTTTACATATTATTTTTAACAAAAAAAAACCGATATTTTTGATAACGATATTTTTGACAATCGATATTGTTTTTTCGATATTTTTGTACTTACCATGTTGTAGATAGCATTTCGATATTCTTGACATCGATATTTTTGTTGCGATATTTTTGTAGGTCGATTTTTTGACCTTCGATATTTTGTCAGTGATCCGGTTTAACTAGCTTAATCCTAATTGGCATATTTAACTAAGGTATATGCCACAGGTATATGTAGTACCCAGGGTGAATGAAAGTGCTCTTTCTGCATGGTTGCCCCCTAACTTTATACCAGATACCTGATGCAATTTGACTGAGTGTGCCCTGGGCCTCTGCCAATCAGGTTCCAAGGGCCTGTGTTCTTTCCCTAACATGTACTATTGTTTCCACAATTGGCACAACTCTGGCCTACCTGTAAGCCCTTGTAATGGGTACCTATGGTACCAAGGGCATGGTAGCCAGGGAAAGGCCTCTGAGGACTGCAGCATGTATTATGCCACCCTCAGAGACCTCTCACCACAAACATGCACCACTGCCATTGCAGGCTGCGTGTTGTGGTGCAGCTAAAAGTGAAGAGTCGACATGGCACACCTCCCTGTGTGCCATGCCTGCCCAGTACTGCATGAGGCCTAGGTAAGTCACCCTTAAGGCAGGGTGCCCTATACATCATGTGAGGACCTATTTGAATGAGCAGATAGGCCCTTATAATATCTAGGGCCATTCTTAGATATTTTAAGTGCCCAGTAAAGCCATCCCGAGTATAAGGTCTGGAAACTGGTCATTACGTGTTTCCTAGCACCATAATGGCTTTACTGAATCCTGGGATGTTTGGTTTCAAACATCTCAGAATAATACACCTGCACTGATTCCAGTGTCAGATCTATTATTCCCTGCACTCAGGGGTCCTTTCTAGAGGGTACCCCTGAACCAAACCAACCACTGGTGGGTTCTTGACTGGTGAACACCAGCCAGCCACCACGAGATAAGTTTCTGGGCCCCTGGGGTGGGACCCTGCACTCCCTGGGCCTAGAAACAAACCCTTTCCTGGGCAGAGGTGTTCACACCTCTTCCAGGTCAGGAAGAGCCATCTGTGGCAGGGGAGCTTCAAAGGCCTTGCTGCCTTTGAAACGCGACCCCCAGTCTCTCCTGCTATGAGGAGCCGGCCCCCTTCCTATCTCACTCCCTTTTTGGTGGGAAGACAGGCAGGAAAAATCAGGACAGCCCAGAAGGTGTGCCCCCCTCGGCCAACCCCACCGTTCAGGTGGGGGAGGCGAGGTGAAGCCCACTCTTCAGTGACCGGCATCTTGCAGATGGCAGGCACCCCCCTCATTAGGATTGTGCCCACTTCCCCTCGTGGGGTGAGCACACTAAAGGTGTAGTCACCCTAAGGACAGTAGCCCATTGGCTACTACCTTGAGACCCCTAAAATGCCCACTAAATACAGTGTTTAGGGGCAGCCCTGAACCCAGAAGTTAGTTCTTGATGACCTAAGAAAGTTGGAATCCTGAAGACGTTGCAGCAGTGAAGACTCCATGCACAATTGACTTGGCCCCGGCCCTACCGGCCTGCCTGCAGCTCTGAAGTAAACGACAGTTTCAAAAAGAATCAACAACCTCCAGATTTGGTAAGGACTGATCCTCCACTTCAATAAAGACTTAAAACTCCAGAGGACAGTGGCACTGTCAACAGAAGAAGATCCTGCCCCTGCGGGACCAAGAAACCCTGCTCTAGGACTTACCTCTGAACCCGTCGTCCACGACCCATGTCTATCCATCCTGAAGTGGTCCCCCAGCGGTTTTGACCTTCAAACCATCGAGGGGTTTCATCTCGAAGGTTCCGTGTTGACGCTTGTAGCCTCTTCACGACAACCCCCCCTCCACCGTGACCGGACCGGTAAGCATTTTTCTGACATCTAAAGGCATCCCTGCAGTCTCCAACCATGTGTCCTGCTGACCCAATCCCGAAGAGTCCTGACGTTGAGGGACATCCCTACTTACCTGCCCAGCTGTTGGTTCCTCCCGGAAGACTTCCTGGACTGAGCCTTCAGCCTTAATCCAAAGACAACAATCCCTCTAAGATAACTTTGGGCTCCGGACACCGTCTGAGCACCCTGCACCCGGGCGCCTTCGTGCCACTGGTGGTGTAGTCTTAGTGCTATCTTGGGACCCCCTTTGCCCTCACCTTAACCCTAGGAGCTTGTCTCCCAAAACCGAGTGGCTCGCCCATGAGCAGCCACCAACCGCGGTGCCCCATAGCCCCATTGGCTAACCTTGGCCCTAGTGCCGCTGGTGGTGCACCTCGAATGCTGAATTGAACCTTGGGGAACCCTGGTTCTACTCCCCAAAACTCAGATACCAAAACTTAACCCTGCTTTTTCCTCCATAGAATTGCATGGTGGGTTTTTCTCAGAAAATTGTTATGTTTTGATCCTTGTACTCCAACAAAGTAACTTAGGGCCAGACGCATCAAGCTATTTAGCGTGCGCAAAAATTGCGAATGGCCTTTTGCGCTCGCAAAGTAGCCTTAAGCAATGCATCATCACAATTCGCAGAATACCACACAGAATCCCAAAAAATAAAGAATCGCAATTTTGCGATTCTTTATTTTTTGCGATTCTGTGTGGTATTCTGCAAATACTGAATATTTTGCGAATCTCAATTAGCGAATCGCAATTTGGGATTCGCAAATCTATGCATAAAAAATTGCAAATTGCAATTTTGGTGAAAATCGCAAAATTGCGCACGCAATTTACAGAATTTTTCAGACAGGTGGTAAACAGGTGAAAACACTTGAAACAGGTGAGAAACATTGGGAAAGTATATAAACAGGCCCAGGAGGCCTCAGAATGTTTTACAATGGCAGCGCTCTACGTCATGGCGAGGAGGAGGAGGCTACGAGCAGCAGCACAGAGAAGAAGTAGGATAAAGGAGCGCATTTTTAGAGTGCGCATTACATTGTTGGGGCAGACAGAGGAAGAGATCTATGACAAGTATAGGTTAAATGCAGGCATGATCTATGATCTCATTGCAGAATTAGATCCCCGAATGCAGCGTCAGACTCGCAGGACACATGCCATGCCCACTCATGTGCAGGTCCTATGTTCCCTGCACCTACTAGCGTCAGGTAGCTTCCAGGGCATAGTAGCTGTAGCTGGAGGGGTGTCACAAAGTGCCCTTTCGCGCTTTTTCAATTCATTCATTGACACCATGTTGACCAGGATACACCACCACATTAGCTTCCCCTCAACCCCAAAAGAATTGCATCAAACCAAATTAGACTTCTATCAGATAGCCCGGTTTCCCCACGTAATAGGTTGCATTGATGGAATGCATGTAGCCATTTGTCCGCCATCAGTGAATGAGTACATTTATAGGAACCGAAAATCCTACCATTCACTGAATATCCAAGTCGTCTGCAATTAAAAAAACATCATAACTGACATAGTGGCACAATTCCCTGGCAGCATACATGACTCATACATATTCAGACACAGTGGCATACACACTCGTCTCCTTGGGGGTGAATTTGGCAACGGATATCTGCTTGGTAAACATATCTTTCAATGTCTTCCATACTCTGGGCAAATGGTGATGCATATCAGTCAGTAATCTGTTGCTTACTTCCCTGTAGGTGACAGCGCATACGCCGTACCTCAACCCAAGTACCCCAAGTGAGCAGCGTTACAATGCAGCGCACATCTCCACACGGAACGTCATAGAGCACACCTTTGGCCTACTGAAAAGTAGGTTTCGCTGCCTCCACAAGACTGGCGGGGCGTTGCAGTACCAACCAGATACCTGCTGCAGAATTGTGGCCACTTGTGCCATGTTGCACAACATCACAACCAGGAGAGGCATACCCCTGGAACTGTCTGACAGCGAGCCTGAGGACGACAACCAATCAGGGCAACCACCACAAGCAGCAGCTGGGGCAAGCTTAGCAGAAGGGAGACGTGCAGAAATAACACAGCATTATTTTTAAGGTGGGTAATGATGAGACAAGACACTGCATGGTTTAACTGTAGCTGATGTTTTTAATGAATAAATGTGGTAGTGTTAATGCACACATACCAGGTGCTAACTAGCACAGTGAGTGAAAAAAATATAGTACATGACAATATCATTGGACTTGAATATCAGTCACAACAATTGGCATGAGTATGGTTACATCACCATATTGGAGTTGTTCTTCCAACACCACCCTACATTTTGCGTGAACGCACCCCCAAACAGCTTTCTGTGGGCTCAGTCACGTCCCTCGTGGAGCCTTCTGATGTAGTGGTACTCCTAGTAGTGTGCCTCCTGCATGTAGTCACTGGCACCAAGAGACTACTGAGGCTGGACCCCTCCTCACTCTCCCCTCCATCCAATACATTGCTGCCCCCAGAAGAAGCAGTCTGAAATTGCTCAACTGCATTTGTGACCTGGATGAGTCCCTTGGCCACATCCCCACAGCAATGGCTCATTTCAAACTGCATGGCCACAGAACGACGGGACAGCACAGCTGTGTTGGTGCTCAGCCGGTTGATGCCTCTGGTGTAGCCATCTAAGCGCCCTAAGAATTGGCAATGATTTCTTCGTTGGGACACCTGGTCCTCCTGCATCACCCCGCATAGCTCCTGTATGGCTTCATTTGACTGTCTATGTCCTTCCACCACTGCTGTAGTCAGCTCCTTCAAGCAGTCCCTCATGTCTGCCTGCGCCTCCGGGTTTGGACATTGCTGCACATCACCTGTGTATGGGGTCTTGTGGGTGTACGCCCAGGCTGGGATGTCTGGGGATCATGTTGGCTCTCCTCCTCTACTTCCATGGCAGGTAGTGGTGGTACTGTGTTCCTGCCTCTTGTGGGTGCAGGGTTTGTGTTTTGTGGGGCCACATGTGTCTCCACTCCTGACTGTGCCTGAGTCTCCTGGGTGACTCCTCCTTCACTCTCCTCTGTCTCCTGTGCAGCTGGATCTGTGATGTGAAACAGTGCAATTTTAGTTCACTTTTCAAAACATGTGTGTCACATTATGCATTTTTCGGTTCCATTAAATTACTTTCTGACACACAGTGTCTATATGCTTCACTTTCTTGTTGTACTTGTAAGCAACAATGCTGTTTTCCTCCCTACTTGCCTTTCTTATAGGATTTGCTGCCTGTTAATCCCATAATACATTTGGGTGTAGCAACTAAAATGTGGACTGGAGTATGGTTCTGAACACTACACCTGATCTGACTTGAGGGTATTTTTTTAGGATTCCGCATTAAATGGACATTTACATGCATCTTACCTTGTGAAGTACTGGCCGGTGCAGAGGTGTCCAAATCCATTACTCCAACTACAGCTTCAGGCTGAAGTGTGGACTCCACTAGGTCCTCTAGGGGTGTAATCCCAGTTTCTGTTTGTGGCCCTCCTCCAGTCTTCTTGGCGTCCGCATGCCTGGCAGCAACCCTCTCCTTTGCACGGCTGCGGAGGTCATACCAGCGTTTGCGCAGGTCTTCTATTCTGCGGTGGGTGACCCCCACTGAATTTACTTTGGATTGTATTCTGAGACAGATTTTGCGCTTCTCTGACTCAGGGACCTGGAGTGACAGCTTTCCAAAAACCTTGTCATGCCTCTTCACAACCTCCTCAATGACGATTTCAATTTCCTTTTCGCTGAATTTCATCTTCCTCTTGCGATTTGCAGACTTCTCCCCACTTGATCCTGAAGCCATGCTGATGTCCCTGAACAGTTTTCCAAAATCCAAAATGGTTCCTTCAGCTGTGCTCCTGCAGTCTGCCTCCTCCTCTGACTCTCTCAGTGCACTGGATTCAGCATGGGATGCATCACTTCCTGGTTGTGATGTCATCAAGCTGCACCAAAAACGAACTCGCAATTAGCGATTTTGCTAATTGCGAGTCTCTAATTGTGATATCGCTAATTGCGAGTCAATAACTAGACCTCGCAATTCCAAATTGCGATTTTTAAGGATTCGCAAATTATTAGCGATTTTCTTGATGCATTGCATTTTGCGATTCCTTAGTAGCGATTCCTTATTTTTCCGCTAATAAGGAATCGCAAGTGCAGATTTTGATGCATGTGCCCATTAGAGTCTTCAAATGAGTCAACCTGCTTGCTAATGTACTACAATGCCCAAAATGTGTGCTTAGTTTTGTGCAAAGTTAGAAAACTAACTGAAACGTAACTAAAAAGTAATCTGAAGTTATTGCAAGTATTTTAAAGAGTCTACAACCCATTTTCTCCACTGCGAAGGAATTTGCATACTTCTAAAAAACTAGTACACACTATATCTTGAAAAGTATATTTGTATTGGAAGTCTCACTTATCTGCTACTGAGAAACTCTGGGTTCTAGTATTAAAAATAACAAAGTAACAACTTTTTTATACAAACAATTGGTCTTGATTCAGTCTTTGAGTGTGTGATATCATTTTTTGCCTGAGTGTGTACAACAAATGCTTAACACTACCCTCTGATAAGCCGGACTGCTCAACCACACTACCACAAAAGAGAGTAAGGTATTATCTACTTTAGCCCCTGCTATACCTCTGCGGATCCACTGAACTCTGTGCACACTATACCCTACTTTAGTATAATATATACAGAGCCAATTTCCTACACAGGGCATGTACATTAAATGCCAATTGAGGACTGCAGCACCTATTGTGACATCCACTACAGTGACAGTGTAAAACATGGCTTCAGGCCTGCCATTGTAGCTTGTCTGTGACAGTTAAAAAACTCCAATTCAACCTGTCAAAATAACCTCTTTTGACAGGTCAAAACCTTCCTTTTAAATATTAGTAGGTCACTCTATGTAGGCCTTAATGCCCATAAGGCAGGGTGCATGGCATTTAAAAGTTGGACATGTAGACCTTTAATGTTAAACATGTCTTTTCACTGAAAGATCCCAAAAAGCTATTTTTATTGTATATGTATTGTATGTCAAAGGAAAACATTGAGATACAATATCAAATATAATAATGGTATCTCCATCTAGCTAACACCTAGAAATTTAATTCTTGGACTTTTTGTAATATTTATTTAATGTACAATTCCCTGGTGAAGACGGATTATTAATAAATAATAAGGAAAATGTACTTTTAGAAAGTCACCTATTCCTGGCTTAAATCCTATTGAGCCTAATTTGCGTTAGCCTTCATTTGCAGCCCTCTGAGTGTTCAAATGCTGAATTAGTTGTGAAAACTGCTCGCAGAGCAGAAGACAAAGGCCTAGGTGTGGAGAGGTTTTTTTGTTCCCCTTGCACAATGACCATTTGTGCAGTGCTCAGGAACGTAATTAACTTTAAAGGGGGCTCTCCTGTAACATGGAAATGTCAGAGGACACCTGCACAGGCCCCTTCTTTGTTCCCCCAGCCAGGCAGGCTCCAATCACAGTGGAAGGGGCGCTGCCAGCAGAAATGGTTGAGAGTATCTGCAAAGGCGGGGCTGATCTTTTCCCTGGCATCACTTCTGGGACATAGACTCTTTACAAGGGAAGACGGGTTTCCCCAGCTTGGATTTAGGCTGAGAGGTGCACTGTGGGATTGTTTGCAGTAAGGCACACAGGAAATGCTGAAAAACTACCCTGTCTGAGGAAAGAGAAGAGTCCTTAGGGACTGGACCTGCTCTCCATCGTGTACCTAGGACAAAGAAGAGGACATAAGGCTGACATCCTGTTCAACTACAGTGACACAACAAGCTACATAAGGCCTTTTCTGCGGCTACCCAGCTTACCAGCTGCAACTGGACATGACCTAGAGCCTGCTGTTGGCATCTACTCAAGTGAGTCTTGACCTTCAAGTGCTATTTTTGAGGTTGTATTTGTATGTGTTTGTATTATTCTTCTTTGAACCCCAGGCTGTATCAGAGTGTACTTCTCCTAACATCCTGAGAAATCTGGAACTTTTTGTCTCCAACAACCCCCAGTGGTCCAGGACAAACCTGCCAAGCTGATCCCACCTTGGTGTGTTGCTGCTGGGCTGAAGATTCAGAAAACTGCCGCCCTGAGCTTTTGTACAGCAGCAAATCTGATTCATCCGGACCTTGCAGAAAAAGTATTCGGCCTCATGGAGCCCTCTTCCACTACAGCCTGCAGCCTTGCCCTGCTGGTGGAATCTGAGTTCCAAAAAAGTAACTAAGTATGAATGTAGAAATCTTCACTGGGCAAAAGCGACAATCATATGCAGTTGGTGAGGGACCTTCCTTGGAAATAAGATTCAGATTTCTCCCACTTGGTAATTTTCTGCCAAAACTCAGTGTCTTCACCGGGACCTCGTCCGGTGGCTATCTGACCTCCTAGAGCCCTCCTTACCCAAAGCCTGCTGCCTTGCTCCACTGAAATGTTTAGACTTCCATTTCAGAGACTAAGTACAAAGATAAAACTTCCAACTGGGTCAAATCTAGTTTCTGTACCTATTCCGTGCTCCATTGTGGTCAGCCTCAGATCATGCTTAGTTCACGGTCTGTTGCAACCAGTTGACCGCGACTGGAGCCCAATGCTTTTTGGTGTTATTTGTATTTGAAACTTTAAAAAATCATATTTCTGGTTCCCTGTGTTGGATTTTTGGTGTAATTTCATTTTTCTATTGGCCTGAGTTGATTTGGGATTTTTCACGTTCTGTTTTTCATCATGATTTTGATACGACATAAATACTTTACACATTACCCCTAAGTTAAGCCTGTCTGCTCTGTGCCATAGCAACCAGGGAGTTGAACTCAGGTTTATTCAGTGACTTTAGTGCTTCACCCTGGCAAGGACTGTGATTATTATTTGTGGTGGGTAGTTATCCTCCTCATTTACTACTCCAATTTCTTACAACACCCTTGAATGTGAACTTATATTACACAGGAATATTTCATTTATTGATAACATCAGGATGTAGAAAGGATATGTTAACAATGTCTTCATGATTTGGTAAGGGTACACTGACTTTTTGTCTGAATTCATCTCTGAATTCATGTCAGCCCAACCAGATCTACATTTCACACATCTTTGGAGCAAATATAAGATTGATAATTTGGATCTGACAATTAAACGTTATGAAAATAAACTATATTCTGCCTTGCTTTGGAAACCCACCAAAAGAAACACGATTAGAGTACCACACTTTCCATCCACAAGCCCTAAAAGATGGCCTTCCCTATGGTCATGTCCTGAGATTGCTCAGTTAGTTACCTCAACTTATAGAGTGCATGCCATCCCCACGGTGCTTCCCGGTGCTGGAGAACTCAACAACTGTTAGACAGTGGCATATGTACTTAAAAGAGCCAGGTCTTACGCTTATTACGGAAGGTCTCTTCACATGGGACTCTTCAGATGAAACCGTGCATCTATTTTTGATTCTGTAATTCTTCGATTTTAACTTAATATATATTTCATAACGCTATGTTGTATTGCAATATATTATGAATGAATGAATGACAATTTGTTGAGCGCGATAGCTACCCTTAGGCGTCCTAGCGCTGCGGACAATACGGGCATGAAAGACACTTGTGGCTGTCCGGGTTTATTGAAACAGAAAGGTCTTGAGGACCTTACGGAATGAGAGTATATTAGACTCCGATCGCAGATGCGGGGGGAGAGCATTCCATAGTTTGGCCGCGTTGTACGAAAACGAGCGGCCACCACATCTAGTTCTTTTTATCCTGGGTACTTTGGCAAGAAGAGAGGAGGATGACCTAAGCTGTCTAGTCGGCCGGTAGGGAGTGATCAACGGTTGATTTATCGCGGGGCCTGTCTTCCAGAAGGCCCTGTGGGTGATACAGAGGGCCTTGAATTTGATTCTCTCCCGGACTGGGAGCCAATGGAGGCTTCTAAGCCCAGGACTGATAGGAGATCGACGGGGAGTCTGAAGAAGCGTTCGAGCGGCGCAGTTTTGAATGACCTGAAGCTTATTCAAAGTGGATTGTGGGGCACCCAGATAGAGGGCATTTCCGAAGTCCAGGCGTGACAGAATAAGGCCCTGGACCATGATCTGTCTCGCCTGGAATGGAAGTAAGGGGAGAACCTTCCGAAGCAGCCTCAGTAGACCATAGCAAGTGGCCGCAAGTTTGGTTGCTTGGTGATTGAAGCTGAGGGTGTTATCCAGCCATATACCCAGGCTCTTAATCGTGTCCTTGGGCACTGGGGCAGGACCAAGACAAGATGGCCATAGTGGATTCATAATGTACTTGGGGGCATTGCCTAGGAGCATAAGCTCCGTCTTGTCTCCGTTCAGCTTTAGGCAGGATGCTGTCATCCATTTAACCACCTCCTCCAAGCATTCGCTCAAGTTGTTATGGGCTATGTTAGGCCGATTGAGAGCCACCACTAGCTGAGTGTCGTCGGCATAAGTGATGATTTTTATGCCGAACGGACGGACAATTTCAGCTAGGGGGCTCATATATATGTTAAACAGCGTGGGGCTCAGGGAGGAGCCCTGAGGCACCCCACAGCCGAGTGGTTTGCTGGGGAGGTGATTTCGCCCTCGAAAACCTGAAAACTGCGGTCTGCCAGAAATGACTTGAACCACTTGATGGCATTTCCTGTTACTCCCAATTTGGAGAGTCGTTGTATTAGTATTTCGTGGTTTACAGTGTCAAATGCGGCGCTTAGATCTAAGAGAATGATTGCTGCCGCACCCCTTGGTCCAAGATCATTCTGGCTTCTTCAGTTACTGCAAGGAGTGCAGTTTCGGTCCCGTGCATGGGCCGGAAACCCGTTTGAGAGAGATCGAGCAGATTGTTGCTCTCCAGAAAATCTGTCAGAATAGTGTTGACATGTTTCTCCAGGACCTTGCACAGCCACGGCAGTAAAGAGATCGGCCGATAATTACTGGGGTCCTCCTGATCCAGATTGGGTTTTTTCAAGAGGGCCTTGACCATGGCGCACTTCCAGGGTGGCGGAACTGTGCCCGAGGACAAGGAGGCATTAAGCAGGTCCAGTGTGGTGGGGAGAATGTTGCTGATTATAAATGTATTATCTCTTTTTAAATAACAATAAAGATATTTGAACAAAAAAATGACTTGTCCAGGGAAGCAACCATTCATTCTCCGAAATTGGTTGCTCGATGTTTCCCAAAGACCTTGATAAGACGCTCAAAGAAAAGAGCCTGTTGTTCCCCAGGGAACCCTTTGTCCTCCAAAACTAACAACTAATTAAACAAATTATGTGTAACTAAGTGCTGCCCCCTAACCAACAAGTTAGTTAAGATTGCTAAAACATTGGAATGTGATATGTTCAGGTAATCCCTTATTAGACTTGTCTTTGTTTTCCTTTATAAGAGGTTGCAAGATTAGAGATCACACAGGGAAAGCATTTAAGTCTGCACCTATATAAAACACCATGACCTAGATTTGGAGCCTTCAACCTTTAACAGGACGTTTTAAATCTAGGAACTGTGCAGAATATGAGTATACCTTAAACAAGACAGCATTCCGCCTCCAACATATTACAAAAAATCTCCAGTTTCTTTCAAACTGCAATTTGACTAATGTGATTTATTGCATTAAATGAATTTGCAATCATGTTTCCATTGGACAAGCAATGAAAAAATCAGACAGAATTACACAACATAGAAGCACAATACTTTTGATGACCTGAATGATCCCCCCTTTGACCATTACATTTCCTTTTGATGTTGCTAAAACAAACACCACAGGGTGGTAACCTGGAAATCACTTTCCACAGGTTGGAATGCAAATGGATCTTCTGCTGTGGCTCCATAAACAATCGGATGTACTCAGCTGATGAATGTAATGCTATTTTATAATCCATTCCTTAGCGCAGTCATAATTTCTCGTATCATTAAATACTGGTTTCATTACACTCTCGGATTAATATCGAACCTTCTGGATCACCATTGTGTAAATATGATTATTTTAATTTTAATTACTATCAATAATCTTACAATTCTCCTAGTAATTCTTTTGGTGCTAAAGGCTATTGTGTAACCATGTTTGTTTTTATCAATGTCAACAATATCACATTTCTCTGTAGGAGCCTATTATTGTTTTTGGCAATACAAATCCCATCACATACCTGTCAAATGGACATTCATTTTATTTATCTATCTATTGCTCTTGTACAATGATTATGACTTCCAAAACTATACTTTATTGAATAGATTAGTCTCTGTTCAATAACACTGTTTTGTATATATCTGTATACCATAATTATTAATTACCCATGTTTCAGCACATTGCCCCCCTTTTCTGATATTACGTTTCATGCCTTTTGCTACTGTATGCAAAGGAAGTAGAATTATCAATAAATTCCATGGTGCTGACTATGTTGACGCTTCCATTATTGGCTGAAAACAGCTGTGCACGATGTAACGCCCTATCTCACTCCTTACCTCCGCTTCATAGTGGACACCGCGGGCAACATTCTATAGGCTTCTTGCATACCTGAACAGCCTTCTCCTTCCTTGAGGCAGTTGGTTCATTCTGTCAGGGGTCATTTAATTTTTAATTCCTCTTCCTTACCTACCTGATATGCCTTCTCGCTGAGCGCTGTTTACTTTGGAGATCCCCCCCATGTTTACCTAAGGTGGTCAATAGATTCATCCAAAGAGGGAATATTAAATTTTTTCCCATTGCAGCCTGACCACGATCCACCTAGCTCACTGAGTGTGATCCATCCCTGAGGCTCCCTCTGATTCGCCCACCTTTAGGATAATTGCATGGCCTTTCCTCCTCAATTTATTCTATACAGACTGACTCTAGTGTTCTCAAGTAAGTCAATGGTTTCCCTTGTTTTGACTACATGTGGCCTAAATTCAGATGGGTCTTTTTTTTACCATTATCACTCTCATTTACACTTGCTCCCGTTGACACTATGTGAGCATATCATGTACCTACCACATGTGGAGCACTTGCCAATGTAGCTTAACACATGTTCATATATAGTGTTCTCTCGACCTTACCGCAGCTCCATCTTACTTTTCTGCTGTTTGATTACTCTACTCTTGGGTACACTGAAATGCATGCCTCTGTGGCCTAGTCTCCTATTCTGGCACTCCCCATTAACTCCTCTCTTAAACCCACCATCCTCCCCGTCCACTCATCAGCATAGCTAATCCATTGCTTCCTTTATTTACCTCTTACAGTTTCCAATGGCACTGGTTACTTTAAGAAATTCTTTTTTGGACTGCTCGGCCTCCTGTAAGTTTCCACCCTATGATCACTCTTAATTCATGATCGGCTATACCCCATTTATGATTGACTCATACATTGTGCTTTCTGTGTTACAGGTTGAGTGCTCTCCCAAAATATTCACTGCCTTCCCTCATGGTGACCTTAGTACTTGCATAGAGGATGAAATACTGTCAACTGTGTTAAAATTAGACCCACATGACACTGCTTGCCCAGCAAAATTGTCCCAAGTCCAGAGTCTTTTGTTTAAAATTATATACACACTTGTCACTGTTTCATGTTTGTTGCATTGTATGATTATGTCTTGTTAAGCACTCCACTATTATTAAGAAATTAATAAATCATTTCTCCAATTGTAACTGATTATGATGTATTGATTACATTCTTCTCGGATATGTTTATATATGCTTTCACATACTGTGGATGACTTTTCACGTCCACCAAAATGTTTAATCATTCTTTGAAATGAGTCCACAAAAACAAATGGGGCACATTACTTTACGCAGCACAATTGTTTTGAATTAGCATGCACCATATTCACTTGAGTTAACCCAGCTGATGATTTTGGTCAACTACTTCTACATAGTAAGAATTTCAGTGGCCTAACTCCCAACACTTCAAAACCTCTCCTTCATTCATAATTAGTACAACATATATTGTTCCTGAGCAATGGAGTAAGTGGGTGTCGGGTAAGAGTGATTTTGGACCAGATCTTGGGCTAGGGTGAAGTTTGGTTATGGGCAGTGTTAGACCTGGCACCATTGGCGTGGGTCTCCCCTGCATTTTTTTTCTTTTCCTTCCTGTGTTTTTGCTGTGTGTTGGACTTCGTTTTGCTGGTCCAGATGCTTTGGGCACTTTGCCACTGCTGTTTAGTGCCAAAGTGCAAGTGCTCCCTTCGTAAATTGTTGTGATGGATTAGTGATTCCATGATTGGCATATTTGATTTACTAGTCAGACCCTAGTACAGTGCACTATGTGTGCCCAGGGCCTGTAAATCAAATGCTGCTAGTGGGCTGCAGCACTGATTGTGCCACCCACAGAAGCAGCCTGTAAAATGTAACTCTGGCCTGCCATTGCAGAGCCTGTTTGCAGTCTGGGACTGCCATGTCGACTTGGCAAGTGCACACACTTGCCAGTCCCTAAACCTTCCCTTTTCTACATATTAGTCACCCCTAAGGTAGGCCCAAGGTACCCCTGTGGGCAGGGTGCAGTGTATGTGAAAGGTAGGACATGCCCTAGTGTGTGTGGCATGTCCTGATAATGAATTACTGCCAATTTCGTTTTTACACTATTGCAAGGCTACCTGTTCCCATAGGACAGAATGGGGAGTTTGTTTATAACCTCTTATAAACATAACTAGCCCTGGGAACAAGGTAAGAAAATAAAGTTTAGTATGCCTGAACTCAGAATGTTAAAAGGCATCTTTTAGTGAGGATGATTTTTACATTCTGCATTTGAAAACACCACTTTTAGAAAGTAGGTATGTTCTTGCCTAACCATCTAGTGTGCCTCTGCTAGGTTTGTGTATTGCATGTCTGGCTTTTGGATGACAGGGGCTGGAGAGGGGCAGTGGCTCCAGAAGTCTGATGAGTCAGGGCTGGGCTGAATCGAACTGGGCTGCATTTAGAGTAGGGGGAGGAGATTTCATTTCACCTGAATGGGCCTGGTCTGCCTTCAACAATGCTGTCTCCACCTCCTGCCAGGAAGCTGCACCAGTGAGGACAGAACTGGTTTTGGCTGGGTACAGACACTCTCTGCCTTCAGAGAACAAAGGATGATTTTTGTGTATAAAAAGAGGGGCCCAGACCCCAGACTTTTAGATCACTTCTGGAAAATCAAGAGGAACCTTTGCCAAGGAGAAGAGCTGGAGAAGCTGAGGAGGAATACTGCCCCTGTGCTGTTTGCTGTCTGGGGTTGGCCTGCAGTGACTACTTGCTGCCAAGGAAAGGAGAGAAAGACTTTGCTGCTTGCTTTGTCCCCCTGCTTAAAAAAAAAGATCTCCAAGGGCTTCAACTGAGCTTGCCTCCTGTTCTAGAGGTCTCAGGAACAGCAAAGACCTCACCGTGTCTGTGGGAACCGTCTCTGACCGTCTCTGCAGAAGAAAAAGGGTAACCGACTCTGTCATCGAGTTTGCCGCAGGATTCCGTGTCCTGAAAGCACCGCCGGGAGCAACGCCTCGCTTCGCAACGCAACCCTGGTCTCACCGACTCCGTCAACGAGCCGCTGCTTGCACCGCGTCCTGTGGGCACCGCACCCCGCAACGCTTCACTACACGCTGCAAGGACTTCACCGACTCCGTCGCTGCCTGACCCGAACATCAACCGGCTCCGTCGCTGCACCGTGACCTGCCAGCGCCGCAGCGAGCATCGTCTCACCCTTCAACGCAAGCCCTGGTCTCACCGACTCCGTCAATGAGCCGCTGCCTGCACCGAATCGTGAGGACAATATCCGCCGCAACGCTCCGTTTCACAACGCGACCGCAACGTTCGCCCCGACCGACTCGCACTGACGTGTTGGTCACAACAAGAAAGGTACTGTGTCCGAGTCTGTCGACGCTTTAGCTGGCCCGTATCGACGTGGTCGACTGGAATTGTTAGACTATGTTGTATTCAGTATCGCGATAGCCACCGGGAGGAGCTACTGAGTCAGAAGAACTGTGTTTTATTGATTTTCCTGCAAGTTAAAGGTTATTTTGCACAAGTACTATTTTTCAAGAGTATTGTATGTTGGATTCTTATCGTATTTGGTCTTGTTGGTTTAGATAAAGGTTTGCTATTTTTCTAAACTGGTGTGTTGTCCATTTGTAGTGTTTCCACTGTATTACTGTATGTGTTCACAAATGCTTTACACACTGCCTCTGAGATAAGCCTGTCTGCTCTCGGCAAGCTACCAAGGGGGTGAGCAGGGGTTATTTTAGGAGTGTATCCCCCTTACCCTGACTAGAAGCAAGGGTCCCTATTTGGACAAAGGTACCTACGTCTGCCAACTAGAGACCCGCATTTCTAACATTGGTGGTCAGCGGTGAGGATGCTGGACTTGCATTTGTGATTTACATACAGTGATTGGTGTACACTACTAGCATAGTGCAGACCATTGCGAGACCACATACTTTTACTGAACTTTTTCCCCTGCATTGTTTTTTCTGCAAAGAACTGCCAATTTTGTCATCATGACCAAGCCAGCATCCATTGCATCCATTGATATCGAATTTGAGGAAGATAGGGTGGAAACCTACACTCTGTCTCAACTGAAAGCACTCTGCAAGAAATTTAAAGTCTCTGTGAAAAGCCTCACCAGGAAGGATAAATACCAAAAGGCGCTGAGGGCCTGGTTGGAATCCTGAAATGCCAGTGGGCAGGATGAGGAGCCTCTGGTGAAGGCAGAGAATGTGGATGAGCAACAGGAGGGGCAATTGAATCTGCCAGGAGGGAGGGTACCTTCCGTGGATGGCAGCAGTGTTTCTCAAAGGGGTCTGTCTCCAGAGGAGTTGGAGGACAGAGAGAGAGATAGGGTGCATGAGAGGGAACTTGCTAAGCTCAGGTTGGGGAAGGAGGGTGACATAGAAAATAAGAAGATGGAGTTGGAAAAGAAGAAATTGGCCATGGAGGAAAAGAGGATGCTTTTAGAGCATGAGAGAGGGTTGAGGGATTGGATCTGAAAGCGAAGAGCTTAGAGATCAATCCCTCTGGTGGAGGCACACCATCAGATGTTATTAAGGATTTCATGAAGCATGAGTACATTGGGCAGTGGTTCAAGGCCTACGAAGTAGCGATGAGGTCCCACCGGGTCCCTGACAAAGATTGGGGAACGGGGTTGTGGGGCCGCTTTGTCAGTGAAGGAAGGGAAACCTTGCTGAACTTGCCCACTATCAGATGTCCTATGCCCCCATGAAGGAAGCCTTGATAACCAGCTATGGGTTGAGCTTTATAGGCAGAAATTTAGAAACTATAAGAAGCTGGAGTCAAGTACTTGGGTGGAGTTACTGCTGTACTCAATAAAGCCATATTGAGTTTACTCTACGCTGCTGCCTCTTATCTCTTCAACCGTCACCCAACCTTTTAAGATTTTATTTTCACCCAATCGCCCACAGAAACCACTGTGTGTTTGACCGTACTCCTTTCATCATACCATCTCTTTCTTTTCTCCTTAACCGCACACTCCCTTTCTCTCCAGCCTTCTACACAATCATACTTTTCATCAACCAATAGTCTCTTGGAGGAAACCCAAGAGGGACAAACTTCCGTGTTCGCCACCCTCTTTTTGAATAAGCGAAAAGGGGATACACCCGTAGAAGAGTGTGGAGTAAATCTGTACTCTCTCACCTTCTTTTTTATGGCTTCCTCCCAGTCAATTCCATTCGCAACAGCCTGTTGCATAGTTTCCTTCAACACTTTCACAAATCTCTCAACAACCCCATTACTTTCAGGATGGTAGAGGGCTGCTTTCTTGTGTTTAATGCCCCTAGAGGACAAGAACTCTTCCACCACAGTCGAGGTGAATTGCACACCATTGTCGGAAAGCAAAGAAAGGGGAAAACCTTCCCTTTCGAAAAGACTATCCAAAAACTCAATCACCACAGAAGATTCAACCGAGCCCACCACCTTAACTTCTGGCCAGCGTGAGTACATGTCCACACACACCAGGACATACTGATCACGAGACCTTATTTTAACAGGCCCCAGAATATCAATTGCAATGTCCAACCAAGGCCCATCAGATCTTTCTCTTAATACCATGGGTTGGGTTCTACACTTCAAAACGTTATCGCTGCACGCACATTCTGTACACTTCCTAATCTCCCTTTCAATCCAGACATCCATGGCTGGCCACCAATAAGCCTCTCTCAGCCTCTCCTTGGTCTTAACTATACCCAAATGGCTGGCATGGGCACTCTTCAATAATTTATCCCATAAGGTATGTGAGGGAATCAATCTGCTACCTCTCATGAGCAGACCATCCACGACCGACAATTCATCCTTAACCTGCCAAAAACCCATCAACTCCAGATCACAAACTTTCTTTTCACACCAACCCTTTGAAACCATGGTCAACACCTTTTGCAAAAGTACATCCTTCGCTAATGCCTCTCTCCAATCACCTTCAGAAACAATACCGTCATTAATCAAACAAACATCAACTTCTTCTTCGAATTCTTCACCACCGAAACTATCGCACTCTACCACATCTTCTTGATCATTGCCCAACCTTGACAAACAATCAGCAAGAATGTTGCAGACACCTGGCAGATATGAGACAACAAAGTTAAACTCCTGTAACGCAACAACCCACTTCCGAATTCGATGAGATACAAAATCAATTCCTTTCTTTGCAAAAACCTCTTTCAACGGTTTATGATCCGTGAGTACTTCAAATTTGCTTCCCCAAAGAAACTTACGCAATTTGCGGATAGCCCAATAAATAGCTAGGGTCTCCCTTTCCACAACAGAATAGTTGAACTCTGCCCCTCTCAAAGGTCTGGACATGAATAACACAACCTTCTCTACTCCCTCAGATTTCTGAAACAAGACCACACCCAAACCCTTAGAGCTGGCGTCCGCCATCAAATAAAACTCCTTTCTTGGGTCAAAACTGCCTAGATCTTGCGCCTTACTAAGACACTTCTTGAGATGTAAGAACTCCTCATCACAAACACTCGACCATGCGAACTCACACCCTTTTTTTAGAAGATCTCTTAAATTTCGGGTGACCCCTTCGAAATTAGGCACGAACTTGTGATAAAATTCCGCCATTCCTAGGAATTTCACAAGTTCATCTTTATTTTGGGGAGCTCTGAGATTGCAAATGGTGTCAACCAAAGCAGCCTTGGGCTTAATTCCACTCGCAGAGACTTGGTGACCTAAATATTCGATTTCAGCCAGATCAAATTTGCATTTATTGGCCCGTAAATTTAATCCAGCATCACTCAACTTCTTCAGTACTAATCTCAACCTAACATTGTGCTCTTGAGAGTCCACACCAAACACCAGGACATCGTCCTGATATATTTTGACCCCTTCAACACCCTTCAGGATGCGTTCCATGATCCTCTGGAAGACCGAGGCTGCTGAGATTAGGCCAAACGGCATTCTCAAAAATGTGAGCGTATCAAAGGGAGTAATAAAGGCCGTAAGATTTTGAGAGGAGGGATGTAGTTTGACCTGATGGTAGGCCGAAGTTAGATCAAGTGATGAAAAATGTTTCGCCCCCCCAAGAGAGCACATCTCACAAATGTTGGGCAGTGGATAGTGATCTACTACCACTGCCTTATTGAGCTCCCTTAGGTCCACGCAGAGCCTGGCCTCCCCATTGGCCTTCCGGGCCATAACTATGGGAGAAAGCCATTCAGTTGCCTCAACTTCTTCTATAATCCCATTGGCCATTAATTTGTCAAGCTCATCTTTCATACTCACTTTCACCATAAGGGGAACACCCCAAACCTTTGCCACCTTTAGAAGAGAACCAGGTTTAATCTTGATCTGATGCATGTAGTTCTTAAAACACCCTAATTTGTCATCGAACACCTCAGGGAACTCAGTAACCCAGGATTTGCATTCTCTACCCACTTGACTAACAGATGGGGTGTCCCTCAAACACACGGAGGGACTCTCAGTAGGGTCTAAAAAGACATGCAAATCGCGTTGGTGAAACTAGCTCACTAAAGAATCTCCCTTCATGGACACATACACTTTCCCGGGAATGATTCTGCTTTTGTAATCGATTGTTCCCCAAAACCATCCTAGGAGATCAATAATTTCTCCACCATACCCCCTTGGTTTTATATCTGGCTTCATAAGAGTGAACTTTTTAAATAAATACTGGTCAAAGAACTTCTTGGGAATCAACGTTACCTTGGCACCAGAATCAAATAGCATTTTTACAGGTGCATCATTGATTAATACAACATCAATGGGACCCCCAGACCCCTTGACTTGACAAATGTCAACTTCATCAACATCTTCCTCGAATAAATTCACTTCTCTGGCTTTCTTTCGATCTCTTCCAGATCTACAACACCTCGTAAAATGGCCTTTACGACTACAGGTGCTGCACGAAGCTTTCCAACCAGGACAGTCCTTGAAGTTTGCCATGTGGCCTGAGTTTCCACATCTAAAACACTTACCCTGGAAGTTCTTGAAATTGCTTGGATGTGAGACAACCTTATTTAACATTTTGTTCTTCACTCCCTCATGTTTATTCTTGTCTTTATCTTTATCTATGGTAAGCACAGAACTCTGACTTTTATCAAGTGAATCATTCTTTTGTATAGTCTCTAAACATGCTTTAGAATGTTCACACATTTTAGCAATCGTAACCACTTCATGTAAGGAAGGGTTATCTTTCTGCCACAAAGTGTCTCTAGCTTTATCAATGCTACAACCTAACATCATTTGATCCCTGAGAGGCTCCTCTAAAGATGAGCCAAAATTGCAAGTTGATGCCAACTTACGCAATTCAGTGATGTACTGCTCCACAGATTCATAACGTTTTTGCATTCGCTTACCAACGTGATATCTTTCTAGAACAGTGCTCACCTTTGGTAAGTAGTGTAGATCTAGTTTTTTTATGGAAATTTCAAACTCATTGAGAGTGTACGAGTCACTGTCCGAGAGGTCAGGCAGATGCTCAAATACTTCTTGGCCCTCAGCCCCCAAACAGTGCATTAATAAGGAAGTTTTTCTTTCAGAGCTGAGAGATGTCCCACAGACACGAGCATAGCTGTTGAAAACCTTTTTCCACTTCAACCAGGGTATACTAGGTTCACCAGGGGATGATAAGAAGAAAGCTGGAGCAGGAACGTTTTGCATAGTTGTTAGCTTAAGACAAGAAATAATGTAACAGACAGAAATAGCAAAGTTAAACTTTGGCGTAGAAACAAACAGCTGTGTGTATCAGCGATGATGAACTTTGAGTTGCTGCAAGAATAATACTAGAAACAGACAGCTGTGCACATCAGCGGCGATGCACGTAGTGATCTTTGCAATAAGCAGCTGTGCGCATCAGCGGCACTGAAATAATAAAATGCACACCCAAGCAGCTGTAAACATCAGCATGGATGGACGCCCAAATTGCCGCAATGAAAGTAGTTGCAATAAACAGCTGTGTGTATCAGCGGAGATGCACACAATGATAACAGCAAAGAGTAGCGATAAAATAGACAGCTTTGCCACAGAGTTACTCAGTAAAAGTCGTTGTCATCGGTGCCAGTAATTCTTAATACTGACAAAAATGTGTAGAAAGCTATGCGCATCAGCGATGTTGCGCATTGAAAGTTGTGCACATGAGCGATAGAGGGCGCTGCACCATAAAGAACATAGGCGTTGGAGCGCATTGAATGTAGAAAGCTGTGCGCATCAGCGATGGTGCGCATTGAACACCGTGCGCATAGGAGACAGAGAACGCTGCACTGCATGTCAGAAGCGAGCTTCAGGATCACCATGGAAACAAAACTGAAGCCACGTGCGAGCTTCCATGTGACGTGGACGCAGCGTTTCACAAGAGTCACAATACGAAGCAAACGTTGCGTTTCAGTTACGTGAGTACTCGCATCACCACACGCAAGTGCACGCGCACGCTGCTCTCCTCTTCAACGACGTCAGTAAATAAATTAAAGAAAGTACAGTACTTACATCGCTACACGCATGAAAGCGCGCGCAGCTCTCCTCTCACGGGCAGAAACCAGGAGCCGTATGCCGGAGGCGCAGTGGTTTTCAAATGAGCCTTTGAGAAGGTAAAGATGAAAGCGAAAGGCTTCTTTTCTTCTTGAGGCTTCTTTATGAGACTCGATATGTTGAGGTTGGGATGAAACACGTGGGTAATTCTAAGGGTGGGCGGAGTTCGCGTAGTCGCGCTATGCAGAGTTCCGCAAAGCTGTAAAAAAACTCCGCGAGCTACGCGGAAATTCCGCAAGCACGCGGAGTTGCTTGTTCCGCCCGTTCGCGATGCGTTTTTCCTGTTCGGGAACGCGTATTGCGTGTTCGGGATGCTGTTTGCGTGCTCGGGGGGAAATATCTTGCGAACTTGCCCATGCGGTCGCCAATGGGTGCGGCCATCTTGTTTTTCACTTGTCCCCCCCGTTCGAGATGCGTATTTCCTGTTCCGGAACGCGTATTGCGTGCTTCCCGCCCGTTCGCGATGCGTATTTCCAGTTCGGGAACACGTATTGCGTGTTCGCGACGCTTTTTGCGTGCTCGGGGGGGGGAAATATCGCGCTAACTTGCCCATGCGGTCACAATGGGCGCGGCCATCTTGTTTTTCACTTGTTTGCTATGGTTCTGGTCCTGCTTTTCAATCCTCCCTCTATCTTTTCAATCCTTTGTTTCTGCAAACTTTTTTTGGATCTTTTTTATTTATTATCTATCTCTCTATTTTCCTGATTCTATATTTTGAGTTTTTTTCTACTTTTTGTGTTTTTCCACTACTTTTTCACTCTTTTTCTATTACTTTCTTTTTTCGTTTCTTTGAATTACTTTTTTAATTCCTACCTTTTCTTTTCCGCCCCGAGTACCAGAACCATGGCCAAGGGCAAGGCTCGCAGGAGTCGTAGCCAGAGCCGCGACCGCCTTCCTTATGGAAGGCGGCGCCCACAAGGGGTGCAGGCACGGTCCTTATTTGGTGAGGCGGAGGTAGCCGCACTTGTTTTTTTTGTCCAGCGCGCACCTCCCCTTAACTCTGGCAGCAGGTGGCAGGCCTGGGTCCGGGTACGGGCTCCGGGAGCATCACCAGCGGTGGGGAAGGGTGCGCTGGGCAGTGTTTCGCTGCTCTGGGGTCCGGCGCACCCATAACCAGCTTACGCACCGCTGGTCCGATATCCTGGACCGGGAGCAGGACCTGCTGGACCTGCTAGGAGTTGAGGTCCCGGGGCTTGGTGAGTAGCTATTTAATATTACTACTTTGTGTTCTTCTGCTCTGTGTTATATATTGCGAATATAATTTTTTTCCGAATAGCAAGAATGCTGCTGCTTACATTGCAGGTAAATTACGTTTAAAAATCTTCCGTGATTGTTATGCCATAGGTGCTCGGGGCTACTAATCTTACTTGTTTGCAACTTTGCGCTCGCTTGGGCTGATTATGTAAGAGTTTACTTTAGAGAACTTAAGTTAGGTAATGCTAGAGAGACTCTAGTCCTTCCTTTGTCCTCCTGTCACTAAGAGATAGTGGTGGATTGATAGGTTTAGTTACTTATTAGTATTAGTTGTTAATTTTTTAGCGGTCTGCGTGACGCATCCTCTGTTACATCACGTGCTGCTGAGTGCTGCTTACCCCAGTCCTTAGTAGAACCTTTTGTAGTTTGTTTAGTGAGTGGTAATAGGCTTAGCACTAGCAGAACATCAGCAGCAACCAACCAACAATTTGGTGTATGCAAAAATGTATGCATGTGTCCTCCATCTATGCATTTTTTTGAGGACTAAAATAAATGGAAATGCAGACTTAGTGAACAATTGGCCCATCTGGAATAGGTGGGCTAGGTCAGGTGGTACTTAGGCTTAGTTAGTATTCTGGAATCAGAATGGAACACTGGATTAGTGTTCATAAATAATAACTAGACGGTCCGCGAATCCCGCGATACTACTAGTCGACCAGATTAGATAGGTCCATTTTATTGCAATTGTTGTTTCCATAAATGTTTTTTGGGGCGTTTTTTAAAATGTTTAATTTGTTTCACACCAATCATCAATGTTTGTCTCTTTCTTTCTTATATCTTTCATGATCAGCAGCACCCAGGGGCAAGAAGACAGGGTCGGAGTCGGCGGGAGCAGCAGCAGAAGTCGGCCAGGACCGCTCCTCTACCAAGGGCTCTGCTGCTGGCCCCAGTAAGTCCTCCTGTTGTTAATATTAATAATTATACTTCCCTAACTTTTACTGCACCTTATTTTTTCCGAACTATTATTTCTGTTTCCTAATTCTAATTTTTTCCAATTCTTCTTCGATCTAGACTATCTCTTTCTAAATTCTTGTTATCCCTGCCTCTAACTGCCTCTGCTATGACTCTCTGTACTACTACTATTAGTCTGTCTATAGCCAAGCTTGCCCAGTTGGCCACTGTTTATTTAAAGGTTTTAAAACTCAGATTCACCAATAGCTGTGCACACTGAGTCCAGTCCTTTGGGTTGTCCTCTTCTAGTCTTCTTAATCTTGAGGCTTTTCAACAATTCCCACCAACAAAATGCCCAACCAGATATTTTACTGTTTTTGATAGGATAGGACAACCTACTACTAGTCTACTCTAGTACCCGATTTGTACTAGTGATGTATGTTGTATATGTATGTATTAACTTTTTTCCAATCTTGCTAGTGAAAAAGAATAAATAGGGGGAGGTGTATATGGCATCTAAAAAATGTGTAATGTTTTTTCTAGGTGTACCGACCACCAGTGCTGGGGCCTGAGGCGAAGGCGACGCGGCCAGTAAGGAGGGAGCAGACGATGCAGCAGCTGCAGGGTGTGAGCCAGCAGCAGTGGTGGGCGGTGGTAAGTTATATTCCTTACTTATTGACATTACACTCGCTGCAAGGGTGTACATTGTACTGTTGAGAGAGACTAAAATGTTGTGAACAACGGTTGAAGAAGACACCCTTTACTTAGCATTAGCAATAGCATTAGCGGCGGGAGTTGAGTAACTAATGGCCTCTTCTATCTGACTTCAACTCAGCTGTGAAAGTTTTATGGAGAAGACTAAGAGTCAGATCAGATGACCTTGATGGATGGGTTGAACGAAAAGGGAAAGAAGGGTGGAAGCCAAGGAGGAAGGACGGGCGAGATGTAATATTTATGACTGGCAGAGAAGGATACGCGGGATGCATGCATAGGTGGCTGATAGGAATCAGATGCATGGGTGGTTGAAGGATGGGTGGAAGGTGAAAGAAAAGATGCCTGCCTGGGTGGGTGAAACTGTATGGGTGGATAGCAAGAATCCTCCGGGGTGTTTCATGGGTCAAACTCAAAGCCAAGGCAAGCAAGGAAGGAAGGACGCATGGATGGTGGGTTAAAAAAAAGAATAAATGTTTGTTGTTGGTGAAACAAACTAAGGTTTGTTGAGAGATTAAGAAGAATGATAGACATGTTTACTTTGAATGGATGGATGCCTGGATGGTATTCATCATAGATATCATTGGTGGAGACTGTCAGTGGATGAAGAGTCTTAGTTTGAAGAGAATGTAAAAAAAAACGCACCAGAGTAGCAAAGCCAAGGAGAATAGAGGTTGTATTTTCAGAATACACCCTTGACTCACAGTAGTTTGCAAGCACAGCATATATATTGTGTATGTATGTTGTTATCAAGCGCCTCCCTCCGACTTCGAGGCCCACTCCCTACCTATGTTAATTTATTTTCGACTGTGTCAGCCTGCCATGGGTGGCCTATCGGCTGCATGTTTATTGTTTACACAATCAATCAAAACAAAGTACCTCATGTCGTCCCATATATAAGCAATGATCATTTGGATCATATATCATCTGCCTTTTGGAGTAGTCAGGGCAGGGTGAAAGTGAAATTGAGCAGTTGCCCTTGATGTAACAGAGTATGGCCAGTGCCACCCGTAATAGAAAAATACGATTATTGTGTAGTCACTCAGCTTCCCCACCTGCAGACAGTAGTAAATAAAACTAACGTGAGTCTGCCTCACAAGTATGTTTGTCTTGGGTGCAAGCTGACTGAGCTGGCGTGCCTGCTACAACAAGGTTACGTAATTTCGCTAAACAAGAGAGAAGAAGAAGACTGGTGTACTGTGTACTCGAGTCCATAGTGCTAGTATAATGCCTGAAACTCACACAAATGCTAGAGGCCGAGGAAGTGGGAGGATAGATACATACCACAAATGTTATGTACTGTGCTTGATAGTGCTACTGTGCCACTATGTGTAGAATTAATTTGTCTTACTGTTTTGCTAAGAGTATATTGTTACAATAGTCTTTTTTTTCTTCTTGATATAGCTACTCCTTCCCAACCAAAATCATCGAAACCGGACAGGAAGGAGTTGGCAGTCATGGCCCGGCGCTGGAAGCTGGAGGCCATACAAAAAGAATACCGGCGGCTGGTGGTTCTGGCGGAGGAGGAGGAGGAGGCGGCAGCAGCTGCAGTCTCTTCCAATGCCCCAGGCCCCAGCCAGGCCCAGGACCCTCCAGTGGTACGGCGCCGTGGTCAGGCAGGCGTCCGCCCGCCGCCACACTACAACATACAACTCTGCTGCCCCCCCTGTGGATGCAATTGTCGTGCATTCAAGCGCCGCATGCTCTTCCGAATGGCACGCCTAGCGGAGCACCTAGAGGAGCGGGTAAAGATTCTGGTGGACAAGCACCTGAGAGCCCGCTGAATCCATTAGGAAACCAAAGACCCTGTTGGATTGTCCCTTTTTTATTCCTTTTTTTGGTGGGTGGGAATTGGGCGTTGGGGTTTTATATTTATTCACCGGACATTGGTTGGACTTTTTCTTGTTGGACATTGGTTGGGGTTAGGGAGAGGGGTGGGTCAGGTGTTGTGGGATTTTTTACATAGTTTATTTTTGTTAGGGGATTAAATTATATTTATACTTAAACTTTACATACGATGTCAATGTTTTGTGGGGGGGTTACTGTTTTATGTCACACGGTTTCCTTGCTGCTGCATGGCCGCAGCCAGTGTTTGATTTAAATAATCTGCCGATTTTGTAACAGACAAACAGATAGATGCGGTACCCCTCGCTGAGTGACTTGTCCTACTAGTACTGTCAGTCTCTCCTCCTAGTCTATGCATTCGGCAACAGGAGAACTCAAGGGGTGTGTGAATTAATTAATTAATATTATTAATTATACCTCCCCCAAACTTCTTCTCTTACCTGTGATTGATGTTTAACTTAGGCACAGGGATGGCTGCATGGCGATGATGGTTTGGTTTCCCAAGATGCCATGGTTGTGGTGGTAGTAGTAGACACTGGCAGTAGCATTTGCAAAAAAAGAAAATGAGACAGTCAGTCGCCTGAGAGAGACTCTGGGAGGAGTAGTAGAACGAAGTACAGTACAGTACACAAGAAGACTGCCAAACAATAATAATAATGCTGATTAGCAATGCTAAAATAAAATAAAACATAATGGTGGCGGGGATAGCCTAGTACAACAAGTTACAAACTGTAGTTGTGTCGAGTCACTCGACACAAGCGTAACCTTTAGTGCTGTGTAGAAGGATGATGAATCCAATTGATGCAGGCAATTAATTATGATGGATTAGGTTCCTTTGGGAAAAAAATTGACTTGCATATATACTGAGCATGGGTGGGCAAGCAGAAGAAGATCCTCGCCCTGCCTTTAAATTGAATTAGTGTTGCTTTCACCACATCCACCCCAGCAAGCGTGTGATCAATTATTGGTGTACATTAAATTTAGTCACACCTCAATATAAATCACACAGCCCGGGGGAAGAGGGTTAGGGTTTGATGAATGGTTGGGAAAGGGGGGTTTGGGGAAAGGTTTGAAAAAGAAAAACACTACGCATGGACAAAACAACACAAAACACAATCTTGGCAGACGACCATCATATCCATAAATCTGTTAAGGGAGAAAAAGGAAATGCATGCATGATAATGATGATGACTTGATGATTAATGATAAGTAGTACTTACTAACTAGACTAGTAGACAGTACAGGGCAGCAGTATTAATTATTATGCAATGTGCCATGCCTGTCTGCCCTCAGAGAGACCCAAATTACATACATTTTTACTTCTGTTGTACCGAGCTTACTTTTTAAAGCTAGCAAAGAAAATTAAAAAAAAGTTGTAGGGATCAAATATAAGCAGAGAGCAAACAACAACAACACACAGTCGTAATGATTGAAGAGAAAAAATGAATCAAATTATTTAAAAGATGATGAATGTTGATACTAAAGTGTTACTGTATGTTATCCTGGTCAAATTGGGGAGTTGCATCTCGGCATTCCTCTTGGTCTTCCCTTCCATGGACGCTGCGTCCGTCAATCTTGGGTGCCACTGCCTGCCTGGCAGATGCAGATTGGTAGGTGAGTGTGAGTTGTTTTTCTCTGTTTAGCACAGGGTAAAGGCTGGCCTGTAAGTGTAGATGGAAAAACAAAAGGGATATTTAAAAATCAAGGAGAAAAAAAAGCATAAATTACGGAGGAGTGCAAACACTTTCAGAGCGGCATGGCTAAATCATGTCTACTCTGTTGTCTGTTTCCAGCATTAACCTACAACAGCAACAGGACAGAGCAGGCCCACGGCACCCACCCAACCTCCACTTAGCTTAGATTTTTACTGAGCCAGACAGAGCAGACATGTCACATATACAGCAACATAGCATTTTCCAAAGTAAGTAACTAAATCAATGTCGTGTACAGCTGTCAGTCATACCACCACTACTACACTTGTGACTCGACTGACTCCACCACTACTAAGACATGTAGGTCTGCTGTGGTTGTTGTTGACTTGATTACCTTTTATGCCACTCATGAAATGCCCTGAGTTATTCCATCAATCATCTCCGATCCTACTGACTGACTGCGAAGATATTTGTCACTGTGGTAATCATCATGGTGTTGTCCAACTCAGTCTGCAGTGTACCGAGTGAGTCCAGATTCCATATTCAAAAATGCAATGGATCGGCCTGCAGTAGAAGTACAATTTTGTTATTAAATAAGAAGGGAAACATTGACTTGAGTCACTTTTAGTGTGTAGATTAAATAATAGTACACAATGAATTCACTTCATGCACAACAAACAACAACAACACAAACACCAATTACTCAGAGTCAGCATCCAATGAATGGCATCATTACCTGTTCCTTCTCATCTTAGGTTAAGGGGCAGTCTCTCTTGGCTCGGAAACGAGGATAGCTATAGTAGTCATCATGTTCCACTTCTTTTGGAGGGACTCGCAGAGGCAACATTTTCTTGTACTAGTATTCTCCATCCAATCATCATCATCTGGCTTGAGGGTAATGGATTTAGGGCGAGTCAGGAGGATGGAGGAGCAGGAGTCGGAGGAGTGGACTTAAGTTAAATGCACACAGCTTTAATTAACTCCAATATGGTAATAATAAAAAGAAAGAGTAGAATACGTTTGTGATGGATTTGTTGTTATTTGAAGTTTAACTTTCGACCCAGAAAGACAGAGACACAGACAAATAAAAGTAAATAAGGAAGAAAGAAAGTAAGAAGTTCAAAGCCTAGTTGTCAGGGAAGTATAGCTCGTCCTCAAACTCTGGTGGTTCAACCAGAAGTAGGGAATCATCTAACACACTACTTCCGTCACCTAAGTCGCTGTCCTCATCTTCCTGCGTTGATTCACGTACTTTGTAATTCGGTGGTATAAAGTGCTGATTCATTTTGATCATGGTTAACCTCTTCACGTTTTTGGGCGAGAGACTGGTCCTTTTCACTCTTACAATGGCACCAGCAGCACTGAAAACACGCTCAGAAGAGACACTTGCGACAGGGCAAGACAGATAGTTTATCGCCAGCCTGCTGAGCACTGGCCATTGGCCCCTTTTCCCATACCAATACAGCAATGGGCTTTGATCAATGTAGACCTCTGTTGGGTCATCCAGATAGGCCTGGACCATCCGCTCAATGTTCAGGGGTGCTCCACTTTGCTTGGCCTCTTTTGTCTTTGCATCAGCACTGGACCTAGCACGCCCTTGCTGTAAATACCAATCCTGTGCCGATTTTACTGGGGCTGGTGATGATCCGGTTCTTGCTGTTGTCGATAGTGTTGGTGACCGCTGTGAGCCAAACGCACTGCCCTCAGGTTCTGAAGTTGAAGCCGGATGCCCTACTGCAGTACTTGTTGTGGGTTTGAGTAGCGGGCCTTTAATTATCAGCCGTTCCTTTTCCAAAGCACTGGCTGCCTCAGCTATCCAAGTTTTGTACTCGGCAACATCCACTTCTGAAAAAGGAATTAATGTCTTAGTGTTCAGTGCCGATTTGTACCGTGGATCCAGAATTGTGGCACAAATGTAATGTTTTTCTGAAACAATGCGAGCTTGCACCCTTCTATTTTCAGCTAAGCGACGGGATAAGCTCTCCACCAACTCATATGCTTCATTTTTTCCCTCCACACCTGTGTACAAGTCAGACACCTCCTTCAGCTGTTGCTCTAGCATGTGCAACAATGGGATAGCTTGGCCCATAGTACAGTCCTCATTGCTGACTTCACGTGTGAAGAGCTCGAAAGGAAGTAGCATCTCTGTCAGGCATTTAACTAGGCCCCATTGGTACATCTGTAGGGTCATGCCTTTCACTGTCGCATCCCTTATTCTTTGCATGCCATACTCATTGATTGGTCTGTACTGATCAAACAGACGATCAAGCATGTAATAAGTTGAGTTCCAACGTGTTGGCACCTCCTGGATGAGTGCTCTGACTGGCATTCTTTGCTCACGTTGAATGATCCTCAGCTGCTTCCGGGCTTTAAAAGAATGGCTGCAATGTGTGCATATTCTTCTGCAGGTGGTCAGTAAGTTGCTGACTCGGGCTTCTTTTTTCAGAAAGTCTTGAACAATAATGTTAATGCAGTGCGCCAAACACAGGACCCTGAAATAGCCACCAACCTTTATGGCCTTAACTATATTACTGCCATTATCCGTGGCAACAAAACCAATGTTAAGCCCTCTTGGGCGCAGCCATTCAAAGACCTTGCTGTTAAACTCTTCCAAAATGTTTTCAGCAGTATGAGATTTCTCCATGGCGAACATGGCTACAGTTGCATGTTTATGAGTAGCATTAAAAATCTCAGCAGTGTCAACAACACCTGCTTCAGATATCTTTTCTCTAACCCCCACAAAAGAGATCCAGTGTGCAGTGATGCACATGTAATCAGCGGCTTGGCAACTGGTCCACATGTCTGTTGTCAGGAGTATATTGTGAACAGCACTCTGCTGCATAGCTTGTCAAGCAATTCCAGCACATCGTGATGTAGTGCTGGAACAGCAACTCTGGCGAAATAGGACCGGCTGGGAACCTTTCATTTTGGGCAGATGGCTGTCACAAATTCAAGGAAACCCACCCCTTCCACAAAAGAAAAAGGGAGAAGGTCCAGCGCTAACATTTTAGCCAGCTTCGCATTGTACAAACGTGCCGTTGGGTGGTTGCGTTCGTACTGCCCCTCCGACCTAAGCATGCTGAAAATGGTAGGCTGGATTGTTTTCCTTTCTGGTGCAGCTGATGCATGTGACTTCTTGAACGCAGTTAGGCTCAACGACGCACTTTTTTTCATTGCGGTACTCTGTTACCTTGGTATCTGACACTCAGCCTGACTCTTACTACGGTGCCACTGAGATGTTGCTGAGGATGTGGGAGGTACCACTACACTGCTGGGGGCAGGGCTACTTTGTGTACCAGCAAAAATGTCTCCCTCTTGTTCACCTTCCACCGCGATCATATCTTCTTCTACTTCTTCATCCCCACCAACAGCAATGGGTGCAGTTTTACCTTTTTGTGCGCTAAGTAGGTGCGCCTCCCACTGGATCATGTGGTGTTTTTTCAGATGGGTTGTTTGGCCTCCGGTACCATAGTTTGTACCAAGCTTACCCCGACTAACACTTTGTCGACAAATTGAGCATATAGCAACGTTCTCCTCCTTACTGCTAACCGAAAGGAAGAAGTCCCAAACTGGGGAGGTGTACTTTCTTGCACTGCTGGAGGTGCCACTTGCAATGCCGGATGAACTGGAGGGTATGCCTGCAATTTGACTCTGTGCAGTACCACCACTACCTACTGAGGTGGTGGTTGTGCTGGATGTAGGTCCCTGCCGGGCCTATGCAAATTCAAATATGGAAGCTGGAGGAGGTGTTGGTGTTACCTGTGTTGGTGGTATCCGTGCCACATCCCTCACAGCAATTTGGGATGGGGTAATAATAATGTCGGTCTCCATCTCCACTGGGGCGGGAGTGATCTTTATGATGACTGGCTTGTCATCATCCTCCTCTTCTACATCTTCCTCCATAACTCCAAGGCTTTCTGGAACCTTCCTTTTCCTTAGCCTTGTCGCGTGGCGTGCCTCACTCTCAGACTCAGCTGGTGGGTTCCAAGTGGTATCTAGATAGGGGTGGGCGGAATTTGCATAGTCGCGCTACGCAAAGCTCCGCGAAACGGTAAAAAATCTCTGCGAGCTCGCAAAAGTTCCGCGAACACGCGGAATTGCTTGTTCCGCCCGTTCGCGATGCTTTTTTCCTGTTCGCGAACGCTGTTTGCATGCTCGGGGAGAAATATCTCGCGAACACTCATTTTGAAAGCGCGAACAAGCAAGAAACTCCGCAAAGCCGCAGATCGCGGAATTTTTGGCAATTCCGCGTTCACAGCGGAACGCGAAATTACCCAAATTCCGCAAATTCCACGAGCGGAACGGAATTGACCGCCCAGGCCTATATCTAGATCATCAGAAGGGGGGCTTGAAGAAGAAGTTGATGGACTAACCCTCCTTTTCCTTGCTGGGGATCTGGAAGACAATGGATCTTCTGAAAGAGTGGCTTGCTCTTCTTCCTCTGCAGGAAGCTCAATTTTCTGAACTGCCCCTACTTCGGGAGGAGCAACTACTATTGTGGGCTGTTGTTGCGGCTGCTGTTCCGGCTGCTGTTCCACTTCCCGCTGCTGTTGCGGCTGCTGTTCCGGCTGCTGTTCCACTTCCGGCTGCTGTTCCGGCTGCTGTTCCGACTACTGTTCCGGCTGCTGTTCCGGCTGTTGTTGCCCACTTATCTGCTGAGTTTCCGCCTGTGTTGATTGTGTACTACTTTGCGATAATGATATTTCAACATCACTGCTCATTGGCGTTTGCACAAGTAGACTGGCTACCTCTGTGACACTCATGGGCTTGGGCCTAGGTTGGTGGGGTGGGCCCGCTGATGCGGAGGTGCTGCTCCCAGCTTGGTCCCCGGATCCGCTGATGCAGGCGTAATTTTTTGTTTCCCAAAAAACATCGTGGGCGGCACACCAGTCTTGGTAAGTGGCAGTGCCACTTCCTTCTTCTGTTCCTTCTTCTCACTGGCAACTTTCTTGGTACTGGAGGACCTGGTACATTTCTTTGGGGCCATCTTCTTCTTCCGATGTCAGCAGGACGCAGGTGCACAAGTTGCAGAGATGTCTGTGGTCACACGTCACGTGACGTCATGCGCAGCAGGAATTCTGTCTGGCAGTACAACGGGTGATGATGACACCTCCTCCTCAGTCTTTTTGTGCACCTAAAAGCAAAGAAGCCAGAAGAACATCAGTGAAATGTTGCATTTGTTGTTGTGGTTCAGTTACTACTAGTACAAACAAATATAATATTTAACTTAGTGTTTGGTGATCACACTTGTTAGTGTTATATTATTACATTTTATTAACTCAGTTTAAGTTATAAAAAAAAACATAACAGTGTAGCCATTTGTGAGACTTTGACAACAAGGACTTTCATGGTATATTGTGTACACTCAGGAAGGATAGGAAAGAAGAAGAACTAAAACAAAAATACAAATGTAATGGAAGTGGAACCTGTTTGGCATTAATTTGCGCATCACGTCATTCAGGGAGCTGCAGCTGGCAAAGGGGATGTAAGCAGCAAGCCAAGAGGAACAAAAAAGAAAGACATGCTATGGCAAAGCAGCACACTAGTACTAAACTACCACCACAAAATGGGTGGCCACCAGCCACAACGTCACTCACAGTCACAACAAGCATGAGGCCTGGAAAACAATGAACTCAATCAGGCCTATAGTGGCCAGGCAAAGGAGGCATGCTAAACACAGCTTTAATGCAAAAGTGCAAAAACAAAAATCCACAGGGCTAAACAAGGTTTGCAAGTTACACAACAACCACACCATACACACACACATCCAACAAAGGCATTTATTTAACACACACCAAAAAACTGAAATATCCCCCAAAAAACACATTTTGCAATTCAATCCAATGCCATCCATGCCCTAAATTATGTTTAAATTTAACAGACACCACAGAATCAGTTGTTACATGCACCCATGAGTATCTCTGGGCCTACTGGCTGAAAGGCCTATTGGCAGACTAGGCCACAAGCTTGCAGGCCTATGGCAAAAGCACACTGTCTGGCTCCACAAAATGGCCACCAGCCACATGGCCAGCCCACCCACAGCAACAAGAAAGGGAAGACAGACAATGCAGGCCTATGGCAAAAGCACACTGCCTGGCTTCAAAATGGCCGCCATCCACATGGCCAGGCCCACAACAACAAGAAGCCTAGGCCAAGAGGAACAAAGGAAAAACATGCAGGCCTATATCAATGGCAAAAGCAGCACACTACTAAACTACCACCACAAAATGGGTGGCCACCAGCCACATGGTCACTCACAGTCACAACAAGCAGGAGGCCTGGAAAACAATGAACTCAAGCAGGCCTATAGTGGCCAGGCAAAGGAGGCATGCTAAACACAGCTTTAATGCAAAAATGCAAAAACGAAAATCCACAGGGCTAAACAAGGTTTGCAAGTTACACAACAACCACACCACACACACACACACACGCATTCCAACAAAGGCATTTATTTAACACACACCAAAAAACTGAAATATCCCCCCAAAAAACACATTTTGCAATTCAATCCAATGCCATCCATGCCCTAAATGATGTTTAAATTCAACAGATACCACAGAAACAGTTGTTACATGCACCCATGAGTATCTCTGGGCCTACTGGCTGAAAGGCCTATTGGCAGACTAGGCCACAAGCTTGCAGGCCTATGGCAAAAGCACACTGGCTGGCTCCACAAAATGGCCGCCAGCCACATGGCCAGCCCACCCACAGCAACAAGAAAGGGAAGACAGACAATGCAGGCCTATGGCAAAAGCACACTGCCTGGCTTCAAAATGGCCGCCAGCCACATGGCCAGGCCCACAACAAGAAGAAGCCCAGGCCAAAAGGAACAAAGGAAACACATGCAGGCCTATATGGCAAAAGCAGCACACTTCTAAACTACCACCACAAAATGGCCACCAGCCACATGGTCACTCACAGTCACAAGTTCACAACAAGCAGGAGGACTGGAAAACAATGAACTCAAGCAGGCCTATAGTGGCCAGGCAAAGAAGGCATGCTAAACACAGCTTTAATGCAAAAATGCAAAAACAGAAATCCACAGGGCTAAACAAGGTTTGCAAGTTACACAACAGCCACACCACACACACACATCCAACAAAGGCATTTATTTAAACTCACCAAAAAAGTGAAATACCCCCCAAAAAACACATTTTGCAATTCAATCCAATGCCATCCATGCCCTAAATGATGTTTAAATTCAACAGACACCACAGAAACAGTTGTTAGTTACATGCACCCATCATGAGTAGCTCTGGGCCTACTGGCTACCCACAATAACTTTTTTTAAAAAGATGAAAAGTACAAAAATGTAGTTGCAGCAACTGCAATGCCCCAATCAAACAAACAACACCAACTTACTTGTAAAATCTCAAATCCAAAAATCCTCAAATCCAAAAGTCCTCAAATCCAATGATATATGATGATGCAGCAGACACATAGAGTGATCCTTCCAGCTCCAAATCCAAATGAAAAGTGAACAGGACATGGACAAAGCACTGGGAGGAGCCTGCTGGACAGGAACAGGAAGTTGGAGACTCTGGGGCACTTCCTTCCTCTCCAAAAAAAAGAAAAAGGACTCCTTGCACAAAAAGTACAGCCAAATGTCAATCTGAGGAGTTTTTTTCATCCAAATCATCATTTTAGAGAAGGTTTTATGCTGCTCGAGAGATATTATTCTCCAGATTGCAAATTTTGCGTGTTCGGCATCGCGAGCTTCACCAAACTTCAGCCCGAAGTCCGATGGCGCATCCGAATGACGTGTTCGCGATCGCACACTCTCGCGGGATCGCGCGGCCGGCTACCAAAATCTCGTGGTGCATGCGAACGGATAGGAAAACTCGTCGGCGAACGCAGGGATCCCGGTAAGTCGCAAAAATGCATTTTGAAAGCGTGACCGAGAAAAAAACTCCGCTACGCCGCGGATCGCGGAGTTTTCGACAATTCCGCATTCTACGCGGAACGCGGAGTTGCCGAAAATCCGCAAACTCCACGAGTGGAGCGGATTTTTACGCCCAGGGTTAGGTAGTTCCGGTCGTTGCCAAATGTAAAAGGTTGGGTGACGGTTGAAGAGATAAGAGACAGCAGCGTAGAGTAAACTCAATATGGCTTTATTGAGTACAGCAGTAACGACCCCATCCAGCATCAAGCCCTGCAACTGTCAACTGACCAGTTGCTTACATTCTATGGTCCTTCATATTCCACATTCCAGATCTGTAACTCAACAACAGTGAGGTAGCTTCTACTCCAGAACGAGGACACTACAGAAGCCTTGATAGCCAGCTATGGGTTGAGCTTTATAGGCAAAAATGTAGAAACTGCATGGGAGCACTTGTCAGATAATTGTTTTCCAGAGCTATGCCAGCACCTTATTGACAGTAAGCTAACTGATCCCAGAAAAGCTTGCTGTGGAGGCGGACCGCTGGGTCAGCACCAGGGTCCAAAAAGGTTGTGTCGGAGACTCCACCAAGGGTGGGCAGGGTCCCCAGCAGAAGAGTGGGGGGGACAAGGGTAAACCGAAGGCGTTCCAAAAAGGGCCCCAAAGTAATCCCCAAGGGAACCACGGTAAGGGTTCCAAGCCTCCCACTGAAAAGAAGCCATGGATCCCGACAGGTAAGCCTGTTCATAGGGGTTCCAAGGCATGTTTTAGTTGTGGTCAGGTGGGCCACTTCCAGGGGGATCCTAGGTGTCCCAACAAGGTTACCACCGTACCCACTGGTGCACCGCCCTGGCAAATGTCTAGTGTAGCCTTGGGGAAGGAGTAGGGTGCCCAAGATGGATGGGGTCCTGCAGAAATGTCCCTGGTCTCTTTAGGAGAGAGTGAGATGGTTCCAAGAGCTCAGATGCCTGATAACACTAAAAAGTACAGGCAGTGGGTGACCATCAATGGCCATAGTGTGGAGACTCTGAGAGACACCGGAGCCAGTGTGACAGCTGTCAGTTGTCAGCTGGTGTCTGAAGAGCAGGTGGTCCCCAACTCATTCTACCCATGTAGTTACTGCGGACAATTCAGAGTGCCTCTGCAAAGTGGCACAGGTTCCCTTTGAGTGAGGGGGGGTCTCAGGTACCTTGAAAGTAGCTGTGAGGCCCGCCATGCCTGCTGACTGTCTGCTGGCAATGATTTGGAGAGCTCCCCTTTGGTGAAGGTGGAGCGGAGGTCTCATTTAGAGATGTTGGGTCTGCCTGAGTGGGCGTGTGTGACCACTCAGTCAATGGCAGCCGGTAGGGGCATTCAAGAGGACCTGGAGCCTGAAAGAGTGGCCCAGGTGCCTGCCAGAAAGAGAAGAGGCAGGGGGCATGGGAAACCTGCCCCCGAAGTTCCCATGGTCCAGGAGGAGGCAAACCTTGAGGGGGATGCCCTGGAGCCTACAGGGGAACAAGTGGCTGAACTGGGGGACCTGCCTGAGCTGACCCATTGGCAGCAGGAAGGAAGCCCCTCCAGGGAGGAATTCTGCTGGGAGCAGCAGAAGTGCCCTTCTCTTGTTGGTTTGTGTCAGCAGGCTGCAAACCAGGCAGCAGGTGATCAGTCTGGATCACATTGGATTTACTGGGAGAATGGTCTCCTGTATAGCGAGCCTAAGGTTGCTGAGCCTGGGTCAGCCCGTGTGTTGGTGGTACCCCAGCGCTTCAGAGCCTTCCTACTGGGTCTGGCTCATGATGTGCCTTTGGCAGGGCATTAGTGGCAAGACAAGACCTTTGAAAGGCTTGTCACCCATTTTTACTGGTCCCAAATGCACAAGCACTCTGATACTCTTTGTAGGTCTTGCCAGACTTGCCAGGCAAGTGGCAAGAGTGGGAGGAAGTGTAAGGCTCCCCTCCAACCTTTTCCTGTGGTCAGCACCCCCTTTGAGAGGGTGGGTATTAACATTGTGGGGCCTCTGGATCCCAAGACAGCCATGGGCAACAGGTTCATCCTGGTCTTGGACCATGCCACCCGGTACCCGGAAGCCATCCCTCTCTGGACTGTGATGGCTCCCCTTGTGGGTCGTGCGTTGATGGGGATTTTTCCCCGTGTGGGGTCCCCCAGAAAGGTGGTATCGACCATGGTACCAACTTCATCTCTAAGTATATGAAGTCCCTGTGGCAGGAGTGCGGTGTCACACAAGTTCACCACTCCTTACCACCCCCAAGGTAATGGGCTGGTTGAGAGATTCAACCGGACCCTCAAGGGCATGATTATGGGTCTTGGTGAACCCATGAGGCATAAGTGGGATGTCCTCTTGCCCTGCCTTTTGTTTGCTTACAGAGAGGTACCACAGAAGTCCTTAGGGTTCAGTCCCTTTGAGCTCCTGTATGGGCATCCTGTAAGAGGACCTCTGAGTCTGGTGAAAGAAGGCTGGGAGAAAACTCCCAGTAAACCTCCCCAGGATGCATATAGCTACATACTGGCCTTCAGAAACCAGACTAAGCGCTTCAGACAATTCGCTCAGGCGAATCTGGAAGCCAGCCAGGAGGAAATGAAACGTTGGCATGATCAGAATGCCACTCTGATCGAGTTTCAGCCTGGACAAAAAGTTTGGGTCATGGCCCCAGTGGAGCCTTGTGTGCTCCAGGATAAGTGGACCGGACCATTTGAGGTGGTGGAGTGCAAGAGTAATGTCAACTACTTGGTGGCCTTGCAGTCTCCAAGGAACCCTTTGCGGGTCCTGCATGTGAACCACCTAAAGCCCCACTTGGAGAGGTCCGAAGTGGGCATGCTCCTAGCAACAGATGCTGGGATGGAAGAGGAGACTGAGCATCTTCCAGACCTCCTGTCTGCGAAGAAGCACGATGGGTCAGTGGACGGTGTGAACCTCTCTCCCGCCCTGACTCCTGAACAGCAGAGTGACTGCGGCCAACTGTTGGGACAGTTTGCTGCTCTGTTCTCCCTGACCCCTGGTGTCACTCAGTGGTGTGTCCATGATGTTGACACTGGGGACAGTCCTCCTGTAAAGCACAACATTTACAGAGTGACTGACAGGGTCAAGGCTTGCATCAAGGAGGAGGTCTCCAAGATGTTAGAGCTAGGGGTAATTGAGCCCTCAAACAGCCCTTGGGCCAGCCCAGTGGTCTTGGTCCCAAAGGCTGAAGCCCCCGGTGCCACACCAGAACTCCGGTTCTGTGTGGACTACAGAGGGCTCAATTCGGTCACCAGGACTGATGCGCACCCCATCCCCAGAGCTCATGAGCTCATCGATCGGTTTGGAGCTGCCCAGTACCTCAGCATGTTTGACTTAACGTCTGGATACTGGCAGATTGCCTTAACTGATGGGGCAAAGGAGAGGTCAGCATTCTCAATGCCAGAGGGGCACTACCAATTCCGGGTGATGCCCTTTGGGCTGAAGAATACCCCTGCCACCTTTCAGAGGTTGGTCAACCAGGTGTTGGCTGAACTGGAGGATTTCAGTGCCGCCTACCTGGATGACATCGCAGTGTTCAGTGCTACTTGGGAGGAACATCTCCACCACCTCTAGGAAGTGTTGAAGGCTCTGCAGAGGGCAGGCCTCATGATCAAGGCGAGTAAGTGCCAGAGCAGGCAGGGTTCTGTGGTGTACTTGGGACACCAGGTAGGGAGCGGCCAGGTGGCGCCCCTACAGCCCAAGATTGATACCATTCTGGCTTGGGAACCCCCCCAAGACCCAGACCGAGGTGAGAGCCTTTATAGGACTCACAGGGTATTACAGGAGATTTGTCAAGGGGTATGGCACCATTGTTGCCCTCTTTACAGAGCTGACTTCCAGGAAGCAGCCCAAGAAAGTGAACTGGACTGACGTCTGCCAGAAGGCTTTTGATGCCCTGAAATCTGCCATGTGCACAGCGCCCGTGCTTAAGGCACCTAACTTCACAGAAGAGTTCATTGTGCAGACAGATGCTTCAGAGCATGGTGTGGGAGCTGTGCTCTCACAGCTAAATGAGGAGGGCCTAGACCAACGCGTAGCCTTCATTAGTAGGAGGTTACTCCCACTGGAACAGAGGTGGAGTGCGATTAAGCGTGAGGCATTTGCTGTGGACTGGGACCTGAAGTATCTGAGGCCCTACTTGTTTGGGACTCACTTCCGGGTTCAGACAGACCACAGGCCCCTCAGATGGTTGATGCAGATGAGGGGTGAGAATCCAAAGCTGTTGAGGTGGTCCATTTCCCTACAGGGGATGGACTTTACGGTGGAACACTGCCCTGGTACAGAACACGCCAATGCTGATGGTCTGTCCAGATTTTTCCGCCTTAGTGAAGAGAACTCCCAAGAGGGTGGGTAGTTCTCCCCACATTTCAGGTGGAGGTGACATGTGTTAGACCAGGCACCATTCGCGTGGGTCTCCCCTGCATTTTTTTGCCTTTGCCTCCTGTGTTTTTGCTGTGTATTGGACTTCATTTTGCTGGTCTAGATGCTTTGGGCACTTTGCCACTGATGTTCAGTGCCAAAGTGCAAGTGCTCCCTTTGTAAATTGGTGTGATGGATTAGTGATTCCATGATTGGCATATTTGATTTACTAGTCAGTCCCTAGTACGCTGCACTATGTGTGCCCAGGGCCTGTAAATCAAATGCTGCTAGTGGGCTGCAGCACTGATTGTGCCACCCACAGAAGCAGCCTGTAAAATGTAACTCTGGCCTTGCCATTGCAGAGCCTGTGTGCAGTCTGGGACTGCCATGTCGACTTGGCACGTGCACACACTTGCCAGTCCCTAAACTTTCCCTTTTCTACATATTAGGCACCCCTAAGGTAGGCCCAAGGTACCCCTGTGGGCATGGTGCAGTGTATGTGAAAGGTAGGACATGCCCTAGTGTGTGTGGCATGTCCTGATAGTGACTTACTGCCAATTTCATTTTTCACTATTGCAAGGCTACCTGTTCCCATAGGACAGAATGGGTAGTTTGTTTATAACCTCTTATAAACATAACTGGCCCTGGGAACAACGTTGTAAAATAAAGTTTAGTAGGCCTGAATTCAGAATGTTAAAAGGCATCTTTTAGTGAGGATGATTTTTGCATTCTGTGTTTGAAAATACCACTTTTAGAAAGTAGGTATTTTCTTGCCTAACCATCAAGGTTTGTGTATTGCATATCTGGCTTTTGGATGACAGGGGCTGGAGAGGGGCAGTGGCTCCAGAAGTCTGATGAGTCAGGGCTGAATAGACCTGGGCTGCATTTAGAGTAGGGGGAGGAGATTTCCTTTCACCTGAATGGGCCTGGTCTGCCTTCAACAATGCTATCCCCACCTCCTGCCAGGAAGCTGCACCAGTGAGGACAGAACTGGTTTTGGCTGGGTACAGACACTCTCTGCCTGCAGGATTTTTGTGTATAAAAAGAGGAGCCCAGACCCCAGACTTTTAGATCACTTCTGGGAAATCAAGAGGAACCTTTGCCAAGGAGAAGAGCCGGAGAGGCTGAGGAGGATCACTGCCTCTATGCTGTTTGCTGTCTGGGGTTGGCCTGCAGTGGCTACTTGCTGCCAAGGAAAGGAGAGAAGGACATTGCTGCTTGCTTTGTCCCCCTGCTTGTAGAAAAGATCTGCAAGGGCTTGAACTGAGCTTGCCCCCTGTTCTAGAGGTCTCAGGAACAGCAAAGACCTCACCGTGTCTGTGGGAACCGTCTCTGATCGTCTCCGCAGAAGAAAAAGGGTAACCGACTCTGTCATCGAGTCCGTCGCAGGATTCCGTGTCCTGAAAGCATCGCCGGGAGCAACGCTTCGCTTCGCAATGCAACCCTGGTCTCACCGAGTCCATCAACAAGCCGCTGCTTGCACTGTGTCCTGTTAGCACCGCACCCTGCAACGCTTTGCTACACGCTGCAAGGACATCACCGACTCCATCGCTGACCCGACCCGAACATCGACCGGCTCCGTCGCCGCACAGTGACCTGCCAGCACCGCAGCGGGCATCGTCTCACCCTTCAACGCAAGCCCTGGTCTCACCGACTCCGTCAACGAGCCGCTGCCTGCACCGAATCATGAGGACATCGTCCGCCGCAACGCTCCGTTTCACAACGCGACCGCAATGTTTGCCCCGACCGACTCCCACCGACGTGTTGGTCGCAACAAGAAAGGTACTGTGTCCTAGTCTGTCGACGCTTTAGCTGGCCCGTATCGATGCGGTCGGCTGGAATTGTTAGACTCTTTCATATTCAGTATCGCTGTAGCCCCAGGAGGAGCTACTGAGTCAGAAGAACTGTGTTTTATTGATTTTCCTGCAATATAAAGGTTATTTTGCACATGTACTATTTTTCAAGAGTATTGTATGTTGGATTTTTATCGTATTTGGTCTTGTTGGTTTAGATAAAGGTTTACTATTTTTCTAAACTGCTGTGGTGTCCATTTGTAGTGTTTTCACTGTATTACTGTATGTGTTCACAAATGCTTTACACACTGCCTCTGAGATAAGCCTGTCTGCTCTCAGCAAGCTACCAAGGGGGTGAGCAGGGGTTATTTTAGGAGTGTATCCCCCTTACCCTGACTAGAAGCAAGGGTCCCTATTTGGACAAAGGTACCTACCGCTGCCAACTAGAGACCCCCATTTTTAACAGGCAGGTTAAATAAATAGAAGGTGAAAGTGGGACTAGTGTTATAAGAACCAAATTTCATAAGAAGACACTTAGAAGGAAGATGTGAAAGAAGTGTGATACGTGATCTGTCTCCTATCACACACTTCTTTACTGACATAAACCTAATGAGGTGAATAAAAAGGTTGGGGATAAGTCCTTGGGACAAGGAAGGAATTACGTGTTATGGCTAACATATGAAAGAGATGTCATTAAGAAAGGAACTTAATTTAACACTCGACCAGCAGTCACTCTTTGTCACTCCTTCTCTTGTACCGATCCTAGTCAAAAAACACGTATCTAGTAATATCTCTACCAACTAAAGTCATTGCACAATTTAAAAACTTAGGGTCTGATTAAGATGGCGGTGGGATCGCCAACGTCAGGCCATCGGTGGCAGTCCCTCCGCCATCTGCCCCTGCAGGTCTGCCCGCCGCATTACGATGGCGGGTGGATAGTGGGCTGGCGGAGAGACTGGCTCAAGTAGCCCGTTGGACCGTCGGAGGGACTGTAATCCCTACATTTATGTGATGGAAAGTTCTGGAATCTGAGGTAAGCCACAAACGTCCTTCCAACCAGCATTCTCCCAAGTCTCCTGATAATAAAGGAGCTTCACTTGTTTGGGTAGGCCTAGTGCCCGTGGCAGGAAACAGACCAAAATGCAACACCGATACATCATATTTTTCCACTCAAAACTGACCCTTTTTTGTGCTAAGTGTGTAGCTGTGGATTTTGGGCCATAGCTCAGTTGGCCCCTAGAGAAACCTAGCAGACGCACATTTTTTAAAACTAGACAACTAGGGGAGTCCAGGGTTACACGCCTTGCATGGTTCTCACTAGGTAATATTCCCCAGAAGCTCTTGCAAACACCAATCTAAAAACACATGTTATCCTCACATTTCTGTGACAGAAAGTTCTGGAATCTGCAGGGAGCCATAAATTTCCTACCACCCTGAGTTCCCCATGTCCCCCAATAAGAAAGGTACCCCACTTGTGTGGGTGAGCCAAGAGACCATGACACAAAAGGACCTAAAGCACTATGCTGATAGATAAGCAACAGGGGTAGCTGTAGTATTTGGGGTTGTGCTGTGGCGCCACCCATGCAATCTTACTAACCCCAGAAATTTTTGAAAGCTAGGCAATAAGGGGATTCCAGGGTGGTGTGACTTGCATAAATACCATGAGGGTTTCTTACCCACAATGCTCTGCACACCTCTACCTTTGCCTGAAATCATACATTTTCCTTACATTTCAGTGACAGAAACTTCCGGAATCTGCAGGAATCCCCAAAATTCCTCCCACCCAGCGTTATCCACTTATGAAGATAAAAGCACTGCACCTCTTTTGTGACTGGCCCAAGTGCTTGCAACAGGAATGGATCAAACCAAGGTCAATGGGCTTCCTTAGTCAAAGTTTGCAGGGCACTGTGGGTAAGAAAATGTTGTAGGATCCATGTGAAGAACACCACCCTGGGCTCCCTCGGGTGTCTAGTTTTCAGAACTCTCTGTGTCTGGCAGATTTTTCCAGATGACAGCCTATCCAAGCCCAACAAGTGTAGCCAGTCACCATTGCAAGTAGTACAATATTTGGAGTTAGCCACACTCTCCTGGCCCATATGGTGAAAACAACACCCAAAGGAATCAAATGTCCTCTCGTTTTCCATTGGGGTGGTATTTCTTAGCGCACAAGGGAGCAGAAAGACTGTTAAGGCTTTACGGGTAAGGGTGGGGCAGATATTAGGATGAGCCAGAACCACCCTATTATATTATTAAAAAAATATATTCCTGCCATACAGTGGACTTTCTGGACCCCGGGTGCAAATTGGGGCAAACCTCCTGTCTGCCCCTGGGGAGCAAAACAACAGGTTTGTTCTTTTTAGGGGGTGGGGTGGGGGTGTGGTCAATGCAAGAGTGAAACACCAGCACAACTTTGTTTTACCTCAAAGGCATAATCCCTGATGTCAGGTGGACTTTCTGCTCCGACATAGGCATATTTTGGGGCAATCTCTAAAATTGGGACAAAACTCTTACCTGCCTCCAGGAGGAGGCAGAAAGACACTATTACCCATGCTGGGGAGGGGGTATGGCTCAATGTCAGGGTAGGTTGCACCCTCCTTTTTGTTTGTTTTGGCTCTCTTTTGAAATGCCTGGTGTTTAGTGGACATTCTGTCCCTCGAGGGAGGAGATTGGGGGTGAATACCCTTAGACACCCCTGGGATGGCACAAAGTCTATTGGTCATAGGGTGGGGAAGAGCATGGACCCATGCCAAGGGGGATGCCTTCCACTTCCCCACAAAAATACTGCATACATGTAGTCTCTGGCTTTCTGCCCCAGGGCAAATTGGGGTAATTACTCCAATCTGCCCCTGAGGGGGGCAGAAAGACTGCCTGTGACCTTCTGGAGTGTGTGTGCATGGCCATGTCCATGGTGAGAGCCCCCACTCCTATGTTTTTTCCCTGGTATCTGGTGGGCATTCTGCCCCCCTTTTGGAGGGGCAGATTGGGACAATCACACCCATCTGCCCTCCATGGGGCGCAAAAAGACTGTCACCATATTTTTGTAGAGGTGGGGGTAAGGCTATGCCCACAGTAGGCAGCCCCCTACCCTACATTTTTTAATGACCCAGAAGGAGCAGAAAGACTGCCTGTCCTCTTGTTGGGGTGGGGGCAAGACCATGCCCCTGGTGGGCAGCCCCCACCCCTATTTTGTTTTAAAAGGACATTCCCTGGTATCTAGTGGACTTTCTGCCCCATGGGGAGGGCAGATTGGGGGTAATTACCCCATCTCCCCCCTGGGGAGCAGAAAGACTGTTGCCTTATTTTTTTAGGTGCCGGGGCATCACCATGCCCATAGTGGGCAGCCCCCACCCCTGTATTTATCTTTTTAATTAATCCCCATGTGTAGTGGGCTTTCTGGGGGGCATAAAGAGTTACATTTAAAATGTTCTCCCTGGGGAAGCACAAGCCCTTGCCTAAGGGGCCACTCCCCCATCCCTGGTGCCTAGTGGGTTGATCCTTGGTTTGGGAATACTCTCTTGTGGCGATACCCAAGCAGGAATCCACTTTGCAGAGGTACCATTGGAAAGGGGAGATTCTCCCCTTTCCAATGATCACAATACCTCTACAGAGCGAATCAGTGATTGGGGGGCTGAGATATGCCCCAAGCACTGATTGAGTGAAAGTAAAATGAGCCCATCAAATTGTTTTACTTTAAATTTTACTACAGTGACGTCAGCGCATCCTGGATGCTGATCATCGTTGTAGTAAAAAAAAAATACTTAGGCTGCTTGGGAAGCTCTTCCTGAGCAGCCAGAGCTAAAAGGAACATAAAAGACCCCCTTTGGCGCAGAGCACCAGAGTGACCTATATATATCTCCCCAGTGTTGGTCAATGGCCGACAGGCGCACTGGGGAGGTGGTATGAGTATCGGCCATTGGCCAACACCCTCACTAAAAGGGTTAAGAACTGTTTAAATCAGTGCCTGTTCAAAATCTATTGCTACCTTTTATGAGTGCTTCTCTTTTGGAATTGTTAGTATTTTTGGGTATGATGTTCATTGTTTATTGGGCAAAAATGCATAAATTCTAGCTTTGTTAGTGTTTTGGTGTTGCCCATGGACAGTGTGTAAATTGATAAAGAGCAGTATACAAGATTTAAAAGTGCCATCCGTTAGCCAGGTCTGACAATGAGTCTTTTTTCTTAGTTTTATTAACATAGAAAATGTTCACCTTTGTGTGAGTTATTTTTAGGTGGTCCGAAATATCTAGCACCTCAAATCCTTTTGGGGATTTTCTTGCTTGCCTTTTGGTTCTTATGCTTCTAGAAATTAGTCTCTTTAAATTTGGTATAGACGGTACTGTACCTTTACATCCTCAGGAATATAGGGCCTGATTTTGAGTTTGGTGGATGGATTGCTCTGTCACAAACGTGACATATTCCATCCACCTTATTATCAGTGTGTTATAGCCCATGGAACTTGCAATAAGGGAGTTGGAATATTCATCACATTTGTGATGAAGTAGACCATCTGTCAAACTCAAATCAGGCCTGTATCAGTGGGCTAACAAAAGCCCCCGCAGCCCCCACATTGTGGGGTGGCCCCCAAACTTCAGGGGGCCTCCTCAGTGCAGGACCCTGGCCTTAGAGCTCCTGAGTGAGTACAAAGGGGGGCACTCCATCACCTTTGCAGGGGGCCCTCCTCAAGTTTCATTATGCCAGTGGTCATATTATTTTATAATTGTTACTTTTGTTGCCAAAGAGCTTGGTTTTTTACCACATCTCGCACTATATTACAAATGTGTGCCTCAACTGTTAGGTCGATAATTGTGTTCTTTCACATTTCCAACATTGTCATTCATGTTGGTCGACCATAACGGCACAGATCGGTGCTCAGGGAGCAAAGTTATGCCCCTGAGCACTAATCAAAATGAAACCAGACATTTCTTAATGGCGCTGTCTGCTTTCACTTTTCTTTACTGTGACATCTGCGTACTTTGCACTCTACCAGTAACTAAAAAAAAATAACTTCATGATGCGAGGAAGCTCTTCCCTCATAATCTGAAATTATTTTTAAAAGACAAAATCTGTGCAGTGTATGTGAACAATTCTTCCATCGCACTGTAGTGGATAAACTTCTGATATTCCTTAGATGTTCCTCCAAAATGGGCTTTCTGCTCCCACCAAATTTACTCTTCTCCTAACCCAGGCACATCTTAATCCACCCAATGATAGTTGCTACCACATCAATAGAACCATTTGAATCATACGTTTATTTTTCAGATGATGCTAAGCTTGCTCCTATTCCTCTCCCTTCCAGAGCATCCTTTGCATTTCCTTTTTTTCATTTGGTTTTACTTTCAACTAAATTCATCTAATTCCCCATATTTCAAACATACAGCTATTTAAATCATCCACATTCTTGGCTATAAGCACATCCTCCTCCAAGATTCGGCTTCTGCTTGCCCATAACCTCTCCCGAAACTTATTTTATAAAATTGAGCAATCAACTGGTCTCCTATAAGTTGGTTTGCCATCTCTCTGAAGGCACGCAGCAATGTCAGTACCCTCAATGTCATTACAAATTGATCATGTGAATCTTGTCTCAATAAAAGGGACCCCATTCACAAAGATTATTGTAGGAGTAGGTGTGAATTAGTCTTAGAGTTTTCCTATCTATCTCATGAATTTCAGGAGGTAAAGGAGTATTACTGATTCATAGTAAAACCTTTGTGAATCGGACCAAAGAATCTTATCACTTCAAAACATATTTCATAATTTTAGAATAATATCTATCCAACCTCTGTACTGATTCCCGGGGCACTTCTGCTCGCACATCTCCAAATGCATCCGCCTCAGGAAGAGCATGGGCACATGCCCAGGGGGGTGCCTTCCACTTCCCCATAAAAATACTGCATACATGTAGTGTCTGGCTTTCTGCCCAGGGACAAATTGGGGTAATTACTCCAATCTGCCCCTGAGGGGGGCAGAAAGACTGCCTGTGCCCTTCTGGCCCCCACCCCTATGTTTTTCCCCAGATATTTGGTGGGCATTCTGCCCCCTTTTGGAGGGGCAGATTGGGACAATCACACCCATCTGCCCTCCATGGGGCGCAAAAAGACTGTCACCATATTTTTGTAGAGGTGGGGGTAAGGCCGTTCCCACAGTGGGCAGCCCCCTACCCTATATTTTTTTATTGACCCAGAAGGAGCAGAAAGACTGCCTGTCCTCTTGTTGGGGTGGGGGCAAGACCATGTCCCTGGTGAGCAGCCCCCACCCCTATTTTGTTTTAAAAGGACATTCCCTGGTGTCTAGTGGACTTTCTGCCCCATGGGGAGGGAAGATTGGGGGTAATTACCCCATATGCCCCCTGGGGAGCAGAAAGACAGTTGCCTTATTTTTTAGGTGCCGGGGCATCACCATGCCCATAGTGGGCAGCCCCCACCCCTGTATTTATCTTTTTAATTAATCCCCATGTCTAGTGGGCTTTCTGCCGCGCAGTGCTCTCATACCGCTTTGCTGAAGCAACGACACGCTGCTAGTTGCTCAGGGCTCCTCACTGACCTTCCTTATTATCCGACAATCGCTGCTATTTTTGCACTTTGCACATGTTCGAATCTGTGGATTTTAAACTTTTTTAACTTGTACTCCTTAATTTTTAAAGTTTTTTTGATATTATTGCTGTGATGTTTGCTACTTTACCGCTTGATCACTGAGGCTTCCCTGGTCCGCCACGGTTTGTACCGATTGTTGCAGAGGGAAGGACCTCATTGTAGGGATTCTCCCAGTCACTCACTTCCGCCTATCCCCTTCCTGCGGTTAGCGCTCTAGACTTTGGCTAACTACTATTTAGGGCCACGCTGGAACGGCCGCGCAGTGCTCTCATACCGCTTTGCTGAAGCTACGACACGCTGCTAGTTGCTCAGGGCTCCTCACTGACCTTCCTTATTATCCGACAATCGCTGCTATTTTTGCACTTTGCACATGTTCGAATCTGTGGATTTTAAACTTTTTAACTTGTACTCCTTAATTTTTAAAGTTTTTTGATATTATTGCTGTGATGTTTGCTACTTTACCGCTTGATCACTGAGGCTTCCCTGGTCCGCCACGGTTTGTACCGATTGTTGCGGAGGGAAGGACCTCATTCTAGGGATTCTCCCAGTCACTCACTTCCGCCTATCCCCTTCCTGCGGTTAGCGCTCTAGACTTTGGCTAACTACTATTTAGGGCCACGCTGGAACGGCCGCACAGCGGACGCGCCGCCGGCGCGCCGAAGGCGCGCCAAAGGCAAGCCCGTCTGCGCCCGTCCGTGCCTGGACCGGGTCTAGGGCCATGGACCCTGCCTCTCATTCGGCAGATGATTCTACAATTGTGTACTCGGGTAAGAGCCTTCTGTCTTTACGTCCGCCAACACATCAGAACTGTTATTTGTTGAACTGTAAACATATAATAAAACCAGACTACCCCCAATGTCCAGGCTGCGATAGGAAATGACCAAATATTTTGGATCAGCCACTTAACTTTTCAAAAGACTCAATGACTCAAAATCAAATAGATAATGACCTACAGTTAGCACTTATCAATGCAAGGTCATTGGTCAGACATAAATATGAAATTGCTGATTTTATCATAGACCATAAACTTGACATATTATTTGTTACAGAAACGTGGGGTGATGATTCATCTGACTCGGATTTTAATATTGCGACGCCACAGGGTTACAGTACCTTCAGACATGATAGGCAACTAAAAAGAGGTGGCGGATTGGCATTGATCCATAAGGATGAACTAAGTTCCTTTTGTTCACCAATAGCCACACCCGACTGTGAAGCCTTGCTTTTTAAATTTACTCCCTCTGGTCAAGATTCGTTTAAAGGTCTCTTGATTTACCGCCCTCCAGGCCCTAGATCCAACTTTCTAGCTAACTTCCACTCCTTGTTAGAGCTTAGTCTCCACTCTAACTTTTTCACAATCATAGGCGATTTGAATTTTCACCTAGAAGTAACGGATGATAGAGACACAACGGAGTTACTTGATATGACATCAGTGTATGGCCTTAGACAGCAGGTCCATGGTGCTACACATATGGCAGGACACACCCTAGACGGCCTGTTCACCAATAACCAGGCCATCTCCGAGCTATCCATCCTCCCGTTAATTTGGTCGGACCATCAAGCTATTCTTTTCAAGTATAAGCTTCCAAGAACTAATAGCACCACTACAGCTGATTCAAAGATTATGGGCAGAGCATGGCATAAAATTGACTCTACAACTTTGGTCAATGAGCTAGCAAAAAGTGAATGGAAAGTAGAGAAGGAGGTAGAAATTACAGCTAAAAATATACTAACTGGCTTGAGACCAATTTTGCAAATCTAGTTCCTAGCATCTGCATTAATAAAAATAGGAAATCACCATCTGCCCCTTGGTTTTCTGAAGCCTTGAGAATAGATAAACAGGCTTGCAGAAGGCAAGAAAGGATTTGGCGTAAAAACTATGAACTTTTAGAAAAAAACGTTATAAATCTATGCTGTCAGAGTTTAAAAAAAGTTGATCGGTGAAAAAACTCTTTATTATACAGCTAAAATAGAAAAATCTAGTGGTTCCAGTAAAGAATTATTTCGAACTGTGAAACATCTGACCACAATCAAAAAAGATGATTCTGCTAATTTTACTCAAGAATTTTGTGATGCTCTGGCTTTTTCCTTCAGAACGAAGGTAGATCTAATATATGATCAGTTCACTCATTCCGTATCAAATGGTAAAAATTTGAACAAGAAATTAATGAAAAAGTCCCTCCTTTTAATTTCTCACCGACCTCTCCTATGCAAATTATTAAACTGATTTCCATGGCCAAGTCAGGCTCTCCGGAAGACCCTTGCCCACCTAAGATCCTACAAAATATCTCCCACTTTATTGGTCCACACCTATCTGAGATATTTAATCAGATGATAGAACAAGGATCTTTTCCCACTGTGTGGAAGCAGGCTTGTATCTTGCCCCTTCTAAAAAAAAAACAATTTGGATGTAAATGATACAGCCAACTACCGGCCCATTGCGAGAATTCCACTTCCTGCCAAGATAATTGAGAAAACCATGAATGTGGAACTCTCTACCTTTATTACAACGAACCAAATTTTAGATCATAGCCAGTTTGGCTTTAGAGCTAACCACTGCACAGAGTCAGCTTTGATCAAGACTACAGAAGAAATCCGGTCCTCATTAGACAGCGGTGGGTCAGCAGCCTTGGTGCTGCTTGACCTATCCACTGCATTTGATACGGTTGACCATTCTCTTCTGATTTATCGTCTACAGGAGATTGGGATAAGAGGTAAAGCCCTCTCCCTGTTAACATCATTCCTATCAGAGAGGACCCAATCAGTTCATCTGGGTAAATTAAAGTCTGCTTCTTTCACTCTCCCATGTGGTGTTCCGCAGGGCTCATCGTTGAGCCCTACACTTTTTAATATCTATGTAGCGGAATTAGCTCCACTGATAAGAAGTTTTAATTTGATCCCTACATCATATGCCGACGACACCCAGCTGGTGATCTCGACAGTAGATAAGGACATTAACCACTCACTAAAACTCCATGACTGTATGCTTTCCTTAAGTCATTGGATGAGTTCTCACTGCTTGAAACTAAACTCAAACAAAACAGAGGTGATTATGTTCGGAAATCTCTTTCCACCCTGGTCTCCAGCTTGGTGGCCGGATAATCTTGGCCCCCTCCCGACCCCGGTAGATAAAGCAAAAAATCTCGGGGTTATTGTAGACAAAAAACTCAGTTTTAAAGCTCAAGTGTCCAAGGTTGTGTCCTCTTCCTTTTTTATGATTAAGACCATAAGAAAAATTCTGCCCTTCATTCCAAAATCTTGTAGAAAGTTGGTTGTAACCTCCTTAGTATTGTCCAAACTTGACTATTGCAATGGATTGTATATTAATCTGCAATCCACCCTTCTAAGGAAGTTACAGGCAGTGCAAAATGCGGCCGCAAGACTGATTTTGGGCATACCAAAATATCAGTCTGTCAGATTAATATTGCAAGAATTCCACTGGCTGCCAGTTGGCCAGTGGATAAAATTCAAGGCACTCTGCATGGCCCATAAGGCTTTGCACAAAGAAGGGCCGAAATTTCTAGAGAACCTTTTTTTTGGCACTCTCCAAATAGAAATCTGCGCTCGGCTAATGCACATCTGATGTCGCCAGTCAGGATTAAAAAGTCGAATTGGGGGGTAGGAGTTTCACCTTTAACACCATCAGGGAATGGAATTCCCTTCCCTTATATCTCAGAAAAATTTCCTCCCTTCTTGAATTCAGAAAACAACTGAAGACCTGGCTTTTTCAGCAGTAGTGGCAATTAGCACAGTATGTAGCATTGAAAGCGCCAAGACACCTATGGGTATTCGTGCGCTGTATAAATTCTACTAACATAACATAACATAACATAACATTTAAAATGTTCTCCCTGGGGAAGCACAAGCCCTTGCCTAAGGGACCACTCCCCCATCCCTGGTGCCTAGTGGGTTTGTCCTTGGTTTGGGAATACTCTCTTGTGGCGATACCCAAGCAGGAATCCTCTTTGCAGAGGTACCATTGGAAAGGGGAGATTCTCCCCTTTCCAATGATAACAATACCTCTACAGAGAGAATCAGTGATTGGGGGACTGAGATATGCCCCAAGCACTGATTGAGTGAAAGTAAAATGAGCCCATCAGCTCATTTTACTTTCAATTTTACTGCAGTGACGTCAGCGCATCCTGCGTGCTGATCATCGTTGTAGTAAAAAAAAAAACTTAGGCTGCTCGAGAAGCTCTTCCTGAGCAGCCAAAGCTAAAAGTAACATAAAAGACCCCCTTTGGCGCAGAGCACCAGAGTGACCTATATATATCTCCCTAGTGTCGGTCAATGGCCGACAGGCGCACTGGGGAGGTGGTACGGGTATCGGCCATTGGCCAACACCCTCACTAAAAGGGTTAAGAACTGTTTAAATCATTGCCTGTTCAAAATCTATTGCTACCTTTTATGAGTGGTAATTATTAATCTTCTCTTTTGGAATTGTTAGTATTTTTGGGTATGATGTTCATTGTTTATTGGGCAAAAATGCATAAATTTGTGCTTTGTTAGTGTTTTGGTGTTGCCCATGGACAGTGTGTAAATTGCTAAAGAGCAGTGTACAAGATTTAAAAGTGCCATCTGTTAGCCAGGTAAGACAATGAGTCTTTTTTCTTAGTTTTATTAACATAGAAAATGTTCACCTTTGTGCGGGTAATTTTTAGGTGGTCCGAAATATCTAGCACCTCAAATCCTTTTGGGGATTTTCTTGCTTGCCTTTTGGTTCTTATGCTTCTAGAAATTAATCTCTTTAAATTTGGTATAGAGGGTACTGTACCTTTACATCCTCGGGAATATAGTGCCTGATTTTGAGTTTGGTGGATGGATTGCTCTGTTACAAACGTGACATATTCCATCCACCTTATTACCAGTGCATTATAGCCCATGGAACTTGCAATAAGGGAGTCGGAATATTCATCACATTTGCGATGAAGTAGACCATCTGTCAAACTCAAATCAGGCCCATATCAGTGGGCTAACAAAAGCCCCCGCAGCCCCCACATTGTGGGGTGGCCCCCAAGCTTCAGGGGGCCTCCTCAGTGCAGGACCCTGGCCTTAGAGCTCCTGAGTGAGTACAAAGGGGGGCCCTCCATCACCTTTGCAGGGGGCCCTCCTCAAGTTTCATTATGCCAGTGGTCCATATTATTTTATAATTGTTACTTTTGTTGCCAAAGAGCTTGGTTTTTTACCACGTCTCGCACTATATTACAAATGTGTGCCTCAACTGTTAGGTCGATAATTGTGTTCTTTCACATTTCCAACATTGTCATTCATGTTGGTCGACCATAACGGCACAGATTGGTGCTCAGGGAGCAAAGTTATGCCCCTGAGCACTAATCAAAATGAAACCAGACATTTCTTAATGGCGCTGTCTGCTTTCACTTTTCTTTACTGTGACATCTGCGTACTTTGCACTCTACCAGTAACTAAAAAAAAATAACTTCATGATGCGAGGGAAGCTCTTCCCTCATAATCTGAAATTATTTTTAAAATACAAAAGCTGTGCAGTGTACGTGAACAATTCTTCCATCGCACTGTAGTGGATAAACTTCCAATATTCCTTAGACGTTCCTCCAAAATGGGCTTTCTGCTCCCACCAAATTTACTCTTCTCCTAACCCAGGCACATCTTAATCCACCCAATGATAGTTGCTACCACATCAATAGAACCATTTGAATCATACGTTTATTTTTCAGATGATGCTAAGCTTGCTCCTATTCCTCTCCCTTCCAGAGCATCCTTTGCATTTCCTTTTTAGGTCTCGCCTGAGCCAGCGCATGCGCTGCTCTGCGAGACATTTAGTAGTGGGATTTTAAAAGTGCTACCCCACGCTTTTGCTGGCCTAGCGCTTGCGGTTACGCGCGCGTGTACTCGCGCAGCCGCCAGCTTTCGCACCACTCGCGTGCTTGTTTTGTTTAACTTTCGCGCCCGCGTCACTTTTTTTTTTCCTTTGCGTGCTTGTTTTGTTTCACTTTCGCATAATCGCGACACCCGCGCTTTACTTTTAAAATTAAAGTAAAGGCTGGGTCATGATTCTAGCAAAAGTAAAGAAATAGATGTTTTTTCTATTTCTTTACTTTTGCAGCAATCGCGGCACCGGCGCTTTACCTTTAACCATGAGTAAGCGTCGGTGTCGCGATTGCTGCAAAGTAAAGAAATAGAAAACATCTATTTCTTTACTTTTGCTATAATCGCGGCACCCGCGCTTTACTTTAATTTTAGTAGCATGGGTGCTACGATTGTAGCAAAAGTAAAGAAATAGATGTTTTTTTCTATTTCTTTTCTTTTGCAGCAATCGCGGCACCAGCGCTTTACCCGTTCTTCATGTTGCTTCTTCCACCCATTCCCTCCTCCTATCAACCATTGATTCTCCTCGCCACTCCTGTATTGCCTCCCCATCTGTGCTGTGTTGCTTCCTCCACCTATTCCCTCCTTGCTGCTCCCCCACTTGTGATTTTTGAAAAAAACATGCATTGTTTTCTTTTTCTATTTAATGATCCAACTTTGGTCTGCAAATAAAAAGCGGAAAAACAGTGTCCGAATCATAGACTTTTTTTTTTCTTATTTATTCGTGCTACACAGCTTCTGGAATGACATGACATAAAAACCATTGACAAAGCCATTACGTCTCAGTCATTACCTATTTGCTTTGCCAATGCGTGTTAACATATGGCTCCTAATTCTTTTCTTTAGGAAGTACATTTTGCTCTGTTTTGTGTCCTCACTCTCTGGTAGGCTTCAGCTGTGTTGAGATATAGGCTAAATTTGTTGTTCCCATCAAAAGTTTTCATGCTTAAAGAGAATTCCTCTCCACAAATCTTTCTATTTGTGGAATTGGGAAAGAAGCCCTGCTTAGTTATTGTGCACACTTTCTGTTAAACCAAAGCACACTCTCTACTAAGATAAAATTGTGGTTAATAAATTGGAATAGTGATTGCTTTTGAAAGACCAGGGACCACTGCCTCCTGATATTGTTGACACTGAAGAAGAGCATGTGGTTAAATATTTGTACTCTCTTCACTTTGTTGCCTATTATTCTTATCCCATTGGGGCTTGGATAAGGATACGCAACTCCTGCAATAGTTAACATGTCTGTCTATAAAGTATTAATAATGCCATGCAGACAGTTGGCTTTCCTCCATTGACTGTATAAACCCATCATTTTATATTTTATTGTATTACTGCAATTTTTGCTTGACATCTGCAAGGGAGGAATGTAGTCAAAATAATGTGTTTTTCTGCCAACAGTATGAAGCACTAGCTAAAGAAGTGATTGCCAAAGACAATATTATCCCATTGTAAATATTGGAATTTTATTTAGTAGATGCATGCTTTAATACTTTAAGAGCTGCAATCACATGTTGATACAAAATGTATGTTTAAACAATAAAGCATGAAATCAAACAATGATATTTTACCCATGTAAGCTGGATATCCCAAGCAACCTGACACAGTGGGCTACGTTGTCACTTGAGAACATTATGAACTTGTTTTGTACACATTTGCGCCTACGACGAGCCATTGCATTTTTAGGTCTAGTTTGACAGAACAGTTTTTAACTTATCTTATGTGAGCAACTGAAAAATAACTTCCAGAAGCTCTACTGAGTGACAGGCTACTACTCATATTGCTTCCCTTTGGTAACTATATGCTGTTTAATTGGGCAGAAATTGTGTGCTTTCACTGAGAGTGCTTATTTATCACCTTTTTTTTCTTGTGAGAAAGCTTAGGCTCAACACAGCAGGCTGCAGTTGGTTATGGTGGCAAGACAATGATCAAGGTTATAGACCTAAGTTATGACAAATGTAGGAGCTCTGGTGTATTTGTGTTGAAAAGAGTATTAAGGCGAATAGGTGTTTAACAGTGGATTGTTATTACAGGTTGAAGCCTGTAGAGAGATATTTAGTTATATGGAATGTCATTGATAAACATAGTACATAAGGGTTTTGGTGAATATTCGCTCTTCTGATAAACCCTGGATTGGAAGATTTGCACTGAGAATCCCTGGATTATATTTTGTTTTGCCAACTGAAATTTTGTATATTTTGAAATTTTATGGCTGTATTTCTGATTGTTAACTTTTGGGAAAGCTAATACTTAATGCATAGTTGCCTGAGTTGGTAACAGAGGAAATCTTATGTTGAATACAATAGTCTTGAGTTGTGGTGACAAGCTAATGATTAAGATCGTTATGATATGTTATGTGTATTTTTATTATACACACCTCACCCGAAAGGTTATCCTGGGGCTGCAGCAGGAGCTGTGTGGGCTGAGCAAGGGTCTGGGCTGGGTGAAAAGCAAGATCTTCAGTTTCTTGCAGAATTAAACAAGCATTGGCATAGCCAATAGGTCTCGCCTTTGGGACTATTTAAGTGTTTAGCCATGCAACAGTTGTTGTTGCACCAAGAATATTGTGCTACATAACTAAATACTTAGAAGGTCCCAAAAGCAAGACCTATTGGCTATGCCAATGCTTGTTTTCATTTGGTTTTACTTTCAACTAAATTCATCTCACTCCCCATATTTCAAACATACAGCTATTTAAATCATCCACATTCTTGGCTACAAACACATCCTCTTCCAAGATTCGGCTTCTGCTTGCCCATAACATCTCCCGAATCATATTTTATGAAATTTCGCAATCAACTGGTCTCCTATAAATTGGTTTGCCATCTCTCTAAAGGCACGCAGGAATGTCAGCAACCTCAATGTCATTACAAATTGATCATGTGAATCTTGTCTCAATAAAAGGGACCCCATTCACAAAGATTAGTGTAGGAGTAGGTGTGAATTAGTCTTAGAGTTTTGCTATCTATCTCATGAATTTCAGGAGGGAAAGGCGTATTACTGATTCATAGTAAAATCTTTGTGAATCGGACCAAAGAATCTTATCTCTTCAAAACATATTTCATAATAGTAGAATAATATCTATCTAACCTCTGTACTGATTCCCGGGGCACTTCTGCTCGCACATCTCCAAATGCATCCGCCTCAGGAGGCAAAACGTTAAAATCCTGCTGGCTTTTCGAGCCTATGGTACTCAGAAGTAAAGATTTTTTTCTACTTCCTCCCTCAAAAGTTAATATCATTCATGCATCAATGTAGTATTATTCATTCTTACCAGGACAAAGAGGGTTATCCAGAAGATTTGGTGTAGTTGACTCTCAGAGCATGTTGGTAGTGGGAAAATAAATCCTGAACACAGCAAAAACTGCAAAAATAATCTCTGTGCATATAAATGTTATAGATAAAGAAAATACTCAGACCCACTGGCAATTAAAGGAGAACATATTTACGTGGCTAAAAATACTCAAAACAGTACTGAAATACTGCTAGGGTGTAGATTCATAAAACTCCAGACCTCAATCAATTGCTAATGAAAATGTAAAATAGCTAATAATCCAAAACACCCTACTGGGACACTGGCCTTTTTAATAACAGTGATGCATCTGTGCTAATACAACCTTTCTTTTAAATTTCTACTAATGTGGAAAAGCAAGGTCCATCGACTTATTATTAAGAATGTGTGCCGTAGGCTGCATGCTCACTTCTGAGTCAATGAGCATGTTTACATGTGATTCCTGTTGAGCAATGTGTCATATGTTATGTTCTAAGGGGGATATTCTCAAGAACGTGTGATAAATATTGCAAAATTAGCTTAACGCAACTTTGCACATCGCAGTCTATCGCGGGAAAATAACGCTGTGTTAACGTTGTATTCTCAACACGGCGGTACCATGCAATAGTCTCACGCTAACGTGTCAAATGACCGCGATAAAATTACCGTGACGGCAAAAAAACGCAAAAAAAGTTGCGATGTGGCCAACCGCGATAAAAGAATCAGCAATAACCAGTGACAGGCCTGCAATTCCCACGCGTCATGCGGGAAAATGCACTATAAAAGCACCGAAAAACACAAACAAAATAATTCAAACTGCGTAGCACCATGGAGGAAGCCGGAGCAAGTACAGAGGACGACCAGAACCCCACAAGCCACCAGAAGGACCAGCCTAGGACCTCGGGGTCACGGAAGGGCAAGGAGAAGAAGACGAGGAAGACGAGGTTCAGTCCGCAGGAAAACAGGATCATCATCACGGAGGTGATAGAACACCACCAACAACTGTTCGTCACCTCCAACGTGTCATTGGCAAGTAAAAATGCAATATGGCAGTCCATCCTGGACAAGGTGAATGCAGTCGGAGTGAGGAGGAGGACAATTGGTGAGGTCAAGAGGAGCTGGAATGATGCGAAGCGCAAAACCAAGAAGAAACTCGCTGTCAACCATCAGGCAGCAATGCAGACTGGAGGTGGCAGTCCAGCGGAACACCAGGAGCTGGATGAGATGGAGGAAATGGTGGCCACAGTCATCAGTGGGGAGACGGTGGCAGGAGTTGGGGGTCCGGACTGTCGTGTAGTTCCTACAGTACCCCTGCAGGACCTGCGAGTTTGGATAACATATACTGTGGGCTTGGTGGCAGACGAACTCTGAACACCCCCACTGTATATGTTAGCCTGGTTTGCATTAGCTAGCTCACAGTGCCACGAGAATCTCCTCTTCTCGGGGAGAGATTAGTTTCTGGCAACCTTAGATCATGACAACCCTAATTCCTCAGAATCGTGGAAAAAATATACTACTTTTCGCTCAGTCACTCGTGCTTACTTATTCGGTTTGTCTCAGAGAGTTACACAGAATAAACAGTCGGGCGTTTCAATAAGTATTTATTGAACAGTTGTTATTCTAGTGTAAAATATATGTGCTGCAGCAACCAGCAGACAATAGCAGAGATATATTATCAGCAGTACGATAAAAGCAAAGGGATAGAACAGTTCTACCATATTGCGATAATCATGAATACATACATGAATATAAAAGCATTATGCAAGTGCGCGTACTCCTACGATGCCTAACTAGTTGTACCTGAGTGTACCTAGCAAATGTGTAGGTCTAGAAGCCTAAGAGCCAAGAATCCTTCTAGGATTTAGTCGAACCCCCATACCTGAATAGAGAGAGTGTGGGACACCGTCCTGGTCTCGAGTTGGACACCCCGCAAGGGCTGTGTTAGACCGCTGTCAGCTGGAGAGACTGCATGCAGGAGCCTCAGCGTCTCTGGTCAGTGTGTCAGCATGGAAGTCTCGGTTCCCTCTGTCTTACCGGGGCAAGATGTGGTGTATTTATACCCTAAAGAGTCTTGTCCTCAGTATGGTTTGTATTGGTCTGTCGTTAGACATGAGGAAGACGTCAGGGGTGAACTTTGTTCATACATATTATGCAGGTGGTGTATTCCTAGAGAGCCATGCATAATTGATGAGTACAGTGTGGGCCTGTGTTTGGGAAAACCCTGCTGTATTCAAAACCACAGGATAGATAACGTTCAGCCCTCAGAGCACGTTGTGTACTAGCAAGGACCAATGTAGGTGAAAGATCATGCCTATATAAGGAATCATGACTATAATAGGACATGTACAGTTATGACCATATTCGGGCATATGCGGCTATGACCATAATAGGGCAAGTACGAATATGAACATATTAGGGCAAATATGAATACGTCCATTTTAGGGCATGTATGAACGGGTCTACATTAGGGCCTCTATACGGGACATAACACCCACTCCTCTTCCGAATTGGATAACAATGACCATACTTAAAATCTGGACAATTTAAAAATATTTTTAAAAGCAAGTGAAAACATGGTTCTAAAAATCGTTAAAATGTGTTTAAAAGAAAATGTTAAAATTCAGCTATTTCTAGTTGTCACTTGAAAAAGTCCATATTGTTTCCCTACAAAAGTTGCTTTACCATAAGCAGGAGAAGGCCATGCTTTTCTCAAGTGAAAGTGTCAATTTTAGGAAATGTTCCAAATTTAGATCGTTTGTTTTGAAACGAGTGAAGAAGCCGAATTCTTTCCCAGGACACGATGAGCCAATTCAAGATTAAGAGTCCAGGCTGGGAAGCACAATATTATCGGTGTACGCTGCTGCAGACGACAAATCCAATGCTTCACAGAGAACGTCAATCGCACATAGATGGAATGTAGCACTGCCAACAGTCGGTGCTGGGGCAGCTTGTGCGGCAGTTGTAACCTGGGTGCCTGTGGAGGAATCACCTAACCCAGCAGGAGCAAACGGCACCTGTGGATTCTCCAGGAATGCATTAATCAGAATCGGAAGCCGCTGAGGACAACGCAGAGCGTAGGCCTTTATGGGGTCCAGCATTGCATCCGTGTCCGGAGGCGCATCTGATGGAAAAGTTAGACAAAGATCCAACGTGCATTCTTCTCCGCAGAACAGGCATCGAAGAACAGGTAAGATGCAGTCTACCCAGACTGGTCTAAACTATAGAAACCAGGATGCATGGAGTTCTCGCAGGCAAGGAATGCCCAGAAGTTGTACCATGCGTTCACGGTATTTCCGCTCCAGGAGAGTGTTCACCATTCCCTCGGGAATTGGGCCGTCCATTGCATAGCAGTAGTATTATGAATAGGACCCCTGCAACCAGCAATAGGATAAGCGGGAATCCTCCAAATACGCTTTCCAATACGGAGTGTATAAAATTTGGGATTACTCCAAGGACTGTCTGAAAGATGCTTAACAGTCCTGACCCTATGGTCTTAAATAGGTGTACAATACCGCTCGTATCAGACATATTGAAGATATGTCCCACCATTTCTACGAAATGAAAGGGGCAGTTTGTACGTATAAGCGCTTGTATCTCAGTCGAGGTCCTTGCAACTTGAAGTTCATAGGTTTCTCGAGCGGAGGTTAAGGGCACGGGTTGCTGTAAAAGCATGGCTTTCAATCTGCTCAGAGTATCAAATTGTATGAAAGAAACATTCAGTGAAGGCCATAGCAGCGCCTCCCTGACTGTGTTCAGTGGTGGAAACAATACTTGCATACAGCAAGTAACCCTGGAGTTAACAGTGACCAGATAGGCGACGCCCGGAAGCATCCCACAGCAACCTTGATCATTTAACATTAAGTAACTCCCATTCGAGAGCATCTGGAAAACCGGTGTGATCTTGGTCGCTGGGGTCCCTGACATGTGACAAGATAAGTTTGCTACTGAACCGCTACAGGCTCCGTGTAGAGAAATATCCTGACACGCTTAAAGCGTTCTTGCACTCAGATACACTTCTCGATCCCCATTCCGGCATCGATATCTATATGGTAACTCCCAAGTTTCCTTGATGTATCCCTTTCCCATCTTTTCATATTTGCCTGCCTGCCTTTGCTCAAGGCAATATTGAAACTGAAACGTAGTGACCGGCAGAGTGATTTGGCCATGAATTAGCCATTCTGTTGATGGTGATTCGGCTACAGTGAATGGTAATCTTTCCAGTTTCTCAATACGCAGCATTGTATATTTGGCTCCCCTTTGTGCCATTTCTGTCTGCTTATCAGTTAGATTGTATTCTGAAAACAGAGACGTGGTGTTTATAAAACACCAGGGCACATAGCCTGCACGCAAAGATTGCAGCGTCCAGCTTAGCATCACAATAGAACGTAGCTGAGATTGTCCGTGTTGTAACAAGGCCAGATCTTGTTCTAATATGTCGATTGCCGAAGACACAATGTTGCCTAAGGAGTAAATCCTGGAGGTCAAAGTAGTTAACCCATTATCCACTACAGCTAATCCCTTTTCTAAGTTGATACAGTCTATTTCCCGTATTCTTTCTGCGGCCTCTTGTTGGGATATTTTCCAGTTTTTATTATAATAGGCATAAAGGGCAGCTTATATGAAACGTTTCTGACGTGTTTTCCTTGGACCTAGTATGCCCATTCCTTCCATGGCCTCTTTGTAAGCCCGAGAGCTAAACGCCGGACCACGGTCAGAATGTAACGTGCCAACTGCGTATGTGCCGATAAAGACTCGCAAATCTTTTATAACAGTTCGAGCGTCAGCCGAGCGCTGAGGCCAGATGTTGGGGAAATTTGAGCTGGACGTACACGAACGGACAACCTAATGCTGTCTAATAATGGTATCTGTACTGGACGTGTTGTGGTGGACCCTTCCATCTGCTTGCAGATATTGCAGTTCCAGACATAGTCTCTAATCTGCCTTCTCATCACGGGCCACGAGTAGCGTTCTTTCAACAAAGAAACCGTCTCCCTAAGTCCCTTATGTACAGAACCTTTCCCTTCGTGTGCTGCCACAATTAAGCCTCGCCTACGATCCATATTTGGTATTACTCTATCCCCCACTACAGGAATCTGAGCATATGGAATATTTTGTGCATCTATCTTGTAGGAGTACTTGAGTGGAAATTTTTTAGGTACTGCTGTGCTGCCTTTGCATGAAGCATTGACAGCTACCATTATCTCGCCGTCTGCACTCGTCTTTGAACGAGTAACTGCAGCTACAGCGGCTGTGCGAACAGCCCCCTTTGTGGCTTCATCAGCCAATGAATTCCCTTCAACGTGAACGCCATCACGCTGATGACTCAGTGTATGTATCACGTGAGCCCTTGGTAGTTCGTTTCTCAACTCCACTACCTGTTCCCATAGCATTTTATGCTTAATTGTGCCACCTTTTGCATCTTTGAACCTGTTTTGTTTCCAATGATGTAGATATTCATTGTACGACTGTACACAGTAAAAGGAATCACACACAATCAGTGTGGGGAATTCGTGATCCGTATTTATAAGTGCCAGTATCAGTGCTTTTAGTTCTGCCAACTGAGCCGTGCAGTCTCCTAGAGATTGATTTTTAGTGCAACTCGGATGGAACTTTCCATCGTGCATGCGACCTTTAACAATCGCACACGCTGCGCTGTAAGCTTGCTTACTCCCTATGGCCGGTTGAGCAGAGCCGTCAGTGTAAATAATGTATTCATACTGATCTAAAGGCAAAATTTCATTTGGTGGAGGATATTCTTGTTGGTATTGCAGGAATGCCTGTGTTTTTAAACTTGGGTCAAATCTGTATTCAACATCTGTTGCAGTAAGAGAATTAGCCCATTGTATCCATCTGGGATGTAAGGCTTTCGCATTTGCAATGCTAGCTTTTGTAACAGCTTCTAAAGCTGGTACTGGGGTCACGACAATTATGCGTTTCCCCTGAGCCAGAGCTCTTTCTCTTGCTACAGCGGTCTGCACTGCTGTCAGGATTTTTTCTGTTGAAGTGAAACACATTTCTGCATTTGTGTACAGGTGTGATTTGTATGCGATTGGTATCGTTTCACCTTCATTAAAAGTTAAATAACTGTACCCACATTGACTCGCTATTACTCGGATCACTAAGTTCTGTGCATTTACGCGTGTCTGTAAATGTTTAGAAGCTATCATGTCTTCCTGTAGTGAACGTAGGATGTTTGTATGTTCCTGTGTCCCTTGTCTGATTGAAAAATCAGGTTTTATTAAGTCGTAGAAAGGTTTTACTCTTTCTGCGTAATCCAAAATGTATGTTCGACCAAAATTTAGGAATCCCAGAATTGATTGTAAATTCTTTAATGATTTTGGAGGTTGGAGCAGCGCACACTTTTCTAAAAAGTTAGCTGCCAGGCTTTTTCCATCACTTGACAGCTCGTATCCTAAAAACAGGACACTGAGGTGGGCAATTTTTGATTTTTTAAAGTTAAATTTATAGCCCTCAGAAGCGAATCCCATAATAATGGTGCTCACCCTGGTCAAGTGCCTCGGTAAGTCATCGTCCGTCAGATAAATATCATCCACATAGGACAATGCTTCTTCATCCAAATTTTGGAGTAACACTGTTACCCTTGCTGAAAACAACCCCGGGCTATTCTTATACCCTTGGGGGAGTCAACAAAATTGCCGTTGGGACCCTAACGCTGAGAATGTGGTCAGATACCTGCTTTCAGGCGCTATATTTTGGCAGAAAAATCCATTTGAGATATCTAGTGTTGTTTTGTATGTTTTGCGCACAATGCTATTCATTAATGCGGCACTGTGTGCATTTTGAACTGCAAATGTCTTTGTGCAAGTGTTTAGATGTCGGCAATCCAAAACTAAACGATATGTGTTGTCAGGTTTCATTACGGGAAACAAAGGATTGTTCATTGGTGAGGTGCAATTTTCTATCACCCCCTGGTATTCAAGTTGATCTAGGATCTCCCTGACTTGTTTTTTAGCTTCCTGCTTTATAGGGCATTGCCTTTGAGCATTTGGGGAAACTTTTAACAGGATCACGTGGTGGGTTGAATCCTCATCCCAACAAACATGATTTTTATACAATGCCGGAGCTAGGGCAACCACCCATTCCTGCGCATATGCATGTTTAAGATGTATGGGAACGAGGTCGGAAAAAGCTGGAAAAATTACAGTTTCTCCCCTAGGGCACTCCATGACGAATGCTGGCGGCCAGTCTTGCTCTGCTAATAGAATGTCATAACCAGATGACAGATTTTTCCAAAAGAGACCTTTAATTTTCCTGGGCTTGTCCCCCTCCAGCCGGAGTGTTATCTCATGTAACTTATGTGGGACACTTACCCGAGTATCAGGTGTTTCCACCGTGATATACTCACTCAACTCCGCTGTCACCAGAAATTCCTTAAGGTTCTGGCGAGCTATCGTTACTTCTGCTGCGCTGTCTAGCATCGTCAGAGCCCATTCCCCGTTCAGAAGCTGTGTCCTCAGAATTCTGGGCATGTCTGATCTTGAGACCTGCTACCTTCTTCTTTTTGAACTGAGGTTTCTGTTTTTGTTTATCCTCTTCTTTAGGTGCGTAGTCCGCAGCGCGTTGCGTGTCTCTGGACTTTGTACGCTCCTCTTGTCTGTGTTCTGACCGTCCTTCCCTCTCGGAGTTTCTTGACGAACCCTGAAAGGAACGAGAGGAACGTGTATCAGTATCCTGATACCTGTCAGGTTTTTTAATATTATCCCTATTCCTGAGGTTATACCTCCTTTCAGAGGGCTCCTGTTGAGGAGACCTACCTCTGGATTGAGATATGCTGTCTTTAGACTTTTGTTGTATTTTATTTTCCCACTTCTTTTTAGAAGAAGTAGGTGTCTGCTTTGTAGTGTCCTTTTCAGGACTGCCCACTAGTTGTGGTTTTAATGCTTTCCCACCTAGACTGTCTCTGCCTAATTCTGCATATGCAGTTTCAATTATTTTGGGTAGTTCGTGTTGATGATCCTCTGGACTGAACTCCCTTAGGCGTTGGCGGATCGCCACTGAAGCTGCTTCCCCCTTAATGTTAGCTAGTATTATGGCTGATACCTGGTCAAAGTTATTTAGTAACTTCATCCCTAAGTTAAGGGCAGGTTCTGCTCCGTACTCATTTTGTATCTGTCTCAATACATCAGGTATTATTGCTAAGGACGGGATACCATGTGTTCTGGTATATATGGCAGCAAAGACTGAACCCCAAGAGGTGCAATCCTCTACTTGTGGTGTGATCCCCATGCAAGCAGATTGTTAGAATTCTGTGTTTTTCATAGGTGGTAGTATTCGGGAATACCGCCTCAAGCTGAGTTATTTTCTGAGCTATCCAGAATGGTATTTGTTCGCGTTTTGCAGGCATTTTGCCCATTACTGCGTGTAATGTTTGAGGAGTAATTTTATTTCCTGTACCCTGAACTGGAGTACTGTTTGCTGCACCTGCTGGTGCAGGTTGGATTGTTAAAGTCCTCATGACGAATTGTGTCAGGTTTCTGTAGATTTTAATTAAATCTCTGTGTTGTACGAGTAAGTCTGGCTGTGGCATTGTTCCAATGTCAGGATGCAGTGTGTAAGCTGCTAGTATTGGCCATGTGGCCCTGTCTCCTCCAAGCGGGCCTAATCTTACTCTTTGTCGTACGTGGGGTAGGGCACCTTTAAACCAGTAAAAAATTTCCTGGTAAGTGAGTGGAATCTCTATGTCTTCAAACGGACCATATTCCGCTGGTGCATCTCCTGCTATGTAGTAGTGAAATGTATTTGTAATAGCATTTGCTGCTGGGAATGTAACCCATGAATAGAACACCTCTGTTTTGTTTTAATTCGTGTGCCTCAATCACGAAAACCACCATGCCTCCCTTGGCTGGTAAGCCATTTTCTAATAGTCTTATGGTGACTGTCCTTCTGAATTTTGGTGCAATCTGTATTGCATCCTCAGGATCTTCTCCTCCTGTTAAGAAATTCAGGTCAACTCTCTCATCCCCTACCTCGGAATCAGGCATGTTTTAAAGGAAGAAGTGTTCACAGGGAACTAAGATGAGGTGTTATGCACAATTTACGAACTAAATGTCCTTCAAGCTTGATTAACCAACAGCCAATAAATAGTATTCTCGTACTACTCAGCTGTGGCGGAGTTTGTGCCCACCCACTCCAGACGTCTCTGGAGTTTTGTGAGTAGGTTCTCTGAGAATAGCACGACTGAACTACTCAGATTCTACTGTTAAATAAGTACCAAACCAACGTTGGTGGCGCCATGTCCTGTAGTTCCTATAGTACCCCTGCAGGACCTGTGCATTTGGATAACATATACTGTGGGCTTGGTGGCAGACGAACTCTGAACACCCCCACCGTATATGTTAGCCTGGTTTGCATTAGCTAGCTCACAGTGCCTCTAGAATCTCCTCTTCTCGGGGAGAGATTAGTTTCTGGCAACCTTAGATCATGACAACCCAAATTCCTCAGAATCGTGGAAACAGTATACTACCTTTCGCTCAGTCACTTGTGCTTACTTATTCGGTTTGTCTCAGAGAGTTACACAGAATAAACAGTCGGGCGTTTCAATAAGTATTTATTGAACAGTTGTTATTCTAGTGTGAAATATATGTGCTGCGGCAACCAGCAGACAATAGCAGAGATATATTATCAGCAGTACGATAAAAGCAAAGGGATAGAACAGTTCTACCATATTGCGATAATCATGAATACATACATGAATATAAAAGCATTATGCAAGTGCGCCTACTCCTACGATGACTAACTAGATGTACCTGAGTGTACCTAGTATATGTGTAGGTCTAGAAGCCTAAGAGCCAAGAATCCTTCTAGGATTTAGTCGAACCCCCATACCTGAATAGAGAGAGTGTGGGACACCGTCCTGGTCTCGAGTTGGACACCCCGCAAGGGCTGTGTTAGACCGCTGTCAGCTGGAGCGACTGCATGCAGGAGCCTCAGCGTCTCTGGTCAGTGTGTCAGCATGGAAGTCTCGGTTCCCTCTGTCTTACCGGGGCAAGATGTGGTGTATTTATACCCTAAAGAGTCTCGGTCCTCAGTATGGTTTGTATTGGTCTGTCGTTAGACATGAGGAAGACGTCAGGGGTGAACTTTGTACATACATATTATGCAGGTGGTGTATTCCTAGAGAGCCATGCATAATTGATGAGTACAGTGTGGGCCTGTGTTTGGGAAAAACCCTGCTGTACTCAAAACCACAGGATAGATAACGTTCAGCCCTCAGAGCACGTTGTGTACTAGCAAGGACCAATGTAGGTGAAAGATCGTGCCTATATAAGGAATCATGACTATAATAGGACATGTACAGTTATGACCATAATTGGGCATATGCGGCTATGACCATAATAGGGCAAGTACGAATATGACCATATTAGGGCAAATATGAATACGTCCATTTTAGGGCATGTATGAATGGGTCTACATTAGGGCCTCTATACGGGACATAACAGGACACTGCTCGACATGACCTGACACAACAGCACCAGGGTGAGTACCGAACAGGCACTGGGGGGATGGGGGGAGATGGGCACAATGAAATGAAATACCAGCATTTGTAAAGCGCACAGCTACCTCCGGAGAGGTGTCCCGGCTCTGGTGGCCCTCGGGAAGATTAAGCGAGCTATTGCCCAGAGTCACATGGTGCTGGGCTAACCTACCGCCGGCACCGGGGATCGAACCGTGAACCCCGTGGTCCGGAGTCAGGCACCCTGGCCACTGCGCCACACCTCTTCCACAATGGCACACATGCACAATTAAGTAGAGCACACTGCACACCCACAATGACTCTGGATCATGTCACTGATCCCCTTGGCACACTGCAGCACACATACAAACAGCAAGTAGACCCCCGTCCACCATGGGTACAAAGGGGTCCCTCCCCACACAGCACCAATCTCACAACCAACCCATGCACACGTGTCAAAATCAGCAAAGCTGCGTGTCTGTGAGCCACACTGACAATGCAAGTGATACTGCATGACGAACAGCCTGGCTGCAGTCCAATTATCATGACATAGTGCATGCCACGACACTGAGGTGGCTGAGTGTGGAACACATCCATAAAGGAGCAGATCACACTCTGACACATCCACGTGCACAAGCAACCCCTGACGTCAACAACACATCTGCAGATAAACCATGCCCAAGAGTCCAAAATCCGAACTAGAGCCAATATTAGCCAAGTCTGCAACATCTCAGCACTGTAGAAGCACAGAAGTCAAAGGCACACCGCCTCAAAGGGATAAGTGGCAGCAAAATCACAGCTGCAGGGGCAACTCTCCCACAATGCAGCACACACACATAGCAATAACAGCACATCATCATTGATGACAATGTGGTACAAAGTGCAACACTCTCACTACAGAATAGAGGACACAACTGGTTCCGCTTGTGCGTAGAAATTGGCCAATCACATCTGGCATAGCAGGAAACTGTGAGATGATAATGTACGTGTACAACCTCACATCCGTGATGTAGTTCAAATGTCCACTGTCCCGCATCAAATAGTCAGCTCCTCCCAAACAGTCACAATGTACATTGTCATGCAGTCTGTATGTAAACTTGAACAATGCGTCAACATACATGTCAACACAATGTTAAAATTCATCTCCCCTTCACATTGCAGAGGGACAATCAACACCTCCTGCAGAGCAGACCAGACAACTCATCAGTGATGATGAAGAGGACCTCCACACCTTCGACACCGACGCCCTACAACAGCTCATGGACAGCTACGGCAACCCACCTCCAGGAGCAGGACAGCCCAGCTGCATCGAGGAGACCCCACCCCCTGCACAGACCACACAGCAGGAAGCACCCACCACCACGGCTGGCTCCCAGCACCTCACCGAAGAACACATCGCATTCCAAGGCCATGTGTTAGACTGCCAGAAGGAGGTGGCTGAACAGGTGCGGGTGGGGTTCGACCTCATGGCAACCAAACTAGATGACATACGTGGGTGTCTAAGTCCCATCAGGGACCACTTACACTCCCTAACGGACACCCACAGTTCGCTCCATGATGTCCAACAATCCATGCCCGACATCGCTGGAGTCATGACTCTGAGAGGAGAACAACTGTCTAGTCAGAGTGGCCTCAGCGATGTCAACCGAGAGTTGGCACAGATGCTGAGGATAATGGAGAACATGGAGTGGATGCATGCGGAAAGAATGGCTGCCACGGATGCACACCAGCGAAAAGTTGTTGGGATCTTCCATGCCCTGCAGATCCTAATCATCGCATTGCTGCCACTAAGGCAGTCGCTGATGAATGCTGCTGGTACTTCTACACACATCTCCGGCCCCTGATGTGTCAGTGGCACACAGTGCTGCAGACCAAACATCAGCACCCACATGTCAGACAGATGACATAGAGGACGAAGATGCAGGTGATTCCCACTTTGTAGTAAGAAGGAGCCAGTAGCATTCTTCTCCGCCATATGCCCTGTTTCAGCTTGGTTCTGCCCTCTGCATTATGCCCTGTAACAACACCTCCCACTGTCCCCCGAAACACTCTGCGACACTCGCCTTGGACCTCGACATGGACTGCCATATTTTGTTTGCTTACCAATGACACAGCAATCAGACTGCGGACTGTACTCTTCCTCTTCCGATGTACTTGTCAATCCCTAATTGACTCTGGCTGGCCCTCCACTGGGCTACAATGTAATGTGGGGTTTGCATGGCCATGTACTGCTCCAGGTCCGACACTCCACCGAATGTGAATAAATCATTCAAATTCACACAGATGTGTCATGTCAATAAACGATCAAGTATGAAAGTATGGATGAATGTAAGGACATTGATTGCCCAAAAAGGTACACCCTGGGAAATGAAAGCAATGCGCATGTTTAACCATGACACACATAGGAAGTGAGATGACTGGGAATGTGTGCACTAGCTGTGACCTCATTGCTCTGAAACAACAATCGCGCAATTCCTCAACTTTGCCCCACGCAATGTTAGAAATAGGGCTGGGTATGAAATGTCAAAGTCGTTGGCAGGCCTAAAGTAGTGTCCACCATCACATTTGACAACAGAACATCTCTTCGCATACCTACTCACACTCAACTGGGTGGACACAGCCTGTAGTGATGGATCACATTGATCCACATGGCAAGAATATGGACACCATACTCACATTGCTGAAGACACGTAAGAGCACAGGTCTATCAGCAACTATCCCAACCACTATGTCTGGCTCACAGAGGTGGAGCTGGCAATAGGGACTCACCCCTAAGTGAAATGCGTCAGTCAGTCCCTCCCTGTGTACGGACAATGCTCATTGAGGCACACGATTTGTCATTCCAATCAACACTCATCACAGTTGAACACTAGTGAAGTTGCGTAGACTTTATTGCCATGTGCGTGTCAGTACGGGCAAGACAAGGGCCACAACATGCAGACCAATGCATCAGACACTAACAGGCAGCATTCGGTCGAGGTACAGTTCCACGTGACAGGCGTTGTGCATGCGCCCGGGATGTTCTGCCATTACGTTGGTGGCTCTCGTAGAACCGGCACTCTTCTGACCTGCGGCAGTTATGTGGATGATATGCCACAGCTCGGAGCAATGAGTCGTATGTGTGTGCAACGTTTGGACGTATGGATTGTTGTGTACGTAAGTGTCAAGGGCATTCCATGCAAGAGTACCTCGAGTAAGGACTTCTGTGTGTGGGGTTTGGATACTTTGGTCTTTCATTAGCGCTGTGCATAGTGTGGGAGTCGTCATCATCTGCTATGGTATCTCTCTCAGGGGGTGCCTGCCTCATGCAAGACCAAGGTCGGAGGTGCAGATGTCCTTCCGCCTTATGTATTGACACAAAGGAGCTTTCATCCCTAATGTTAGTCTGACTACTGCTTGTATTCTGGAAACGTGATGTGACTTTCGCGCTGCAATTGAGGCTAGGCCTTAGGCTTATGGTGCACCAATAGCGATACACACACAACAGTTGGCATGCATGAGCCAAGAGCCCGAGCGGCCTTGCGCTCCTTGTACAATCCCTTTGTGCGCGGCCGCCCTCCGGGTGCATGCAACATTGCAAAATTGTCGATTGCGGGCCGTGTGGCGCAGACACTGCAACAGAGACACACGCATCAGTTGGTTTCCTGTCCAGCCCAGAAATGAACCACGCCCAGAGCCCAGGGATAATTATTCACACCCCTACGCTGGCCTGGTGTACGCCGGCGCAGCCCACTCGGCTTACGTACAAAGGAGGGGACGACGACGCTACGTGTCCCAGTTCTTCCCCACTGCCGGAGGTGACATGGCTGCATCCGCCTGGCATATCACGAGACTCAATCAGAAAGGGTCCATGACTTGCGTTGCACAGAGTTGGTGGCACCAGAAACACTGCAGCTGGCACGGGCCTACCGCCACGGGACGGTGACTTTCGGTGCACTGAGGTAGGGGCACCTATAGAGCTGAGCGGGTGTGCAGCCTGCGATGATGCCGTGTGCACTGATATGATCTCTGCCATTGCGAAATCAAGACCCAGAATCACGTGTGTGACCTGGTGGCCTGCTGGGCGGGGCTGCATGATGTGGAGGCTGCCAAGGTAGTGGGTCCCGGGCTTGGAGCTTGCACCGGCACGTGGTGGGCCCTCTTGGAGACACGCTGGTGGCAGAAGGTGAGCAGTGAGGCCTGGGTGTCCAGGGGCGGGCAAACACCGCTGGGCGGCGGAAGGGGCTGGGGTGCAGCAGCCTGAGTGCGCAGGAGCGGCCAAGTGATGATGGCGTGTGCACTGATATGAGCTCTGCCATTCATAAATCTGGACTCTGTTTCAGATAAGGGACCTGGTGGACTGCAGTGTATACCGGCACGTGGTTGGAGACACACCGGTGGCAGCAGGTGAGCAGTGAGGCCTGGGTCCGCAGTGTCTCCCTCTCCCTCTCTTCCTTTCACTGTCTCTCTCTCTTCCTCTGTTACTCTCTCTCTCTCTCCTTCTCCCTCTCTCCCCCTTTCTCTCTCTTTCTCTCTCTCCCTCTCTTTCACTCTCTCTCCCCCTTTCTTTCTCTCTCTCTCTGTACTTTGATGAGCGCATGACACACCTTCTTATCTTGAATTTTGTCTTGCAGGCTGTGTCTTACAGATTGTCCAGAGAAGACCCGCCATGACTCTTCCGAATAGTTGTTTTGAGTTAAATTTGAATTAAATAATTTGTTTGGAAATTCAAAGATGAATGAATGATTCTCCTTTTTCTGACCACACATGAATGGTAATTGTTGTACTTGTGCGACATCAGGCAAATTGTTTTGTTCATGATTTCGTAAAGTTGATGTAAAATATCTTTGTCCGGGGTAGGGCCCCGGGGGGGATCCTGGGGGGGGTGGCGGTTGGTGTTGTGGCCCTCTTGGGTGTCCGGCTGCATGATCAGTAGCTCCATGGCATCTGTTGTTCTTCTGGTGTGGCTGTGGGCTGGGCTCCCATTTCTGGTGCAGGTTATCTTCCGACTTAATACCAGAAAAGAGCAGGTGTTAATTCCCTGCTGCTAACGCGCCTTATCACATGTTTTGTGATCTTATCGCCGACCAGGCTGGTCGTTGAGAATGTTGCGAAGTGGTGTTGTCGCGGGTTTTTGCACGGGAATGCCTACTCTGCATCTCATTAGCAATAGTTGCCGGTGTCATCCGTGGCGATGTTTTTTGCGGCTGCTATCTCAGGTAAACTGGCGATATCGGCTGTTAGCTCCAGCTTGTGAATAGGGCGATAAATCTATCGCCACTTTGGCTGCGATAAAGTGCCGCTAACTCGGCGATAAGTCCTTGAGAATATGCCCCTAAGTGTACTGTTGGACTAACTTGTGCAGCATCTCATGGAAAGATACTGATAATCTTGACCGTCAAATAAAAAAAAAGGTAAATGGCAGATGTTACATTAATATTCCTTTCGGATGTTAGAGAAGGTAAAGAAATGTCAGCATACAGAATCAACCTGTCCAGGAGATGTGATCTAGACTCCTTCCCTCCAGAAATGGCATTGCTCTTTAGTTCTTCATCTCCATTTTTGCTTGATGTGGGCATCCGGAAAGGCTGGTGTTGAAGCTCTCGAAGATAAAATATTACTAAGCCAAAGACTATTTGCTAATGTTAACAAATTAAAAGATTTTATTTACATAAAATATGCAATGTGTATATAGTAACAAATTTCTTCAAGCACTGACAAAGCCAATTGGTCCCAAAGGCGAGACTTATTGGCTTTGCCAATGCATGTTATTGTTTTTACAGATTTTTACAGACAACAGAAGGCAGTGTATTTCTTGGTCGTATGCATTTTTAAAAATAGAAGAATACAGAAATTAGATCTTCTTTGAAGTGACTCTCTAAACTATGGATCATGAATGCCAGTTCAAAGTGTATGTGGGTTGACAGCATGGAGGATACAAAAGGATGCAGCTGCAGATATTCTCCTGGTTTAAACCACAATTCTGTTTACAGATGAGTTTATTCTTTCATCATCTGTGGTCGCTTAGAGTGTCAAAATCTGACTGGTACCTTTTGTGATGGTATGGTTAATAAAAGTTCAAATGTACTGAGTGCAACTTCATTTTGCATTACCCACAAAAATATAGAAAATCCCAATAAAACAAGCAAAAAATAAATATGGACAAATTCAAATAGAAATGTTTTAAAAAACTACTGAAAACCTGGATCTCTAATCATTAACCAGAAAAACATTTTGAAAACCTGGATCTCTAATAATTAATCATAAGCCCCAAAGTGCCCCAACATAAAACGAATATTGCAAATCATCTTGGAGTTCTATGACCATGAAAAGGAAATCGTCCTTCAGCTTTGTTCTCTTGTAGTGTCATGGAACTCCTCAGTTAATGTCAATATTCTCTTATTGTAGTTGATACTTTCTCCCTGATATATGCCAAGTGAGATGCAATAAAATCGGTGTTGGCTTGTGATTTCAATAGGGACCTACACACTAATGTGGGTGAACCTAGGCATAAAAGGATGTTGGGCTGTAACACATTAATGTATATGGACTAATAGGCTTAAACCTGGCCTACATGTCAAACTGACAGCTACCCGGCCAGATGCCAAATAAATCGGTGGCATGGGCATATAACACAAAGAAAGGTTTCTGATATATGTTCTCATGCTTCTTTGCAAAGTGCACTACAAATTTATTTTGGAAAGCTGACCATCCTGCTCAGCAAGAGGATGAAAAAAGCAAGAGGGTTCTGCTGTCACAGAAACACAGATACTTCAGGCACAGTTCCCTAAATCGAATGTACTCAAGGAAATGGCTTGAATGAAGAGTCAAACAAATTCACAAAAGGTGAGTTTGCACATGTTAATCAAGTCACCAAGCATATAATTGTTTCATTGTGGTGTAATAGTTTGCACAGATAAATCTCTTACCAGGGTTGAGAAGTCGGTGTTTCCGGGGAACGAATACCCTAGAAAGTTTGAGAGTATTCACAAAATTCCCATGACCCATTCCTAATCTTAAACTGAAATTTAGTTGTATCAACAACAGATGTACATCAGTTTCTATAGCTGTTATAGAAAATCAGCACCCCTATAATTGCTGGTGGTGTAGGAGACAATGATGCAATATTGTAAAAAATGTTGCCCTTGAAAGAAAAAGGTTAAAAGAGCCAGAAAAAGCATGTGAACCAGTGTTGGCATTTTTGTATGTGCATTTGTACACTCTGTACAATGTGGAATTCTTAATGAGGAATTCATAAACTATATGTAATTGTCACAGGGTTCCAAGAGTGATCCTGGAAAGGCTTTCGAGTTCCTGAAATTCAAGGGTTTGCACCTTTATGGACTAGTAAATCTTTATGTCATTAATCTTCATTAAAAAACTGATCTTTAAACACCGTGGAGGTAGCACATTAATTAAATGAAGTTGCAGTCAGCAGTACACCCCGACAACCCTAATAGTAAGGTATTCTAAATATCTCATGAAGCCTCCTGAGGTGTATGTCCATTCTTTGTGAAAATGTGAAGGAAATGCCTCATCCTCTCTACTAGCAAGCAAGAGCTGCTGAACAAGACATGAGTCAAGATCATTGATGCATCAAAAATAGCCTGCATACTAACTTTAACAAATAAGACTAATGCTATGTAACAGTTAGAGGAGTCGGTTCCAGGTGCCAAGACGTCTTATTTTGCAGTTTGGAAGAATGTCCTAGAAATGTGCTGCTGCGTTGTCTTAATAATCTTTAAAGCTCAATATGTTTCCTTTCCAAGAACATCATATTATCAGCATACATCAGTTATGTTATGTTACGTTGTGTTATGTTATTTTGTGTTATGTTATGTTGTGTTAACAGTGTTTTTATAGCGCGCTAATCACCTGTGAGCCTATCCAGGTGCTCTGTAGATGGTGCGTAAGGCTGGCCCAAGAGGACGTATTCAAAAAGCCAGGACCCCAGCTTCTTGCAAAAGTCGATGGAGAAGGCTCTGATGTCTTGTGAGAGATAGTTCCAGCCTTCAGGAGGAGCCTGGTATGAGAAAGTGCAGCCCCCTGCTCTGTTTCTGTGTACGCATGGGGTGTGAACTAACGAGAGACGGTGTCTAGACGTTTAGTGGAAGTGAATGTGGCTGTTCAGGTAGGCTGGGTCTGCTTTGTGGTGTGAGTTGTAGGTGAGGGTGTGGAGTTTGAAGTGTGTGCGCTTGCTTATGGGAAGCTAGAGGAGGTCCTTAATGTGTGGTGTGAATTGGGCTTGGCATGAGAGGTTGAGGAATAGTTTGACTGCTGCATTTTGGACGGCCTGCCGTCTTCTTGTGGGCTGGGTGGTTATCCCTGCATATAGGATTAACTCTGTGGTGACCCCCCACCCCACCCAAGTCTTGACATGCATAGACCTTTCTCAAGAACTTGTGGAGATTGACCGTAACAAGATAAATAATACGTTCTATCATAATTCTTGATTTTCACCTGGGATTTTTCAGGAGAGGTACATTGCCTGGCCCATGCGCGCAAGTATCGATGTAGTTCCATCATTCATTTTAGTAAGGAGTGGTCAATACCTAAAATAGCTAACATAGCTCATAGTAAGCCTGGTGCCTAGTTATCTCTATCAAATAATGTAGCATAATCAATGTTGCGTGCATTTATATTTGCTTTGTAGCAGCCAGTCCGTCATCTGCCATAAAGCCATTGTCAAACCCTCCTCTATAGCAGCTAGTGGGGGATTAGCCAATGGACTGCTAAACCTAGTCCCACTAAAATGTTTTCAGGGGTCTCTTCTGTCTGCAGAGAGAAAGGAGGAATGAGAGAGGGAGAGAGCAGGAGAAATAAAAAAATGTATGAGGGATAGGGAATGGTAAGGAAGACATAAGGCATGGTGTGAAAAAAATATGTAGGAAGAAAGAAATAATGAAGAATGAAAGGAAATGCAAGAGTAAGGAAAAGTGAAAGGAAGCATGGGAAGGTTGTAGGGAAGGAACAGCGGATGGTGAGAGTAAGGAATGAAAGGAGGAAGAAGGTTAAAATTTAAAAAACGAAGATGAATGATAGAAGAGTATAGGATGGAAGGGTGTACAGCTCGATGGATGCATGTGTGGGTGAATTAATAGATTGTGAATAAATGGATAGATGTGAAGTTGAAAGGATAGATAGATAGGTATCAGGATGGTATGATGCAAAGGTGAAATGAAAGATGATCCAAAGGATGGATAGAAAGGTTTAACAATAGATGAAGTGGTAGAACTATGGAGGATCATAAATGAGTGTATGGATGAAAGGATGGGTTAATGATGAGGGATTGATGTGAAGTGTGTTGGACTTCACTTGTTTGGTGCCATTAATTGTATGTCTCAAAGGGGTAATATTATGGCTACTACCTTGTGCTATTGAAACAGTGGGAAGATATCACCCAACTTGGACCCACCTGCTTTAAATTCTGTTAGGTTAAGAAGAAATTGTTTATTTTCCTGAGCCTAGCCATTAGTGGCACCAATCAGAGTTAAGCAGAGAGCTTGCATGCAGTGTCCAATAGCAACTCTGTTCTGGAGTAACGTGCTACTCATCGCATTTCACTTTAACGCCTGGTTGGAGTGGTAAGCGCTATATAAATACAATTACAGTAAAATATAAAGTGATAGGCTGTAATAGCACAGCTGTGTTTTTTTAAAGGTAGGACCTGCCAGGCTACCCTTCCAAAAAGCAGGAATGGTATATTTTACCTGCTTGAAATAAGTAATGGTAGACAGCTCTAACCAAGAAAACATGATCATGTATATCAGCACTTTAACAGCACATTAGGGACTCAGTCACAAAGGGGTGGAGGGGGAAGATCCTCGGCGCTACATAATTAAACTTCTAAAGGGGGCCTTCCCCGAACTAACCGAGTGGTGCTGGGAACATGAAGTACAACGAGCTCATCGCTTCCCCTTTACACTAAAGAAACATCTTGGCAGCTCTAATGAAACTACTAAGCCTCGAGCCTTCCTGGTCTTCTTTGGGAATTTTTTATTAAGACAATTAATTTTTGACCAAGCTAGACAGTATTCTCAGAAATGCTTTGAAGGGGTATCTTTCTTCGCCAAACCAGACTTCTGCCATACCACCGTGGAGCGAAGATGGCGCCTTCGTCAACTAATCTCCCCTTTTCAACAGCTAGGAGCGCAGGTTTTTCTTATAAACCCTGCCAAGTTGAAGGTCATCTTTAATGGCGCCTCACGAATCTTCACCACAGAAATCAAGGCCCAAGAGTTTCTTACCGGACTCAAGGCCAGAAAAGGGTTAAATTAGTGTTAATTTTGGATTAACATGATTATGGTATGCCCTAGTTAATCTGGTCTGGTAAGGTAATCGTAATTTTTGAAAATCTACTTTAACACCATGACAGCCCCTAGGCAAATGTCTGGGCTATCCCTAAAACGAAGCCTCTAGATTTAGAGACTCAAGATAAAGGCTATGCTAAATTGTCTTTTTTTTTCTCTTTCTTCTAGCTTTTCACTTTTTTCTCTCTCTTTTTTGCTTTGATATATGCTGTATGCTAAAATACGGATTTACTTTATAGGGCAAGGGACGGGTGGCGGGGTGTTATAACAGAGTTCATCATTCAGGTAATTCCTGATTGCTCATTTTTGGGGGGGAGGGTGGGGGGTCGGGGGGACAGGTTGAGAGGGGGGTGCACAGGGGGAAGGCTGAGTTAAAACAGTGTTTTTTGTCTTTTTGATGTGTCTAATTTTTAATTTTCACATGCAGTTCTATACCCAAGTATTTCTAAAAATGTCCTATTGCCCGACATGGCCTATTCAATTGTTGATTCAGTGTTTTTTGAGGTGTTTCATTCTCATGGGCTATATGAATTATGGGCTTGAGGACCTTGTAAGTACGTTGTATGTTTTTGTATATATTCATCCACAGTTTCTCTTTCACTGGAACTTTTTTTCTTTTTTTCTTTTCCTCTTTATTAGATGAGTATAACAAATTTTAAAATTGTTTCTTTGAACATTTGTGGGTTAAACGATAACCGAAAAGGCAGAAGGTAGCTCAGAGTTTACGGCTGCTGGGGGCCAATATTGTCTGTCTCCAAGAGACACACATAGAAGGCTCTCAGCGGCATCTTCTGAACACTCTGGGATATAAAGTTATTGGGGGAACATCACAAGGGACACGAACGAGGGGTGTTGCTATTTTAGCTCATTATAATTGTTTACCCCAGTCGATTCAAGTCAAATCAGATCCCCAAGGAAGATGGGTGTTTGCAGAATGTCGCTTAACCCCTGCCTTTTCTTTCACTCTTTGCTCTATATATGGGAGCATTCTGGATGACCCCAGTGTGATAGACTGGGTGTCGGCAGAATTGGCACATTGGCCTCTCCCCGTTATCATATGCGGGGACCTTAATATCAATTTACCCTGCAATTGGGGGTCTAACCCCCAACTTCGGTTGGCCACTCGCAAACCCAAAGTGTTTCAAGCTCTTAAAAATCTTTTACAAATTCATGGGCTTGTGGACGCCTGGGCTCACTTATATCCAACTTTGCCAGGCTACACATTTTTTTCAGCACCACATAAATCTTTTGCACGCCTGGATTTCTTCTTGGTTTCTTCTTCTTTAATCCATAATAGTGAAATGGTATTGCTGCCTCGAGTTCTTTCCGATCATAACCCTCTATGCCTCAATATTCAGGATCTGATTACCCGTAAGGAAATCTCATCCTGGAGTTTTGAGAGAGCACTTCTGGCGGACGAGGGCTACCAGATTTATATGAAGCACTGGATACAGACCTTTCTGGATAATAATTTAGGTTCAGCCCCCGTAATGGTAGTCTGGGACACGCTTAAAGCTTGCGTGCGGGGTGAAACTTTACAATATTCAGTGAGGAAAAATAGGCAGGAGAAGGTACAGCTGATGGAGCTACATGCAAAATTGGCTAAAGCAGAGGAAAACCTTATTGCGGTAGTTCAATCTAAGGGAGAGGTAGATCCGGCTCAGTTGGCAGTGGCCGCTGCCAGGGCCGAGATCTGCTCAATCTTGGCCGAGAAAGCCGCCTCAAAGTGGGCGGCGGCGCGAGAAAAAACATATGAGTGTAGCGAAAAGATTGGCCACTAGTTGGCAATGAGAACCAGACAACAGGCCACCGTTAATAAAATCCTAAAGATTAGGATTTCCTCTGGAGTGATAACCAGCAATCCGGAAGAAATCCGCACTGCTTTCTGCGAATTCTTTCGGGGTTTATACTCAGAGAAAACAGTGGCATCCCCATTGGATAGTCAATCTCATCTTAAGAACTATTTAAGCCCAATTGTATTGTCATCTCTTAGTAGAGAGGAGCGGGAACAACTTGAGGCTCCTCCCACATGGGATGAAATTGCCAAAGCCTTGATTAATCTACCCGACGGGAAAGCCGCCGGGTCCGACTGTATTCCAGTTGAATTTTATAAGGTTTTCCTCTGCCAAATCAAGGATATTTTTAACGCTGTAGTTACACAAATTTTCTATGGTGCCACTCCTCCTCAATCCTGGTCTACAGCTAAAATTACTGTCTTTCTTAAGAAAGACAAACCTTCAACAGAAATGGGTTCGTATCGTCCAATCACCCTTATAAATGGGGACTCAAAGGTATATTCTAAAATTTTCGCTACACGACTCTCGGCCAAGATCGAGGGCCTTGTGTCCACGTGGCAGCATGGGTTTATACCCGCTAAAGGCACCACCGAACATATTCGGAGGGTCATTACTCTGCTTGACGCCGCACAGGTTTCAGGAGATCCGATGGCTGTAATACTTCTTGATGCCGAAAAAGCATTCGATCGGGTCTCCTGGAATTTCCTTTGGTGCGTCATGCAGAGAATGAACTTTGGGCCTAAAGTTATCCATGCCAGTAAGGCCTTATATCTTACTCCTATGGCTAGGGTGTGTATTAACGGGGCTTTGATGGAGCAATTTAAAATCTCGCGGGGGACCCCATTACTTTTTGCTTTGTATATTGATCCCCTTATTAAAAGACTTGAGGGTAACCAGGCTATACCGGCAATAAGTAGATTTGGCCTAATAACTAAAATCATGGCCTATGCCGATGATCTGGCTTTGGTTACAGCGGATCCGGAGAAAGCCATTTTAGAAATTGAAGCCGAGGCCTATTTATTCGGTTCCTTATCAGGATACAAACTGAACAAAGAGAAAACTCAAATTATAATTAATAAGAATGTCATCTGGAATGATGGAAGAGTTGTGGTTAAAGCTAAATACTTAGGGATTAATATTTCATCTGATATTGACCTGATAGTTGGTCAAAATATCGACCCTCTTGTCCTAGAGACAAAGAAAGCCCTGAGCCGTCTTAATAACCTTCACCTCTCCATCGTTGGCCGTTGCAATATATTAAATATGATTTTTCTTCCAAAATTTTTATATTTGTTCAGAGCTATTCCTTTGGAGTTCAACAAGACTACACTATATCAGCACTTTAACAGCACATTAGGGACTCAGTCACAAAAGTATTTTACTATCTTAATTTATACTTAAAACCATACAGGTTGGCCTTTGGTTTGGAATTCTCAACCTCTGATTTTCACAATATAGCCGTATAGCCCCTGCTGAGGGCTATATCGGTTGTTAAAGGCCCTAAACCCGATTTGGCTCGGGCCTTTAACAAGGGTGAAGGCCTTTAACAACAGGTATAGCCCATGGAAGAAGGGCTATGAGGCTGTTAGAACATACCACCCAACAAGGGTAGAATATTCTAAAATAAAAAGGGTGAAACAGAAAGGCAAACATTGGAATGTTGGAGCAGAAGGCTTATACCAGCCAATACAGGCCCGGACCCACTCCATTGTCTTCAAGGGAGCTCGCAACATTTCCCTGTTCTAATGCAACCATATATGCGACCTATAACAAATAAAGTTCCATCAGAATTTTAGATTTTCTGTGGTTATAAATTTAATGTTATTGGAGGGAAAATGCGTGTTTCTATGAGAAGGGCAGTGAGGGGCTTTTTTAGAGAGTGTAGGTTCTACTTTTTTGCCAGATTTAACATTGTTGCTAAACAGTGCTGCACGAAGTGTGCAAATTGGCTGTGGATGTGCCCCATGTTTTTGGGCGGAAAGAAGAAGACATTTCCATGTGGAAAAAAAAATGGAAAAAATGAAAAGTGCAAACCTCAGTTATGCCCATTTCTGCAGATGCCCACACTGCAGGCAATAGCCACAGTTTATATGGGAAAGCAGAATTGTAAATGCTATGGGATGCTTGTGAATACTCCCACCCCCTGCCTATAAAAAAAAAAGAGTACCTTTACGAAAATAATAGGCATAAGTGTGTGATTTCTAAAGTTCGCCATTTCTTTGTGGCCTTCGTGGCTGAAGCCTATAGTTATCACATTGCCTGTTACCAGTGCTTTATATTTTACTCGCGTTTATATACATTAAAGACAACAACTAGCATTCAAATAATGTGAAAAATTGAGAACTTTTTTCCAGGAACTTCACAAGTTCTTGAATTTATCACTGCATTCTACAAAGGCTGTTTTCTGCCATTTCCCTGCCCAGGCGAAGGCTGACAGCAGATCAATTTCCCAGCAAAATCCTCCTGCCTGCCAGAAGCCTACTTACTACAATAAACAGCTCAGCGTGAAGTATTTTTACAGGTGAGAGCTCCCGCTGCCTGCTCAGCCCACCCATAAATCAAGGACTCCGACAAGCGCAACAGAGCAGAGCTAGAAGAAGAAAGAAATTAATAAAATAGTTATTTTGTGTCCCTCCTGCTGTTTGAAGGTCAGCGGCATGCTGAGATTGTCAATGTTAAATAGATTTATGCTGCCTTTTTTTTTCTTTGGGCCGACAGAAGCATCAGAGACCGGGCAAAGAAAGTTTTAATCAAGAAATAATTAGAACGTTTACGTATACCCTTTAGATAAATATGCCCAGTGGGTTTTGATTCCTTTTTTAAAACACACTTAGAAAATATATCATCTGATTAATGTTGCGTGCTTAGATAACCACTGTTGTGGGTCAATATAAGAAACTGAAATAACAAAAGTGGAAAGACACTCGATTGCCAATTCTCCATTTAAGGGAAGGTCCTGCTGTAGACTTTGTTTGTGCCCAGCCCTGAAAACCTTTGAAATGCAGCACATGTTTTAGATGATTCTTACTGGACTGTGTGTGAGCGTGAGTGTGAGAGATATGTGCTTTAAGTGGAATGAAAAAGGTGGGAGCTCTAACAGGGGCGTGGCCATAGAACTTGGAAGCTTATCAAGAGACACAGCCTACATGACCAAGAGAGTGGCTTAAAACATGTAAACTAGAATGCTTTGCTTTATACTGCATGCAACCTGAACAGTATTGCAGGGTGCCTCTTTGTGAGTTTTCTTTCATTACACCCAGACAAATCACATAACAACGAACAAATGCCTAGAGCAAGTCAGTCCTCTTAGTTTTGCTAAAAATTGTTAGCAGTATTAGGTAAACGAGTAACCGCAATGAACGAGTTAGAAATAGCTTAGAAATGAAAATGTTTCAATTCTGGAAAGTATCAGACTTTAGGTTAAATAAAACTAAGGTCTGTGGATGGAGTAGTGGTTTTCAGAGTGTCTCATCCACTCCTGTTCTCCATTTCGCACAACTTTCCTCTGCAATCTCTTACTCTGTAAGCACCTATATTCTTTTTCTCCCCACATATTTCAGAAATTATCCTTGTACATATTTTCTGAAATCCTCCTTGTCTTCTTTTTCCTCTTTAACACTGTCCTTCTGCATGTTTTTCCTTTTGTTGCCTCCATTTTACCATGCACTCTCTCTCACAAACACACACACATACACACACACTCTGTCTCTTTCTCTCTCGCCTCAGCTTCTAACACAACATTTCCATTTCTTTTGTTGCTGTCAATATTTCACAGCTGTGTATACCTTCTTCACACACTCTCAAATCAAATGGTAATTAGAATTGGCAGATATGTGACCATTGCTCTGTGTGCTAGGCAGAGAGGCTAGGAAGTGGATCCGCATGTAGTTTGAACACCTTTATGACCCACTGACAGGCAGTGCAAGAAAATCACACGGCCTTCAGCCTCAACCCCATAGCTGTCAATAGTGCCCTGTCATGAACAGCTACACTTTGAAATCACACAGACGGTTGTATGACAAAATATTGTGAAAGCAAAAACAACAAGGTGATGGATGGAATTCTTAAATTAATCTCAGACACTGGCAAACACTTGGGCTGCATCCCAATCCATAATTTTTCTGCCCACCATGCTACCACAGTTTCGAACCAGCCATATGCAAATCAGTCTTGACCCTGCTGCCCATGGGAACAGTCCAGCCTGAACTGCCAAGCCAGGTCCTCCCTGGACTGGAAACAAGCATCTTGGGACCGGTTTTGAGGTGTCACCCCTCATCATCCGGACTGATTTGCCTGTGGCTTGGTCCAAACTGGAATGGCGTTGAGAGCAAAACAAACAAAAGATTTAGGCCCAGATCTCTGTACTGGGAGTGAATGTTCACATTGTTCAGCATTCCGTTTATCAATTGTTCTTTTTGCATTTGTCCCCCTAAGTTGGACGTGTATGCAAAGATGTGGGTCCGGTAATCACCATGCCACTGGATTCAGGTAATCCTGGCTGATGAGGGGTGATACCCCTAAACCGGTCCCGAGATGCTTGTTTCCAGTCGAGGGAGGACCTGGCCTGGCAGTTCGGGCTTGCTGTTCCCATGGGCAGCATGGTCAAGTCTGATTTGCATATGGCTGAGTCCAAACTGGAATGGCGTGGTGAGCAAAAAACTATGACGATAGGCCCAGCTCTCTGTACTGGGGGACATTGTTTGATATTGTTCAGCATCCTGTCCATCCATTGTTCTTTTTGCATTTGTTGCCCTAAGTGGGACGGGTATACCCAGACGTGGGTCCCATGCTTGCCATGCCACTGAATTCAATCTATCCTGGCTGATGAGGGGTGATACCCTGAAACCGGTCCTAGGATGCTTGTTTCCGGTCTAGGAAGGACTTGGCCTGGCAGCTCGGGCTGAACTGTTCCCATGGGGAGCAGGGTCAAGACTGATTTGCATCTGGCTGGGTCCAAACTGGAATGTTCTGGTGAGCAAATGAACAATGGATTTAGGCCCAGATCGCTGCACTGGTGGTGTTTGTTGGACATTGTTCAGCATTCCGTCCATCACATGTTCTTTTTGCCGAATATTGTGAAAAACAATATTGTAGCACAAGAATAATATGTCAAAAATATTGTCTACAAAAATATTGAGTTTATATTTTTTGTATGGAATCTACAAAGATATTGTGTCAAAAATATTAAGGAACAGAATATTGCCAAAATATTGACACTTTAATATATATAGCATTATAAGTAATTTCACCTAATAATATCATTAAAAATAGTTTAAACAAGTAATGTAATAAAATTTATATATATATGTTATATATATATAGAGAACGATTTTACCAGCTCATAACTGAATTTTGCAACACCTCAGAGCGATAAAAAATAATCACGGCAGTTATCCAGTGGCACAACACTTTCACAAAACATATGGAGGGGACCCTAACGTTTTATAATACAGTGTAATTGATAGTGTGCCTAAGAAAACTAGAGAGGAGGACAAAGAGAAAGACCTGAGAAGACTCAAATCAGTTACGTTTTGGAAATGGACTGTATGGAACCACTAGGATTGAACATTGATGAAGAACTCTTTGTCCACCTTTGAGTTTAAGTTTTCAATGAATCTATGCTGCTAGTTCAGAGACTATGTAAGCGATTTTGAATTTGAACCTTGATTATAAGGTTTTTTTAATAATGAATATGTTTATAAGGAAACATATTCACTATCTTCTTTCCTATTTACACGAGGATAAGCTGCTTAGGTAGCAGTAAAAAAAATCCTGTAGCAGCTAATAATTTATAGAGACTAATTCTACGGGAGAGTCGCAGCAACAATGCTGATTTGATAATTTTGGAAATCAAGTTTATATTTGAGTTTTGATATAATTTTGAAAAACTGGTTTAAATTTTCGATGGATGGTAGACTAAGCATATAAGAATATAATCATGGAGGCAAAATGAAGCATTTTATTAAGGGCCAAGGCTCTATAAATGTTTGATATTATATGATATGTTGCCAAGCCCACTTGGGCTGAACAGCTAAAAGACATGAAAACATGTTTAAATATGGCCCCCATATATATGTATACTGCAAAATAATGTAAAATTGAATTAATTATATTCTAATATATAGAGATCAAATAGAGATCTGCTTATTACCCAAGAATGTGTATTAACATTTATAAGGAAACTGAGCAAAAGTGATTGATATTGTGTAATATTAGTTGAAAATAGCATTGTAAGCCCCTCCAAGATGGCGACTAAACACAAGGATGCCTTTGTTTGTCCTTCTACTATGCCTATACAATGTTGTTAAAAGAAGTATTGTGAAACACGGTCAGAGTGTGACCAAGGTGTGTGTGAGCACCCAAACGCATTGGCCTTAATGTCTTTGCCAAAGCAGGTTTAAAAAATCATTTTACCTGCATCAGATTGACGTGGAATTCTTTTGTGAGAAGGAGCCGTTCTAACAATATTTTAAGACAGCCCGCAGCAAAGCACTGTAACGGAGGACCACCGGCGATCTGGCACTCTCAGGGGAACTTGCCGAAAACAGAGTGCATATATATATATATTCACTGAAAAAACCATAGGTTTCAGGGACGTTATAGTTAGAAATTAGCATTTAAAAAAACCATAGAAATTCACTGACAAAACGATAGGTTTCAGGGAAGTTATAGTTAGTTGGACATTTCACTCGTACAAATCCAGAGAAATTCGGACGTTATAGTTAGTTGAGCTAACTATAACTCGTGCCCCCGCAATGCACTGCTGATGACGTCACATATTACATCATTCATGACATGGTCAGTGACATCACGAGCGTTGAAAGAACGAGGGGGCCATTATTGCCTGAGGACAAGGGGAGCAGGAGCAGTGTTCTAACCTTGATTTAACCCACTGGGGTAAGAGACTCTCAATACAGCAGCACCCACTGGGGTTGATATCACGTGGAACCACAAGTACCAGGAGGCAATTCTGCCAACGTCCACTGGGGCGGAACTTGGACAGTATTATGGCTGTTGTTTCTTTGCTGCAAGCCTGTGAACAAGGACACATGGATGTCCGAAACGCGTCGGGCATGGCATTTTAAGATATTAGTCAAGGTGGTATGCTGACTCTGCTGCCGTCGACAATAAAAGGGTGACAACTCCTCGTGTGCAGGCGTCTTCATTGAGGGCAACCTTGTAGAGTGATATATATATATATATATATCAGTTCAAAACCTTTATTTCGGTCATTAAGACCATAAAAGTATGTGTACAATACAATCAAAATCTTGACAATATAAAATTAATAAAAACGAATCCATCCATCATATGAAAGTACATGTGCATCATCTTTGTGTGCCAAGGTAATTAGCTGCACTAACCTATAAACAGAGCCAATAAGCTCAAGAAAGTGCATATGCATTGCTAACAGGGAAAGAAAAACACGGCATGGGTCCAGTAAAAATCAGATCGGTTTCGGGGATCACAAAGTACTTAACAGAGATCATAAGACCGGTGGAATTGGTACTGGTCGAAATGTTCATAAGAAATTTCACATACGGTATAAGAATTAAAACATAATTCATCTCCATTGTTAAAAGATTAAAACAATAAAAAAGGTTAGAACAAGTTTTTCCCTCTTTTTTGTTTAAAAAGTAAGAACAGTTTATGCATTTGCATCTGGTGTGATTGTTTTTAAGAGAGTCCAGCACCTGCGCCACATTGAATTTAGAAATCGAGAGACAGCAAAAACAATGGTCTTAGAGGTATCAAACTTCAAAATTCTAAGTGCCTCCTGGCAGTGCACAAACCCTAGATTCCTGCACAACTGTATGAGCCAGCGCTGTCTTAGAGATTTGTAGCCTGGGCAAAATAATAAGACATGGAGCTCTGACTCCTCCTGATGGTTGCAGGCTAGGCACCCACGTGGGGCAGTTTCAGACCATTTACAAGTAAAGGCACGTAGTGGAAGGGTACCAAATCTAAACTAGAGATATAGTTTTCTTGCTGAAAAAGGTAAAATGTCATCCAGGAAGGGTTCTAATTTATACTCATCTTTTATTGTGAGGAATTCGGCTGTCAGATGACCTGGAGCCGGATTCCCGTGGATGACTGCCAATTTATGTGTTTGGTAAATTGTCACCAGTTAAGCACATGAAATAGTAGAACACGCTTCCTCGGGGTTGCTCCAGAGATTTGATTTACCTAGCCTACTGCACTCTTCCCTTATATGTGCAAACCAAGCAATTTTTTCTACCCCCGGGAAACCCAGTAACTCTTTTGTTTCTGATCAATATTCTGTCAGTTCCAGGGTCACCCACAATCTACGCCAGAAAGTTAGGGGTCTTAGACCAATCTCATCTCCAATTGGTCTAATACTTAAATCCAGCCGCAGGGGGATTAAGGGGGTACTAGAAGGGAGACCCAAAATCTGTCTTAAGAAGCTGTTCTCAACTTTGCTTACATGACTGCAAGAACAATGACCCCAAAGTTCGGCCCCGTACATTGTTGCACCCCTAGCTTGTGCCTTGCAGATTTCTATAATAGGCCCAGCAGATTTAGAGGAGGAATCTCTGAGTAGTTTTGCAATTCCTCCGGTGGTCTGGGCTAACTTGAGCTTGGCTTTGGCAATTTGTGGCCCCCACTCCATATTTTCTGTGAAGGTGACACCCAGATAGTCAAATACAGAGACCCTTTCCAGCACAGTGTCATCTAAACGAGGATTAGGATATATATATATATTCACTGAAAAAACCAAAGGTTACAGGGACGTTATAGTAAGGCTGACATTTCATTCGTACAAAACCAGAGAAATTCAGCAGTTATAGTTAGCTGAGCTAACTATAACTCGCGCCCCCGCAATGCACTGCTTATGACCTCACATACTACATCACTCATGACATGGCCAGTGACATCACTGATGACATTGCTGATGACATCATCCAATGACTGTGAGTGTTTTAAAAAAAAGTTTATGAGTGTTAAATATACATACCAATGTGTATTGGTGAATCAGTGGGTGTATGAGTGCCTGATTGGATGATTCAGTGGGTGCGTGAGCAACTTTATAACTGAATAATTAAGTGTCTCAATGAATGGATGGGTGAGTGACTTGCAGTGGCTCTATGGGTTAGTGAGTGTGTGTGTAAGGGGCTGTATGGGTGAGTGAGTGTGTGTATGGATGTGTCGGTGAGTGAATGGATGTGTCAGTGGTATATGGGTGAGTAACTGCATATGTGAAAGGCAGTATAGGTGAGTGTTGGAGTATATGAGTGACTGTATGTGTGACTGAGTGATTGGGAGAGCGGCCATATGGGTGAGTGTGTGCTTGTGTCAGTGACTGCAAAGGTGAGTGAGTATGTGTTAGTATCTATATGAATAAATGAGTGGGAGTGTGTATAACTGTATAGGTGAGTAAATAGCTGTGTGATTGACTCTATAGGTGAGTGAATAGGTGTGTGAGTAGCTCCATGAGTGACTGACTGTGTGAGTGGCTGTATAGGTGTATGAGTGGATATATCAGTGGCTCTATTAGTAAATGAGTTGGTGTATGAGTGGCTGTATGGGTATCAGAGTGGATGTGTGTGTAGACCTATGAATCAGTGAATGGGTGTGTAAGTACTAGTATGGATGTGTCAATGGTTTTGAGAATGCTAGTGTAGAAGTTGGAGTGGGTGTATGAAAGGTTATATTGGGGTATGAGTGGGTGTGTCAGAGATTCTGTGGATGATGTCAACAGTGATGTCATCTGTGATTTGAGGTGTCAACAGTGATGTCATCAGTGATGTCACTGACCATGTTACGAGTGGTGTAATATGTGAGGTCATAAGCAGTGCTTTGCGGGGCACGAGTTATAGTCAGCAACTGCTGAATTTCTCCTGTTTTGTATGAGTGAAATGTCAGCCTAACTATAATGTCCTTGTAACCTTTGTTTTTTTCAGTGAATTTCTAAGGTTTTTTAAATGCAAATTCCTAACTATAACGGCCCTGTAATCTTTGTTTTTTTCAGTGAATTTCTATGTTTTTTTAAGTAGCAATGGTGTGTCACGATTCGCTCCCTGCACTCTCGTGTCTACCACCAGAGGGATGCATAGTGTGACTTTCCTGTGTTCTGATATGCTTCTAGATACTCCCCTGCTTGCATATCCTGACTTCCAGGCATTTGGACACCATTTGGAAATTGACATCCATTCCCAATCCATGCCAGGTTTTGTGGAAGCCAGTCTGCTTATGCTGCAAACTCCATTACCTATACTCCCCTGCTAACTGCTTTGTCTCCACCCCTGCAGGCCAAGGATGGGTAGAGGAATTCAGCTCACCTGTGGCTTGCTGCTGCTAGCCTGCTCACAACTAATGTGCATGAGTACTGTGAGCTCTTTAAAGCCCCAGCTCCCTTCAGCCCAGGGTTGGTCATTGTAGCTGTGTTCCGGTGAGACCGATCCTTGTTTCCTGAGCTTTTAATGTTCCTTGATTCCTAAGCTATAGTTAATCCTTGTTCCTTGATTCCTGAGCTATGGCTGTTCCTTGTACCTGAATTAGCACTACCTGCAGTTCTACCTTGCTTCCTGAGTTCCTGAGCTATAGTTATTCTTTGTTCCTGTTCCTGAGCTTCAGCTATTTCTTGTTCCTGAATTGCACTGCTTGCAGTGCTCTCTTGACTCCTTGTTTCCTTAGCTGTGGCTGTTTCCTGTTTCCTTGAACTAGCACTGCCTGCAGTGCTACCTTGACTCCTGAGCTATGGTAATTTCCTGTTCCTGAACTAGCACTGCCTGCAGTGCTACCTTGGCTCTTGAGCTTTTGCTCAGTTCTTGTTTCTGCTCCAGCACAGCCTTCAGTGCGACTGTGTTTTTCTTGACTCCTGATACAGCACTGTTCTGGTATACCCTTGTGGCCTCCCCGTCTGTGTATCCTTTTCCAGTCCCTGCCTTTCTTCGAGATGTCCTTGGTTCCAGTTCCTAGTTTGCTGTCTTTCTATTCCTGCTGTTTGCTTCTGATTACCTTGTATGTTTGTTACTTGCTTTCTGCCAAGTGTGTCCTGTGATTTCCTTCCTTTCCTATTAAGCACTCCTCCTTGCTAGCTCCTTGTCTATTGTGCTTGTTCTTAGTTCTACCCCCCCTTGCTGTTACTGCCCTGCGTATTCCTGTTTGTTCGCCAGGATCTGTGGGCACAGCTGACAACCTAGGTGGTGTTTCTTGTTCACTGTGTGAGTATTGTCTTTGAGTTACAATTATAGCATCACCAAAGGTATCAGCTCCCCACACCCTGCCTTTGCATGCATATCCTATATGTGGGTATTTGCAATCAGTATCTGTAACAGCAATTGTGGGTGAGGAACTTATTGAGCTTCAGTCTTACCGTGTGGAGCACCCGAGTGCTTTACCCCACATTCCCTTTATTGTTAATGTTGTTTTGTATATATGTCTTGCATATCCGTCCTGTGTGTAGTTTTTCTGAATGCTAATTCACCTGTGAGGGCCTGTCCTTTCTGAGCCTTACCTCTCTTATTCTCTTGTACAGAGCTTCCTCTTTGGATTCCCTTTCTCCTTTGACTCGCTGTGTGATCTTGGGTAGCTTTGTACCCAGTATTCTGCCTACTTTGTCTTCCTTGGCCCCAGTCGTTGCCAGAGTCCCTGACACATGCCACTGTCCCGGACTGAGTCCTGACAGAATGACCAACCCACATTTCCAGGGTCACTAGTGAGATTTCTTTGCATTCAGTTAGCTACCATTTTTCTGTTACATTTGTGTGTGAAAAAATTGAAGGTGTGTCACAATTAGAGATTTAAGAAAGAAACACACCAGTGTATCATTTAGGTTTGTGCAGGGCAGTTCCCCAGTGCCCAACAATGAGAGTTATTTATAGTGTACTGTACAATTTGAGGATGTTAACCCCAGTCCTGAATCAATAAATCTTCTTATGAGAAATGGACATTTACGTTCTGAATATTATACTTATCAGCTCTCAAACACCTCTTTGCCAGATTTTGACTTAATCTGCTTTTCTGATCCAGATTCAATGTCTGTGTCAGCATTGCAAAAGGAGAACGGTCCCGGTAGTAGAGGGTAGGTCAACTGACAACGTGCTACTTGCACACCATACATGAGGAACTCCTTGTGTTCAAACCTACCGGGTACTGTGATGCCTGGTTAGTCCACAACTTGGGGTAGTTCCAGTACTACCAGGTATCTGACTAGTGAGTCGTATGGTTGATGTGAGTGTGCAGCCACAACAACCTTTGAGTTTTAAGTTGTAGATAGTAATTTTTAGTACAAACCTGTTTTTTGGTCCTGACGAATCGCCCGTAGATTATTCATTTGGCGAGAAACATGTTTACCTTTTTCACCTATAAGAGCGCCATAACTTGAGACATAACCCTCAGCCTAGCGCCTTATATTCTTTGTTTTTACTTAGGGTAGGAGACCCCTTGATTAAAGTTATCGTTGTTGGTACTCCCAACCCTATTTTAGATTCACTATTAATACACATTCATCTACACATACTAGACCCCTCACCCCCACATCACCTAAACGGCTGTTGGAAAAAGATCTCCGTTAAAGTGCCCCTACTATAGGGAGCCCGTCGGGTATTGCACCGCCGACCCGACGAGGAGCAGCCCGATGATGAAGCATGACACCCTGTCGGGTGTGTGAGGGCAATATAATCCAATAAAATGTATTCCCAACGTTGAACTATTCTGGTCAGGTTGGCAAGTATTCCCTTTATTTAACTCTTTATTTAACTCCCTCATCAAAGGAACAGCATTAACTTGTTTTTCTAAAAGGAGAACGATACCTTACTCTGCCTGCTGAACAAGAATTTTGATTCTCACATGTCTGTTGGAACTGGTAAAATAAAATAGCATGTTTAACCACACAACAGACAAAGAAAGAGCAGGTGCATTATATAACCTCTGTCTTCCTTTCAAACGATATAGCTCAGTCTTATGACCCAGTGAAGTTCACAGTCCCTGACACTAAAGAGGCAATGTTTAATGCTACACTCAAAGTAAACAATAGTCAGTTTAAACAAAATCCAAGGTTTAGTTCTGTTGTTTGTTGTGAAGTTGCCAAGCCTACCACTGTCCTTGTAGGGACTGATCTACAGTCTTCACAGGGTATAATTAAATCTAAGATTCTGGAACTACAACAAGAGAATAAAACTTTTCAGACCCTGTTAAAACACTATAACCCAGAGTTCCAGTGGGAATCTAAAACCTCTGTACAATACTACTTTTCTGAATCTATGTTAGACTCCTTACAAATGGAGAATGAAACCTTGCGCTCCCTTTTGCGTTCCCCTCAGAGCTAGTCCAGTGATTGTGTGAATAATACTGTGGCTGATCACTCAGATTCCACTCAGAATAGCCATAGTAGCTTGACTCAAAGTGCAGTTAATGAAAGTATTTGTTTGAATTCTGAATTTTCTAACTCCTCTGATGTTTTATCTTCTAGTGCTGAATTACATCTAGGCTCTACATCTGAGATGTGTCCCTTCACTTCTCAGGGACCCCAAATGCCAGGCAAAACATAAAACATCTCTTTGCTTTCTTTTCCTGGTAGTGAGGTCAGTTTTATCTCAGAGATAACCCATAGACAGGCCATTGACATACAGACAAAACCTGAATCAGTGCCTCACATAATCCCTGATGTGACAATATGCTGTGACTCAGACCACGCTCTTGATCAAAACTGCTGCAACTGAAGCTAACCTTCTCACTGAGAAGAAACAAAATCCTAACCCCTTGTTTGCTCTCTCGTCTTCAAGCATACCACATATTGAAAAGTCAGGCAATAGTAGTACTCTATGCTCTCATGCATCTGTTCCACCTTGTAATGCAGAAGAAATTGAAAAATCTCCAATGAGCAAGAAATCTCTGACCTATTTCCTGTGACTAAGAGATGTGAACTGCCAAAAGGTAAAGGAAGTCTGATCAACAGAGACTCTAAGATAAGCACTATTCTTAGCCATCCCAAAGAAAGAGCTTCAGCGTGTTTTAATGTTACAAGGAATGGTGAAGATGTCACTACTGACAACAGGGAATCCACTGTTCATGAGTTACTACCATTCCCAGAATTTAAAGTCTATCATCCTTGTGCCTCTCCGCCTTCAGCCGGCCTGCTGCTTTCAGAGTCCTCTGCCGGCCTACTGCTTTCAGAGTCCTCAGCCAGCCTGCTGCTTTCAGAGTCCTCAGCAGGCCTGCTGCTTTCAGAGCCCGGAGCCAGCCTGCTGCTTTCAGAGCCCGCAGCCGCCTGCTGCTTTCAGAGTCTGCAGCCGGCCTGCTGCTTTGAGAGCCCGCAGCCGGCCTGTCATCTGAGCTCAAACCCGCAGCCTGCCTGCCATCGGTATGAGAGCCTCCAGACTGCCTGCCTTCAGAGCCCAAGCCCTCAGCTCACCTGCCTACAAATCCAGAGCCTGTTTACAGTGCCAGAGCCTCCAACCTGCCTGCCTACAGAGCCGGCACCTCCAGCCTGCCTGCCTTCAGAACCAGAGCTTCCAGGCTGTCTGCCTTCAGAACCAGAGCTTCCAGGCTGCCTGCCTACAGAACCAGAGCTTCCAGGCTGCCTGCCTACAGAACCAGAGCTTCCAGGCTGCCTGCCTTCAGAACCAGAGCTTCCAGGCTGCCTGCCTTCAGAACAAGAGCTTCCAGGCTGCCTGCCTTCAGAACAAGAGCTTCCAGGCTGCCTGCCTTCAGAACCAGAGCTTCCAGGCTGCCTGCCTTCCGACCTTGAGCCTCTATCTTGCCTACTTTTTGGCCTTGTGCTTCCAGTTTGCCAGCCTTCAGAGGTCTCAGCACATATACATTCAGAGACTGAACCTCCAGCATCAGAGGCAAAACTTGCAACATTTATGCCTCCAGGGCCTGGGTCTCCTGCATACCTGCTTCCAAAGTCTCCTGCATGTGAGTCTTCTGTATGTTTTCCTCCAGGGCCAGAAGTTCAGGTCTGCTTCCTGGCACCTCCTTTGTCTTCAGCCAGCCTGCCTTTGACCTCTGTGCCTCCTGCCAATCAGTTATCTGCTTTTGACCCTACAGTCAATATGCTTTCATTTTCAGAGTGCTACTATATCCTGCCATCATCCGGACTTGACACACATTTGATTCAGGCTTCTAAGCCCCCGTTACTAGATTTGGACTCTACAATCTGCATTCTATTCTGCCTCCTGCATCAGAGTGCTTCCCCCTCAAAGTTCTGCTTTGGATGCTGCTGTTAATTTACAGCCTATTATCCTACCCTCTAGAACGTCACAGTTTTCCTGCAGTCCTCTGGTATCTTGCACTACATCTATGATGGAAATGGACTTACTTCTTAGGAGCAAAGGCTTTGAATCAAGTTCCAAATTCCGGGAGCTGGTCTTTGGAGGGGGGGTACTTTCACGATTTGCTCCCTGTACTCTCGTGCCCACCACCAGAAGGGTGCATAGTGTGACTTTCCTGTGTTCTAATATGCTTCCAGACACTCCACTGCATGCATATCCTGACTTCCAGGCATTTAGACACCATTTGGGAATTGACATCCATTCCCAATCCATGCCGGGTTTTGTGGAAGCCAGTCTGCTCATGCAGCAAACTCCATTACCTATAATCCCCTGCTCACTGCTTTGTCTCCACCCCTGCAGGCCAAGGATGGGGGGAGGAATTCAGCTCACCTGTGGCTGGCTGCTGCTAGCCTGCTCGCACCTGATGTGCATGAGTACAGTGAGCTCTCTTAAGCCCCAACTCCCTTCAGCCCAGGGTTGGTCATTGTAGCTGTGTTCCGGTGAGACCGATCCTTATTTGCTGAGTTTTTGATATTCCTTGATTCCTGAGCTCTAGTTAATCCTTGTTCCTTGATTCCTGAGCTATAGCTATTCTTTGTTCCTGAGCTTCAGCTATTTCTTGTTCCTGAATTGCACTGCTTGCAGTGCTCTCTTGACTCCTTGTTTCCTGAGCTGTGGCTGTTTCTTGTTTCCTTAAACTAGCACTGCCTGCAGTGCTACCTTGACTCCTGAGCTATAGTAATTTCCTGTTCCTGAACTAGCAGTGCTACCTTGGCTCTTGAGCTTTTGCTAAGTTCTTGTTTCTGCTCCAGCATAGCCTTCAGTGCTACTGTGTTTTCTTGACTCCTGATACAGCACTGTTCTGGTATACCCTTGTGGCCTCCCCTTATGTGTATCATTTCCCAGTAACTGCCTTTCTTCCCATTTCCTTGGTTCCAGTTCCTAGTTTGCTGTCTTTCTATTCCTGCTGTTTGCCTCTGATTACCTTGTATGTTTGTTACTTGCTTTCTGCCAAGTGCGTCCTGTGATTTTCTTCCTTTCTTATTAAGCACTCCTCCTTGCTAGCTCCTTGTCTATCATGCTTGTGTTTAGTGCTTTCCCCTTGCTGTTACTGCCTTGCGTGTTCCTGTTTGGTCGCCAGGATCCGTGGGCACAGCTGACAACCTGGGTGGGGTTTCTTGTTCACTGTGAGTATTGTCTTTGAGTTACATTTATAGCATCAACAGAGGTATCAGCTCCACAGACCCTGCCTTTGCATGCATAACCTATATGTGGGTATCTGCAGTCAGTATCTGTAACATCAATTGTGGGTGAGAAACTTACTGAGCTTCAGTCTTACCGTGTGGAGCTCCTGAGTGCTTTACCCCACATTCCCTTTATTGTTAATGTTGTTTTGTATATATGTCTTGCATATCCATCCTGTGTGTAGTTTTTCTGAATGCTAAATCACCTCTGAGGGCCTGTTCTTTCTGAGCCTTACCTCTCTTATTCTCTTGTACAGAGCTTCCTCTTTGGATTCCCTTTCTCCTTTGAGTCGTTGTGTGATCTTGGGCAGCTCTGTATCCAGTATTCTGCCTACTTTGTCTTCCCTGGCACCAGTCATTGCCAGAGTCCCTGACACATGCCAGTGTCCCGGACTGAGTCCTGACATGGTGTTTGCAGAGTGGTGGGGAAAGGGGGCGGGCCTCTGACAAGCTCTCAGGAATACCGCTGTGTAGGTCTTACAGAAAGTACCAGGATATACCAGGTATATTTTACAATCAAAATTCAGACGGCCAAAAACTCCTCTAAGGAGCTCTTCAATGTCGTGACAAATCTGTCTAAACGTCCACAAGAGAGTCAATTTTCTCCAGATCAAAATTTTGTGGACAAGATCGCCTCTTTTTTTCAGACCAAAGTCCAGAACATCTATAACGATCTTCGGAAGACATTGCCTGACCCCATTGGGGAAATAAGGTCCCGGCCGGAGGACACTCAATTTCAATCTAGCTTGGCGCAATTTTCCAGGCTTGATATAGAGCGAGTAGCAGATTTGTTAATTCAAACCAGATCCGGCTCGCCTCTGGATCCTTGCCCTCCGTATATTCTGCATTTGGTCCCTGAGCAAATTAGTGGCCACCTCACCCCTCTTCTTAACGAGGTTATCAAATCTGGGATATATCCTCAGTCTTGGAAAAAGGCCTGTATCAGACCTATCCTGAAGAAAGCTACCTTAGACCCTACTGAGGGGAAAAACTACCGCCCTATCTCCTGTCTCCCGTTTCCCTCGAAAATTTTAGAAAAAGCTATCAACTCAGAATTAACAGAATATTTAGACAGCAATCATATTCTTGATGATACCCAACTTGGTTTTAGAGCCCGACATTCCACTGAGTCAGCACTCATTATGGCCACCGAAGAGATTCGGAGAGTGATGGATGGGGGGGAAGAGCCGTCCTCATCTGGCTAGATCTGTCTGCCGCGTTCGATACTGTTAACCATGAGGTATTGACACAACGGCTGAAGGCGGCAGGCATTGAGAGGTCGGCTCTAACCCTATTGACATCTTTTTTGACATCTCGCGAACAATTGATAGACTGGAATGGTCTTAAGTCTGCAAAATACGGCCTCCCGTGCGGTGTCCCGCAGGGATCCGCGTTGTCCCCCACTTTGTTCAACCTTTACGTTACCCCTCTGGCCAGACTAATAAGAGATCATGGTTTGATGCTTGTATCATATACAGATGATACACAGATTGTGGTATCAGTAACTCAAGGTGTGGATGAGACGGCGGATAGGTTTAGGAATGGCCTAAAGAATGTTATGCAATGGATGAGCTCTAATTTTTTAAAGCTCAACACGGAAAAGTCAGAGGTGATGGTATTCGGGCTGAAGCCTTCAATCTGGAGCCAAGCATGGTGGCCCACTGAGGCTGGGAATTGCCCCAGACCCGTAACAAAGGCCAGGAATCTTGGCATTATATTTGATAGCAATCTAAAATTTGCCCAACAAACAAATCAGGTGTCATCTGGTTGTTTCTACATGTTGAAGAACCTACGCAAAATCCTTCGGTTCATTCCCTTTTCTATGAGAAAAACAGTAATAGGGGCCTTGATTCTTTCTAGAATCGATTATGGCAATGCCCTTTACTTGGGAGCAGATAAGGGCCAGATTGCCAAATTACAGTCCATTCAGAACGCGGCGGCCCGGGTGCTCTATGGTCTTCCAAAACATCACCCTACCTCAACCACCATTAAACTGCTCCACTGGCTCCCGGTTCGGCAGCGAGTGGATTTTAAGGCCCTTTGCCTTGTTCATAAAGCTCTGTATGGTGAAGGAGCTGCCGACCTGCAGCTGCTATTTAAGCGGTATTCTCCGCAACGCTGTCTTAGATCATCAAACACAGGTCTGATTGTGATCCCCAAGATAAAAAAAGTCAGATGGGGAGGCAAGGGTTTCTCATACCAAGCCGCCAAGCTATGGAATGCTCTCCCCGCACAGCTCAGATTACAATCTAATAGGACTATTTTTAGGAAGCTAATAAAGACCTGGCTCTTTCCCAAACTGGCAGTTTAATCAGTTCAATCCAGTTGTCTTTCACCCAGCGCCAAGACGCCTCGGCATTCGTGCGCTTAATAAATAAGTCAGTCAGTCAGGAGGGCTTCATGGTTCCCAAGGTCCCTTAGCCTCCAAGGGAACTTCATTCCCCAACAAGTAGTGGGCCAGGAGACACGTTGGCAGAGTGGTGCAGAAAGGGGGCGTGGCCTCCGAAGACCTCTTAGCAAACTCACTGTGTGGGGCTTGCTGAAGGTAACAGGAGGGGTAGTTGGCCCCCAACGAATCTCAATAGCTAAGAGGACTTCATCCCCCAACTAGTAGTGTGCCAGGAGGCGCGTTTGCAGAGTGGTGGAGAAAGGACATCCGTGATGATTGCACAGGTAGTGCCTGTGTGATTCTATGAGTGCCATTGCCAAGGATACACTGCAAATAGCAGGTGTTTTTGACAAAGTGCAAAACGCAGATATAGATGTATTTTACATAAAGTTTCAGTGTTGCTATTTAGTAAGATAATTAATTTAACTTTCCCCTTTGTTTACATTTGTTGAAATAACTACATCTAAAATGCATTTTCCTTCTTCACAGCAACACCGAAGGTTGCAATGACATCAGTAGTCACAATTAAAATTGCAAAATGTAAAACAGATATTTAAACATATTTTACACAAAGTTTGAGTCTAGCTGTTTAGTAACATAATTATTTAACTTTATTTTAACAACACATTTATCAAAAACAACAATTTCAAAAAATAACTTTCAACATCTGAACTCACGAATAGAACATAACTACAAAACACCCATCAAACTACCCATTCTTACCCAAACTCAACAGGAATCAAAAACTGCTCCAAAACTAGTACAATGTACACTGTGTGAAAAGACCCACTCTAGAGGGACGAGCAAAAAATATTCATGTGGGATGACGTCCATGTTCTATCATCATGAACCCTAACATAGAAAATATCTCGAACTGGCAATCAAGTAGAGGGAAGCTGGATCAGTGGCACCAGCAACAGTTCCCACTCAGAAAGTCCTTTGAGAGGTGCAGATTACTGCAACAGATATGGCTCCAGAGTTTTCAAGAATGGCCATTTACAAAACCACAAGAAAAATTCAAAAACAAAACAGAAAATCATGTCACTGAGAAATAAAGGAATATCATTGGATAATACAATTTTCAACTAAATAAAATATAAAGAACACGCCCATTTATCTATCTTAAACATTCTTTAAGAGGAGTCCATAGTGAGCAGATTTGCGCAATCTACAATATGTCACAAGACATTGTCAAGGGATAAAATTTAAAATATTTTGTGCGAGATTACGTCCATGCTTTACCATCTAAAAACATACCAAAGCAAAAGTGTAAAAGCAGCAAGAAAGCAACGCAAGGCTGAAGGACCCTGAACTTAAATGTCAGCCACAACAACACTGGGGCAGAGAGTCCCTTCAGAGGTCCAATCTCAACTTCCAGATTTGGCTCCACAGGTTTCCCAAATGGCAACATACTACATGGATTGTGGAGTTCTAGTAAGTGCTGGAGAGCAGTCCATAAGGGCCCTTCGCAATGCTGCAAAGAATCATAAATGTGAATTTTTTAGAATTTTTGACCCTTCTTAGTCTTTCTACATTAGAAGGCATTTTATTATCTTACAAAATAGGTATCTATTAGCTATGTGTTGTTCTTTTTATTATCTTCTAATTTATTGTAACACTACTTACATATAACTTGCCTTATGGACAAGTCAAAGCGTTCCTCTACAAATAAATGCACAGCTAACTTTTGCCAGTTATCATTATTTACTTTTTCACTTTTTAAATACAAATCAACAGTCTGTGTTTAAATCTTCTAGTGAGTGCGTCGACAACATATACAAACATACTCTGGTTCTTTTAGATCACACTGTGTAAAATTTTGTAATCTCTTCTTCGAAACTATCAACTGTAATATCTGTGTCCTGCTCTACAACTCCTCCTCTTAACAACTCTTCATTTTCCCTAGAATCCTGCTGAGGACCAAGGAAACGAAACTGCACATCATCACAAACCTTTTCTACATCTGCCACAGTTACACACAAAAGTGCTCTATTCAGTTCTCCTAAATATAAAGCAGGAGTTTTCACATAGTACAGCCTCCTAACTAAAGTTTGCATTGTTGAGTGGTGTACAACTAACATCCTGAAATGATGAAAAGTGCTTTGGCACACTTTGTTTGATAAACAAGCCAGTGAGTGTCCCTGCAAATTTGTATGCTTTCTAATCTTGCAAGGATCCAATCCTTCTAAAGTACTTATTTTCCGTTTTAAACTTCGCCTTGGAAAGATATCTGGAAATGCCCGTAATATATCATTGAATTGCTGTCAAATGCCACAAACACTACTACAATTCCATTTCTATACAGGCGCCTGACTCCGCTTTCCTTGTACCTGTTCTCCAATAACTTGTTCTACATTTGTAGGCACCATCACCTCTTTCACTATAGGAGTGCCATTCTTCATTTCATAACATCGTCCTCTGAAATCAATAGCATGAACTAATCTGTTATCCTGGAGATAGCTTTCTTCATTAAAGAAAGATTCTGTATTAGAAGTATGTATGCTTTCTCCTCCAAAAACTGTACAAAAGTTACTTCCATTCACTAATTTTTTTTTCTGGTTTTGCCTCCTCAAGTACAACACCATTTTGTCAAGAGTCCACATTCCATTTATAAAAACCTGCACCTTCAAATCAAAGGCCTTATCAACTACTCTCTCAACGCGTTCTTTCTGTTTCACTGCATGTCTCCTTCTATACTTCTTAATATTTCCCAGTAGATTTATAACTACTGTTCTACGAAACATCCTAGCTCTGATTTCCTTAAACTGCTTCTGTCTCCTGGTTAAGGTGTATACATCTTTGTTATATTCTTTCCTGTTCTTGCTGTATAGATTTTGTCCACTGTTATTCTTTCTCATAGTTTGAATTTTATTTTCATCATTTTATAATCTTTGGAAATGTTCACATATATTTTTAATAAATTAGTTTGTCCTCTTACCAATAGCTCCTTTTTCGTTCACCACTTTTTCTTCATTTTGCCGCTTTTGAGTCTCAGTTCTGCATAGATACTGTAGTTGCTTCTGTTTCTTTTCTCTCCGAGATTTTGTAGGCAATCTGTCAGTAATTATGCAGACATTGTTCTGTAAAAAAAAACAATATTTGAATTTTGTTTTCTAGCCATTGTACCAGCTACTTTACTACTGGCTTACACGTAATAAAAACTAGTTTTTATGTTATGTTGCAGTTTTAAATCTACAAATAACCTGCCTACATAACTACAAGCACTTACTTCAATGTACCAATCCCAAACCAAAACACAAAACTTATTTTATTGCTTACCTTTTAATATTATAGCACCCTCTCCTACAACACAGCTGCACCATATCTTAGTTCTCATGTATACACGCTAAAAGGCCACTTTATCCCTTATGTACTCAATAAAATAAAAAAAACATCAACCAAAGTGTAAATACAGTACATACAGTGTCTCAATACTGTAAATCCAAAAACACAACATAAGACCTATTTCTGTGCCTCTATACTACTGTGTCACCGGTACATTATGTGGTCTGAGGCTTTCCGACCGACATCTTTGGTTTCACTCTCGACTGCCGCATTACAATGCCGGAAGTCAAAAGTAAAACCAGCCAGTCATTCTGGCTGGATTCCGATGAGTCGGAGGCCCCAACGTAATCCCTGAGGACGGCGTTTCCGCAGTCGGGATTGCGATGTTGGTTTCCGACAGGCTTTCCATGTCGGGCTTTCCGACATGGAAAGCCTGTCAGAAGGTGACTTTGGGGGCCCCTAGGAGGATCCCCTTCTCCCTGCGGCCTCCGGTTGGGGGCCGAGGGCCCCCCCCCTGTTAAGCCCTGCCATGCGGTGCAGGAATAAACAGAAACTCCCATTTCTCTATGGGAGCTTGTGCTGTGGCCAGTTTAAGGCCGCAGTACAAGCTCCCATAGAGAAATGGGAGTATGCGATCGCATCATGTGCTGTTGCATTGTAAAAGCGGTGTCGGGACTGCTGACCAGAAGTCGGTCGGTCCCCAAACCACGGCGACATCCACCCGACATCGTAATCAGGCCCTTAGTCTCAATACTTTTCAACTTAGATGTGTCAGATTTAAATTTTGAGAAACACTCCATATAAAATATGCACATTAATGTGTATCACAAGTTCACAACTTATAGCTCACTAATTCTTCCGTGTACATGCAAACAGTGTGTGATAGGTTACATATGTAATTCACCAGATGATTCTAAAAGAGTACATATTTCTCACTAAAACTTGTAAATACATGTTTTTCTGGTTGAGTACAACCATACTCCTTGGATGATTGGATAAGTGTATAGATAGTGCCTACGTAATTCCCTCAGAATATAGGCAGTGCTTGCATGATTCCAGAAGTATAAAGGAACTACATCACTGGTTCCATATCTGCATAGTTAGTACCTGTGTATTCACATAACTATATTGCTGCTATCTGGGTGATTGGATGAACGCATGGGTGTTGCCTGCGTAGTTCAATGAGTACATAATTAGTGCCTGTGTGATTGGAAGAGTGCATGTGTTGTACCTGGGTGATTGAATAAGTCTAGATATTACACTTGATATATAATTGCATACATGGCTCTCTAAGAGTATACATTGCTCTGTTAGTCAACTCCCACATGCATCAGTAAGTTTCTAAAACTGAAAACAACAATTCTCACCTTTTAAAAGCACAAAACCTTTTCCTATTGGCATACCTACATCACTGCGCAAATATTTCTTGTGTCTTTAAAACATATATTCAGAATTTCTCAAAGAAAAGTTACATGCCAAGTAAAGCTAGCACACAAACTTTCAAAAGACATTCTGCACTATTACCCCTTCCCAATTTTGAACAGAGCATGTTGAAAGAAATGCACCACCTTCACTAAAAGTTAGATACCTTTTAGTGCTGACAATTCAAGAACAGTTATTCCTCGTACTCTAAAATCCTCTTGTCATGCCATTCAGTCAACATTGTGTGAAACTTCCTGATGAGTTCTACATAATCAGATTTTTGGATAAGTTCATAACATCCTAAAATATTGTATTTAGAATTTTACATTTTATATACATCAGGTAGTTATAGTTAGGACCTACTTTCCATAGGAAAATCATTTTTTGACTTGCCTATAACTTTCGTGGCGTTTTACCAATCTTCATGAAAATTTCCAAACGAAGTGTCAAGGTAGGTTCTGGTTGTCATGGAAAGTTTGGGGGTGATCCATGCAGTGGAAACGAGAATTCGGGGCGCGAAATAAGGTTGCGTTTGTAATGTTAATTTCCATAAGAACCTTTAGCCAACTCTACAGCCCAAACCGCTGAATGGACTTACACCAAATTTGGCAGGGAGATAGATGTCAGTTCAAGGAAGTGCCTTTTGCTAATTCGGTGTAAATCCGTTCAGTAGTTTTTGAGAAATTTGAGTTTAAAATGATAGTGATATCTCTGCCCACGAAGTCTTCGTGAACAAACAGGAGCTCGCACAGGGAAATGCACTGCTCTGATTGGCTGCCAACACTTCAACCAAGAAGTGTAGGCAGCCATCTTGGGACTCGGCTTGAAGACGAGTTCCAGAAAAAAAGTAAAAAATAAAGAAAAGGGGGCAGGGTAGGAATACCCTGACCCCCAGAGATTAGAAGCACCAGGGACCACCACCTCCCCGGGGCACTTTTATTTACAAATGCGGGGTCCCGCTCAGCCCCCCTGCTGCCCCGGGGACAGCCACATCCCCGGGGCTATCTACAAGATGAGAGGGGGCCGCACAGCCCCCCTCCAGGTGCCTTGCATGTCCCTGGGGACCGCCACCCCCCAGGGATGGCTCCAGCAATGTCCCAGGGTGCCCACCAACCGGGACATTGCAGGTTGCTATTGCATGGCAGAAGCACCACTCCTGCCATGCAATGGCAAACTCTGCTCCGCTTCATGGAAGCGAGAGCATTGAAAATGCTCTCTCTTCCACGAAGTGGGGCAGAATTGCTTTTGGGCAGAGGGAGCTTCATGTTTGCAGCTCCCTCTGCCCAAAAGCAATGCCTGCTCCTGCAGTAGGTGGGGAACTGGCAGAGACCGCAGGGGCCTTGAGGCTCTCCCATGGTCCCCAACGACCTGGCAATGCCCGGTGGAATGGGGACTGGGGCAATATCGGCCCGGGGAGGGGGCCGCGCTGACCCCACCTTCCTTTTAAAAAAAAAAAGGATGAAGGCCTGGCCCCAGGGGATGGGGTCCCCGGAGCCAAAATCGGGTGGTGGGGCCGTGCCCCCCTCGCGTTTTAAAAACTTTTTTTTTTTTTTTTTTTTAAAGGATCAGGCCCCGGGGATGGAGTACCCGGGGCCCAAAATGGTCCAGGGAAGTGGGGCCACACGGCCCGCCTTCCTAAAAAATGAAAAAAGGAATTAACTCGTGGGTGGCCCGCCCTCTTTCTCCACTGCTCTGCAAATGCGCCTCCTGGTGCGCTCCTGGTTTGGGGATGAAGTCCCCTTGACTGCTGAGGGTCCTTAGGGGCCAAGAAGACCTCCTGTTACCTCCAGTAAGCCCCACACAGCGGGATTGCTGAGAAGTGGTCAGAGGCCACGCCCCTTTCTCCCCCTTGCCGCCTGAGGGTTTCAGGAATAAAGTGGACTTCTACCCTCAAGCAGCAGTGCACCCGGAGACACGTTTGCAGAGTGGTGGAGAAAGGGGTCATGGGCTCTGACCCACTCTCAGCAATCCAGCTGTGTGGGCCTTACTGGAGGTAACAGGAGGGATAGTTGGCCCCCAAGGACCCTCAAGAGCCAAGGGGACTTCATCTCCCAAATAGTAGTGCACCAGGAGGTGCGTTTGCACAGTGAAGGAAAAAGAGGGCGTGGCCACCAAAAACCTCTCAGCAAACCCACTGTGTGGGGCTTGCTGGAGGTAACTGGTGGAGTACTTGTCCCTCAAGTACCCTCAAGAGCCAAGGGGACTTCATCCCCTAACCAGTCATGCGCCAGGAGACGCGTTTGCAGAGTAGTGGAAAAAGGGGGCGTGGCCTCCTACGATGTCTCAGCAATCTCGCTGTGTGGTACTTACTGGAGGTAACAGGTGAGGAATGTTGGGCCCCAAGGACATCCTTGGGGGCCAACTACCCCTTCCTATGACCTCTAGTAAGTCCCACACAGTGGGATTGGTAAGATGTGTTCGGAGAACATGCCCCCTTTCTCCACCACTCTGCAAACGCAGCTCGTTGTGCACTACTGATTGGGGGATGAAGTCCACTTTACTTCTGATGGACCTTGGTGGCCAAGAAGCCCTTCTGGTACCTCCTGTAAGTCGTACACAGTGGGATTACTAAGAGCTGGTTCGAGGCCCAGCCCCCTTTCTTTACCACTCTGCAAACGCATATACATAGAGATTCACTGAAAAAAACAAAGGTTAGAGGTAAGTTATAGTTAGGAAATAGAATTTAAAAAGTCTTAGAAATTCACACACACAAAAAACGAAGGTTACATGGATGTTATAGGTAGGGAATAGAATTTTAAAAAACATAGTAAGTCACTGAAAAGAACAAAGGTTACAGGGACATTATAGTTATGGTGAGATTTCACTCATACAAAACCAGAGAAATTCAGCAGTTATAGTTATCTGAGCTAACTATAACTCACGCGCCCACAATACACTGCTTATAACCTCAAATATTACATCACTTATGACATGGTCAGTGACATCTCAAATGACATCATTAATGACTGGCACATGGTGCATGGATGTTTAAAAATATCCCTTTTTCTATTGCGGCTTGTGCTGCTGCCCCTTTCCGGGCCGCAGCACATGGCGCAATAGAAAAAGGGATGTTTACGACCACCTGCACGGTGGTCGTATCTTAATTGGGCTGTTGAGACCGCTGACTCCTTGTCAAATGGTCTCGAGCCCGAAACAATGGCTGTCGGACGCTCGTCCGATCGCCATCATAATGAGGCCCTTAGTGTGAGTGCAGTATAACAATAGCAACTTAATCAGTATATACAGTGCAGAGGGATTCAATATTTAGCAGCAAATTAACTGCTGCAACACCTAATGTGACAAATTTCTACACATTTATGTCATTAATTGCACCACTCTGAATAAATAGGACTGTGTACACATATTACTTTGGTCTGCATTTGCCATCCATGATTGTGTAGATGTTGTGATTGTGGCCCTTTGATACTGTTAATTGCTTTATGTTTTTTTGATAAAATGCCAATTGTTGTGTTACGTTTAGCTTTGTACAAAGTTGCAGAGTCTTTTACTACAGTTTTTCTTAAATCAACCACCTTAGGTAATCACAAAGCTTGTGAATTTTGTTTTAAAAAAATAGGAAAAAGGTGCCCTGCACCGCAGCTGGAATGGTTGGACTGCTGCACAGAGCCATGAGTGTGTGGCTCAGCTGCAGAATACTTTTGCTGTCATACTCTAGTGTAGCCACACATCTCTCCTTTCCCTCTGCTGGTAGCCTTGGGGTGGCACTACTATCATTAGCCAAACACTTTAAAAGTTACTGAATTCTCCCACTGCCATGCTGTGCCATGCAGTGACAGAGGAGACACAGTTTTCAGCAGTCTAATGCCCTCTCCTTGTTAAGTGGGACATTCCACTAAAGAAAGTTTTAGTGGGTGGAGAAAAGGCAGACCTTGGAGAAAGGTGAGGAAGTTTGACATTTTTTGCAAAATGGAAAATTCCCCTTCTACACCTGGCGTTGTGAGACAGGGATTCTCTTTGGCCACCTCTACATACGATAACATTAGAGCTATGTTTAATCAAAATATCGACTTGAAAATGTCATCTAGCCATAATATAGTTGATATTATTTTGTGATGTCAAAAATATCCTCATCTGGACTACCGAAGTTAAGTATATCATTTTTTATAGTGGTGTATTTAATATCATTGTTAGTAATATTATTGTTTATAAATAGATGTATTCAATATTGTTTTTATGTCATTGTAGTATTGTAAATACTTTATGATTTTATTAATTTTTTAATTAAGTGTTAAAATATTTTACGAGCACAATGTTGTTTTTCTAGGGGCACTGGTTGGTAGCTTAAAAAAAAGCATGTTTTTAATACTTTTTGAATTTTTAAAGTTTAAATGTAAATAATGTTTTATTTTCATTATTTTTCTTGATTAAATTATTTGGATTTGTTTTGGATGTTTTGTTGTAGTGTGTTGATATAATTTGTAGTTTAGTTTTTTTGTAAGTGTGAGATGTAGGGTTTATAGTGAAAACTGGTGGGAGCGTTTTAAAAAAAGAAATACCTTTAGAGATATATTACTATGTGTACCTATTTATTTAAAATATTTTTATTTTTTATTTTTAAGTTTTAATATTTGCTGAGATACATTTATACTTACAAGAATTTAATATTATCTATTTATTTTTAGTGCATGGAATTTGTTTTTGATATAATATGTCTAATGTGAAATTGTAAATGTTAATGTTTTTGGTGTTTTGTAAATTAGGTTTACATTTAAAGAAAGTAATACATTAAAAAAAATATTATTCATTATTACAAATTGCTTATGGATTTTTCTAAAGTTGATTTTAATTTTGTATATAATATTTATTCAATGTATTCTTTTGGTAACTGTAACAAATGAAATATTTTTAATTTATAGAATTATTATAGAAAACGAAAAATTATCTAAAATATTTTATATTTATTTTATTACATTTTACAAGATTTATTATTAATTTCAATACAATGGTCTTTACTTAATCATTTAAAAACAAACATAAACAATCAATAAAATACATCCAATGACAACCAGCCCATCCAATACTTATAATCCCAAGTGACAATAAAATATGATTAAAGACAAATATAAAGTAAAATTGTAAAAGTTTTAGAAACCACAATTCCCTTCCACTTAGAATATGATTTGGTCACAAAAAGCAGGCTAATAAGAGCATAGCATCAGCCACGGGTTCAAAACATAGGGCCATATATAAGACCTGGTTTGCATCACTTTTGCACCACGCAACATTGAGCAAGAGCAACACAAACCTTAAGTCAGATTTTTGAAACCGCTCGAAGCCCCTTTGCGTGGCTTTAAAGATCTGGAGTACAGCAATGCAGTGCAAATCGCTGTGATGCGCTACTCTGCCCTGGGTAGGCGTTCCATGGCCGTTATGGTGGGTGTTCCTATGCAACTCCCATGGATTTTGAGGCATTCCAGTTTTACAAGGACTTGTAAACCTGAGAATGCTCCAAAATCTTACACCTTCTCAGGAGAGGCATAACGAGGAGAAATATGTTTATTTCTCCTCGTTTTTAACTCTATCTATGCGTGCTGCATTCTGCAGCACACATAGACAGTGGAAAAAGCCTTTCAGGATTGTTTTTGCACATGAAGGTGCCTCTTCCTGCACTAAAACAATCCTACCTACAACACAGACACCATTGCATCATGGTGCAAGGGTGCCTGCATTGGTGTTAGGCTGACAAAATGGTACTAGCACAGGGGAAAGCACGGGAAAGCATTGTATTCTTTTAAATGCGACGCATTCCTGCCCTTTCCCTGTCATGCAGCACAGCAAGGTGACTTGCTGCGCTGTGTGACTTTTCTGTAAATAGGCCCCTTAAAGTATTGCGATATCTAATAGTAGATTTTTAAGAAAAGCCCACTCTTGTGCAAACCTTAGGGCAATTAAGAATTTGTAAGTAACTTCATGCGAGTCTACACCCTTAAAATGTTGTCTTATAAAGATAGTGAGCAAAACGTTACGCATCATCGGCTGATAACATTTACAAAAAAAATAATAATGTAATAGGGTCTAGGCAGAGATTTCATCACACAGACAGCAGCAGATACTTGAGATTTCATAGTGTCCTAGGGAAAATCAGAGCTAACACCTGATGGAGCCCAATCTAAACCTAGTCAAGGGCATTCACTCCCAGGAATGAGAGTCTAGTTCCAGATACTGCTCCAAAACCGCAGAAGTTTGAATCAAGACTCTGGGCTCGAATCTGATGTCGTTCGGAAGGGCTCCGAATCAGATTCGCTTTTTGCGAATCCGATCCGGAGCCCTTGTTCCTGACCCAATCTGTCATAGTTCCGAACGACCAAGTACGGTGCCTGGAAACCGTTAGCACTGACCGAATCGGTTCCGGAAGGCATTTGGACAGAACGAGCCTTTCGGATCCTATTCATGCAGCTCTATGGACTTGGTCTCAGAACGAGCGAGTACGATGACCGATTCGGACAGCCTTTCCTTTTAGGTTCGACCGGAAAATAATCAGCTGCCGGAATCGGTCTTTGGGGGCCCGTAACAGGCCCCCCTTCATCTGGGGACCTCCAAATCAGGCCCTTGGGAGGACCCATGGGTCCCCTCTACCCACTCATGCACAGTGTGGCAGGCACTATAAGGTGCCCGCCACAGGGTGCACGCTTTTCCCCAACTACCCCTTTTTTCAATGGGAGCCTCTGTTCGCGTTCAGAACACAGGCTCTCAATAGGAGCCGAACCGAATCGTATCCGGAAGCATCCAGATGCATCGTACTCGCTCGGTCGGAGTCCTCCGATCCGAGTCGTCAGGAAAGCATTCCAGAACCGATTCGGTCGCAATGTTTTCCGAACGAGATCGTAATTGGGCCCATAATAATATTGAATGTAAAGTTTTGTTAACTCTGCCTTTTCTCTTGCACTGTGCCTAGCAGCCAAAAAATTCTATATGATCCATCCCTTACCCTGTTGCCTTATCTCATTCAGGGAGGGAAAAATAGTTGGTCTACCGAGATTAAGGGTGTTATCCGTAATGTATTTAAGCCAGGGATCTTTTTCCCTTAAGTCACAAGATCTTTAACTACATTACTAAGTGAGGCATGTTTGTTACACCAAATTGAGGGCCAAAGTAATAGTGGCACAAGTTTCATATAGTCCTCGACATAATCAAGGCCCAGCTCTTGATGCACTGCATAATGGAAGCTGGACCAGTTCTTCTCTACTTGTAGCAGACTAACATCCCTATAGCCCCAAATGCCCTCTTCGTAGATCAATATTGGAATACATTTTCTTTTATATATCTCCATAAGGGGGCTAATGGGCTTAAGGCCGATAATTCAAGCTAAATTAAAAGTCAGCCCAACTGCTTCAGTAAGGCGCATGTTCCTATTTTAGATACAAGGAGCCCATTAAATGCAATGATGAAAGGTAGCCCCCAGATAGGGGAACTGATTTAACCTTTCAAGTGGTTTTCCCTTGATAACTAAATGCTGTTTCTTCAGGGTATTTGGGCCACAGGCCATAATAAATGTTTTAGAGTGATTGGCCTCCAAATTAAGTTGCTCTATCAAGTCTACAAAGGTTTCCAGAAGGATTTTGAGACTGTTAGAAGTTATTTCTAGAAGGACTATATCATCAGCGTACAAAAGGATCAGGCTTATTTTTAACTACTGGCATATTCCACCCTTTCTGATTAATGCTATGTCAAGGCCATTAATGTAAAGCAATAACATAATAAGAGCTGATACGCAATCCTGATATATACCACGCCTAAGTGTTAAAAAGTCTTTGCATTCCCCACCACTCCCAAATCATACAGAGACAGAGAGACCAAAGTTAAGAGCACGCAAAAAGTCCACCAGCTCACAATTTAAGCCCATTAAAAGGAAGAGTTCCAACAGTTGTGACCTGTTAACACTATCAAAAGTACAAGAAAAATCCATAAAGGATAAATATAATGGCTGTGCTTGGCAACTTTCTATTTACTGATCAACAAATTCAGGTTGAGACATTGCTCAAGTGTGCCTAGGCATGTCCTAATGCCATACTGTACATTGGGCAAGATCATATGTTCCGCAGTCCAGAGCAAAAGACTTTCAAGTATAATTCTACCTATTATTTTAACCGTAGAGTCTAATAAAGAGATAGTACAGTAACAGTTCCCCGTTTTGAATCTTGGGGCAATGATAGCTGAACACCAAGACCAGTCTTGCATGATGCACTAATAGCATTTGTCAGGAAAGGCAACCAACACTTATCTATATAGAGGTCCATAGGAACCCCATCAGGCCATGGGGTTTTTTAGATGGGCTTTTAATTATTGTGTCCACCTCCTCATCCAATGTAAATGCAATGTTAACAGGAAAAATGGGCACCTCTACGCCATCATGGTCATTGTCGCTGGCAGGAGGACAATAAATCCTGTTAAAGTGAGATAACCAATCTTCAGGTCTGATGTTCAGGGCCTTTTGGGGCATTTTAAAAACATTGTTTGAGTTGACAACCTGCCAAAATGTCTGGCTATCCTTTAATATATTAGAGCTTACCAACTTTTTCCATGAGTCACACTGTGATCAGCCTTCATGTTTTTTCAGGGCCACTTTATATTCCCTTCTGCAAGATTTCATCCTATTCTTATAGGTGTACTTTTCGCAGCCTGCCATTTGCTTTTCTGCAGACCCCATCAAACCAGAATTCCTCACCCCCCGTAGGGACCGTCAACAGCTTTAAAAATGAAGCCCCCACATTGACATAGCTTTTCAAAATGCTCAGCAACAAAATTAGGGCTAGACCAGATCCAGGTAGCATACATTCATTTATTTTACATATTTGACAACATTTTTTAAATTTGTTTTACAATTTGTGAAAAAAGTTATATTTTAATTTGTTTCATAATAAATTTAGATTGCTTTCACTATATGATTGTATTGGAGTGGAATATTAAATATGCCCCCATTAAAGTCATATAGTTTGTAAGTAAAATTTGAGTGGGAATAGTAAATGTAACCACTCCAATGTCCACCACTTTTCTAAATATAGCTTAGGGCCTGCTTTAGATCTTGGCATATCTGGTCCAATCGTCACTTTTTTCGACTGTTTCACCGTCCATCTACTTGGGGGTCCGTCTGCTCTATGCAGATGTTGGCGTTTCTATGGACAATAGTCTGTCTGAGTCCCACCGTCTACCTGCCAGAATTTTCCTTCCGCCTCGACGGCTTCATAAGCAAATGCTGCTATGGGAGGGAGTCCAGCCAAGATTAACTTTGGCCTAATCACGATGTGCCTTTCTGTCGAGGAAACTGTGGCATGGACACCTCCAACCTTGAGTTGGCAGAATCAAAGGAAATGAGGTAGGAACTTACCTTTTTTTCTGTTTTCAACCTCCGTTTCTGTCTTGTACCCCATTGTCCAGGTCCTTCCTTTGCTGCTACTGCATGACCATGACGCTAATCAACTCCGATGTCGCCAGGATCTAAGATAAGCTTCTTTTTCACTTGTTTTACTATGAATCGTGTGTTAACGTTTGCTTTGGCCTTATGTATTCTTACATTGCTCTTACATGCATTTTTTTTCATATGTGTAATGCAGTGGTGTTCATATTGCAACTTATCAAGGTAAAATGAACACACCTGTATTGACACTTAAAAAAATATTTGTTTGTTGTAGTGGTTGTGGGTGTTGTGCTGTGATGCCTATGTGTGTACACTCAATAGTGTGTGTATGTTGTTTGTGTGCTATGCTATATGTAACAAAAGTGGCAGAACACATTACCTACATATATTTTTGAAGCAAACGCAACATATATGTGACACATTAATAAGTGATACTTACCAGTATCCACTTTACCAGGGACTCACTCCATCAGGAATCTGCCGCTAGGACAAAGCCAGAACAACAGGGAAATCTAAATCAGGCTTAGCCCAAACCCACCGGCCTGACAGTGATGGATAACTGTTAGCAAGCAGAGGAGTCAGCTACGTCGACAGAGGTGCGCCACTAACGCAACAGTAACCAGTCTGTTGATGCTGATGCCGGTTCAACCAGCCCACATCTAAATACGGCGGACGGGACTCCGTCAGTTCGACGGAGTACTTGTAACCACCGCCACAGAGGAACAACGGGAGACCCACCAAGATCTAAATCAGGCCCTTCGATTGGAGTGGGAATAGTAAATCTTACCCCTTTAATGCTCAACTCTTAACTCAATGTACATTGGACTGGGAATTGTAAATGTAACCCCTTCAATGATCAGCGCTTTACCCAATTAGAGGTGGGCAAGCCACTGAAAGGTTGAGCCAGGCTCAGTTTATGGTTCTTTTGGAACCTCAAGCTCAAAATGAGCCGAGCGTTTATAGGAGGTGATGTGACTTAGTGGCTACTGCTGCCGACCATGTAAGATGAACCAACTTGGAATCCCAGCCCAGAGTCAGCGTGCTGTGTATCCTAGCAAATCTTTACTTGCAGGGAAAAAAAAGTATAACATATACTTTGTCTGTTTTGAAGTGTTCTTACGTCCTTAGGGAAGGTTTGTGCTATGTAAAACTGCCAACAATATATTGTAGATTCTGCCTTATCATATTGTAACACAATCTTTGTTGCATGATTTGCATGCCAGATATTTCAAAGGCTCAGCTCATACACAGGCTCTTAGAGCCAAAGCCGACCCCTGGTGCAGTTGTGTTTTGGCTCTCCCTCTAAATTTTTTGGCTCGCCCACCCATTCCCAAATGTGGCTTAGTTTGGAGTAGTAAATTAAAACCATTCAATGCCAATTAACTTCCCCAATGTAGCTTACATTGAAGTGGGAATAGTAAATCTAACCCCATCAATATCCAATGCTTTTCACAATGTAGCTTAGACTAGAGTAGGAATACTAAATAGAATTTCTTTCAACTGTAAAGGTTTTCCCCATGTAGGTTACAGTGCAGTGTATTTGTATTTTATTGAAAATAACTGCAACACCTTGCGTTTTTTGGTATTACTCTTAATTATACAGAAGCTGTCTTTTTGTATAGACAGTATTACATTTGTATTCATTTTTGCATTTTTTTATCCTGTTACATTTTTTGGTACAAGTATTTATACATTCATTCTTACGCATAAACATTATTACAATTCCTTTTATATTGTTGTTACATGTCATGTTTTCACTTTTGAAACACAAAATTTTATGTATATGTTTTTTCATATTGTACTATTTTTACAACAATTTGTTTAGAAATCTTTCTTGTCAAACAGTATTCTTTTCACTAAACATGTTTATGATATTTTGACAAATACATGGTATGATTTTGAATATTACTTAGTGGTCTAAAATAATAAATATAATGATGTCAGCGCTCTTTTTTTATTTATTTTTTTACCTCATATCACCAGAAAGCGTCTGCAATACTTTGTAAAGCCGCTCCACTAAACTGTGCGCCCAGCGGCCAATGCAATCGCTCTGGTCTGAATACCTTACCAGACCAACACCTTTGTCGGTGCCTTGGTGTAATCATTGGACTAGAGAGTCAATACCCAGAGAGCTGCTCCATACCAGAAAATCAGACCAAATGACAGGAATAATCCCCTTCTCCGCTCCCTGGTCAAGACGTGCAACTCTAATGGCTGCCCTAACCCAATCTTCCACCTTCGGGGGCAAAGGATCCCTCCATTTTATGCAAATTTCTCTTCTGGCGATCAAGATCAAGTAGAATAACAGCTGTCTGTGAGAATGCTTCAGCAGCTTACAGACTTCGTCGCTCCTCCGAATAAAACAAGAGCTATATTCAAATTGATCTCTCTGCCAAAGATACCTTTAAAGGCAATCCCAATTCTGCTCCAGTATTCCCTCAGCTTCGTACAATCGAAGAAAATATGAAGGTCCTTCGCTCTTATACAGCCACATCTTGAACACTTAGGAGGGGGGCTAGACACAAACTTTGCGATTTTTGCTGGAGTCCAATATAAGCGATTGATAGTGAAAAAATGATTCTTCTTCAGATTGGCCGGTTTCACTAAGCTGAAGAGGAGCCTCAAGGACTGGTCCCAGATCGCCTTAATGTCGCAATCGAAGGAGGACCCACTCCAAACTGAATAAGGAGGTGCACACTCCTTCTCATCTGCCTCCAGAAGCTTCCCGTACCACTTAGAGACTTCCTTGTTTTTAGGACTTACATCTTGTAAAGAAAGCGCCAGTTCCCAATCGCCTCGAACTTCCCCTTTGGCGGCTATAAACTAAGAAGTAAGTTGAATGAACTTGAACCTGGAGAAATCATTGCCAATCTTTGCTTTTAGGACTTCCCATGGGTTCACGCCCTCTGATGTCATCAGGTCTGACCATGTTATTATACCTGCCCTTCTGAAAGGTACACTCAGGCTATCTTTTAAGCATAGCGGGGTCCCAGGAGAATCCCAGATTGGTGCTAAATCAGAATAATAGCCTAGGCCCCACCTTCTCCTGACCTTGTACCACAAACAAAGGGCCGATCTCAGTATTTTTAGTCGGACTTTCTTAAAGTAACTGGGGGCGCTAAACTTGTACAAGAACCCAACAGCGCCCCATTGCCTTACCATTTCACCTAGGAGCCTCCCCCAGGTAGAGCCATCCACCTTCCCAAGCAGCATCTAGATGTTTTTAAATTGAAAAGCCGCACAATACCGATTAAAATCTGGCAAAGCCAATCCCCCTTTAATAAGCCTATGTCTAAGTTTTTTCCATGCCAGCCTTGCACCCTTATAAGCCCATATAAAGCTTACAACCTTCCCCTGGATTTTATCGATGCCTGATTTAGGGAAGCCAAGGGGGATGGCATTAAAGAGGTAAGTTAGTTTGGGGAGTATAACCATTTTTATTAAATTGACCCGTCCAAATATAGTAAGGGGGAGATTTTTCCATCTTGCTAGTAGATGGTCTATTTCACTTGCTACCCTATCTAAATTAAGCTGTGAGATTTTGTCTATCTCGTCAACAATTATGATTACAAGATACTTAAAGTTAGGGCTAACTTTCCCATCCCAGTCTTGGATGTTCCAGCACATCACCTCAGTTTTTGAGGTGCTCACTGAATATCCTGATAAGGACCCAAATTCCTCTAGGACAGTGCTTAATTTGAGCCAGTGCTTTCCGGTGCTCAGCACCAGCACTTAATTGGTTTCCGGTGCTCGGCACCGGCACCTGATTGTCAACACCAAACTTAGAACAGTCTACCACATGGTGGCGCTGCTCATCTAATTTAGAGATGAGCAGAACAAGGGTTGTTTAGGAATACAATATCCATTAAAAATGCTAATACCTGCCTCCCCAGCCATGCCTTTAGCTTTGGGGACCTGGAATAATCTGAACTGTTGCATTTACATGCAAGAGAGATGGTTAGTAGTTGTTTTGGCAGCAATGACAAGGGCGATGGGTGGTGCAAGCTGCAGTGGCCTCCTTGTCAGAGCCCCGGCACTTAATATTTTACAAATTAAGCACTGCTCTAGGAGATGTTCGACTCTCGGGATAGAGGTAGCAGGGACAGCCGTATAAAGCAACAGGTCGTCCGCATGGAGTGCAACCTTACTGATGTAGGATTGAGATCTAAAAGGGATTATGGAGACATCAGATCTCAACACCTGAGCCAGTGGCTCTATGTATATGTCGAATAACAGAGGTGAAAGAGAGCAGCCCTGCCTTGTCCCTCTCAATATATTAAAACTAGATGTCAAGACCCCATTTAGCAGGATCCTAGCTGAGGCCCCTTTGTAGCTCATTTTTAAAGTATATAGAAGGATAGGCCAGAAAACCATTGCTCTCATCACCTCCCACAAATACTCCCAGCACACACTGTCGAACGCTTTAGCCGCGTCCTGGGCCACCACAGCCAAGGGCACGGAGCGTTGAATGGCAAGATCTATTGTGCCAATGAGCTGCTGGGGCTGCTCCTGTATGTACCTCTTTGGAATGAAGCCCTTCTGATCGGGATGAATTAGCTGTGGGGCACTTTTTGCCAATGTCCCTGCTAAAATACTCATGAAGATCTTATAATCTGCATTCAGCAGGTAGATTGGCCTGTAGGAATCAGCTCGCGTGGGGTCCTTAGAGGGTTTCAAAATAAGTACAATTGTTGCCTCTTTCCATGACCTGGGCACTTGACCCCCTTGTTGAAAGACCGAATTAAACAAAGTTTCCAAAATCGGCACCAGCTCCTCGATCAATAGGTTATACAGTTCGTTAGGAAGTGCATCAGTGCCTGCCGCTTTAGCGTTCCTACTTTTGATAAGACTTGAACGAATCTCCTCCCTTGTTATCCGGGCATCCAAAGTATCTCGGCTATTTGTTGTTAGACTCAGTAATTGAATCCCACTTAGCCAGGCCTTAAGGGCCTACGGGTTTGGGGAAGTTTCTTCCCTGTATAATGTAGAAAAGAGTGAGACTAGACAGGCTTGCATATCCTCCATTTTATTGGAGACGTCCCCGTTTTGATTTACAACTAGTTTGCTTGTATAATTCCTAGCCCGATCTGCTCTGGCCTTCCAAGCCAACAGAGCGCCTGATTTCTTGCCATACTCGAAATTATGCGTTGATTTTATATACCATTGTGCTTTACACTTCTGGTCTAACTTGACCCTATATTCCTGTCGGGCCTCTTCCAACAGTTTCTGTACCCGAGTCTTTGCTTCGAACATCCCCGAATGCATCTGGGAGAGATCTGCCTCTAGTGAGCCCACCTTATCCTCCATCTTTTTTAGGATTAGACGCTCTGCTTTATTTTTAGCACAGGTAAGAATATGCAGAGTGCCCCTAATAAAAGCCTTAAAGGCATCCCATACCACATCTAATGAGGGAGACCCGATGTTAACCGCGAAGTAGCCTACACATGCTTGTTTAAGTACTACCACTATCTTTGGATCATTCAGCATCACTCTCTTTAGAGTCCATCTTGGCCTTGGTGACCGGCTATAACCCACAAGAGAGACACAGATCGCAGCATGATCTGAGATATGGCTAGGGAGAATATTAATAGAAGTTATGAATTCTGTGATAGATCTATCCGCGAAAAGATAGTCTAGTCTTGAGAAATGCCCGTGTTTTTTACTCTGAAAAGTAAAACCTTAGGTATCACCCCTCTTGGCCCTCCATATGTCCAGTAGTGCCAGATCATGAATCATATTGTTTAGAGCCTGACGAACTCGAGGAGCACCATCGTGCCGACTCCGGTTCGATCTATCAAGCAGGGGATCGAGCAAGACATTAAAGTCTCATCCAATTATTATAGGCACAGCAATTTCCATCAGGTTCCAATGGAGAATGCATATTAGAGTAGGGTCATCAATATTAAGACCATAAAAAGTTGCACAGGCTAGCTCCATCCCTCCAAAATCTAAAAGAGCAATTACCCACCTCCCCGTTTTATCAGTTTTAAAGGATTTTATAACACAGTCTGCCCCTCGTTTAATCAATATTGCAACACCCTTACAGTGAGCCGTCTGCTCTGAGGCAAAAAAAGACTCTATCCAAGGATGCCGAGGAAAAATAACTCGACTCTCCGAGATATCCAAATGGGTTTCCTGGATCAGACATATTTGCGCCTTACTCTGCTCTAGGTATTTCATAACTAATCTCTGTCTACGCTTACATCTGAGACCATTAACATTCCAGAAAGGAATACTAACTCATTAACTCCCATTGTCGAAGATCTTTGATCTAAATACTGTCCTACCTAAAACTAATACTGATATTATAACAAAACAGAAAGCTTTCTGACATGATAGAGGAATATTTTTTTTGATTTTTTCCCACTGCCGCCCACCTTGTGCTCTCCCCCTCACCCATCCCCCACCCTACCCCTGTGCCCGGTCACCCCCCCGGGGAACCCTCCCTACTATATTAGGCATGAAGCCTAATGGGCCTCAGTCATCGGGAATAATGAAACGTATTCATATCGGTGCTCCTTTCTCCCTAATTTTCCTCCCCTCTCCCTTATGTACCTGCCCCCTACTTAATTACTGCAATCAGATTATCCGCCTCCTCCACTGAACGAAGCACATGCATATGGTTATTCCACATTGTGCGAAGCGAGGCCAGAAATTTTAACTGTGCCTTTGCCCCCAGTTTGTTCAGTTCCTCCATCCGCTTCCCCATTTCCCATTGTTTCTGGGCGGTAGTATGACACACGTCTGATCCTATTGAGAAGGAGAAGGATCCAGCCGATAGGGAGCCTTCCTTTAGCGCTATGGACAATATTGCCTCCTTCGTAGTGTATGTGAGAAAGTTCATTAGGATTTTCCTCGGCTTCTGTCTTGCAGGATTCCTCTTATGGGGGTCTCGATGAACCCGCTGAATCTCCGAGGAGAAATCTATATCCAATTGATTCTTTAGAGCCGTTTCTCTCAACAGCAAAATCACAAAGGCCTTGATGTCTGAACCTTCTGAGGCTTCGGAGACATTGATTAATCTTAGGTTGTTCCTTCTTGAGTGATTCTCAAGGCGTTCTAAGTCGTCCCTCATTTTTGTGTTTTGCCTCACTAATCGACTCATCTCTACTGAAGATGAGTCTAGTGCCTGCTTAATCTTAGGGATTTCCTGTTCCAAGGTGTCAGTTCTTAAAGATACTTCTTCCAGCTTCTGTGCTAAAACTGCACAAGAGGCCTGAATCGCCACTTGATTGTTCTCAGAGACCGTGAACCTGTTTTTCATCTCTTCCTTAAGAGCTAGAAGAATATCAGCCAAGGTCTCTGGGGCCGTCTGAGGTACTTGACTAATGCCCGGGTCGGACTGTGGAGGTATTGCTTTCTCACCCTGGTCATCCTCCTCCCGTGACTCCAACACAGTAAACCTACTAGCAGTGGTTATAGAGGGATGCATGGTTATTTTTGGGCTCCTCAAATCAGCTGGACAAGGGGGCAAGGAAGCTAAATTGGAGGGGGAGGAAGGGGGTCGAATAACCACCTGGGGCTAACTCATGTTCCCCTCCATCCCGGTAGAGCTTATTTTGCTGGAACTGCCTTCTTGAGAGGGGGTGGAGGCTGGCGCAGCAAGAACCTTGTAATATGAATTTAGCGAAGGCGTGATCCTTATTTTTGATTATGTAGCCTTCTTCCCTCTGCCCCTGCTCCTAAGACTTTTAGTGGTTACTGGGGGCGTTATCCTCTCTCCCTTCCCTTCCCTCCCAAACCTTTGTCCTTTTTAGAACTCTCAGGCGACTTAGACTGACCCTTGTTTGTACTTCCAGGGCAGCTCGCGGGAGGAGGGGGCACCAGAGCCACCAATTATGGCACCGAAATGGGTAGCTCACCCCTAGTGCGAAGCATGTATCTACAGATATTTCCTGCAGGCATGGAAGATCTACCTTGCAAGTTCCTGCCCCTCTCCATAGGGTGTAAGACCTCCCCTCCTTCTAACCCTTTCCCTGGAGACCTGTCGCCTAGCACATCGAAGAAAGATGCGGGACAGTCTGCGCAGAAAGAGGAACACCATTAGCTGAGGCCAGGACCGAACTAAGGGTGACCCCTGTGGCTCCGTCTGCCTCTGGAACGGTCTTACCGCCTCCAGCGTGTCGAAATCTGAAACTTGTTTCCACTTTTCCCCATTGAGCAACAGGCAGCCACACTGAAGAAAACGACCCAGGAACCAGCTCCAGCGCACCTCGTCCGGTGCTGACTGTGCCACCTCCAACCGGGGCCAGGGAAGCAGGCGCGCGGCAGCGACGCAACTCACGAGCCGCGCCCTCCCAACGCAGGGCTCTGAGAGCGTCAGACACCTCGTGTGGTTCCGGGACCATCATTCACTGTATACAAAACTTGTCTAAGGACACAAGGCAGGTAAGAATTTTTCAAGTTTTAGGTGCGCATGGGAGGGGGAGACTGATGGGGAGCCCTTACGAACTTGAATAGCGCGACCCGATATCCGAGAACCCCCGGCCGCTTAGCTGGCTCTATATTAGAGTGCTTCTCGTCGGTCTTCAGCACTCTAATATATTTTTATTTTTACCTATTGTACATTTTGCATATTTTTAATAACACTTTTAAACATTCTTATTATATTTTTCTTCAACATAGAAAAAATATTATTACATTTATTTATTCATTTATCATTGTTTTCTTTGGATAGGTAGTCTTTTTTTATTGATTTAACAACCATTTTCTGTACAGCAACCTTTAATTTTCAGTCTATCAACCTAAATTTTGTCATTGCATGTAGTTGGAGGGATGTGTTTATGGTTAGTATAGTTAATACCGGTTAGTGTTTTTTCCTCATGTGTTTTACTGTTTAAGTGTTAAGTTGCAGTTTAAGTACTGTATGTGTAGTACTGTATGCTGTAATGTATTACGTATATTTTTTACTTTAATGTTTTTGTACAGTGCATTATATGTTGGCTTTTTAAACATAATGTTACTTTCATTGTTATGCTTCAGGGGTTATCTGTGTTGTGTGGCTGGGTGTTTTGGATTTGTAACAGGGTTTTCATTGCACTCCAGGTTTTTTACTGTGTTTTGACATGTGTGGTTTTACTGAAACTATTTTTACATTTTATTCTATGGGTTATAGATTGTTCAATTCTATGCTTGTAGGTTTGTTCTTATTTTATAATTTCTAGGGATTGATAAAGTGCAGGGTGGCTTCTGCCTAGAATGCCTTGAAAGGCATTGTGCTGCCCTTCCACGTTGTTATTTAGTTTTGCTTGCTGTGCCATTATGCTGATATATGCATTCCACCATGAAATGTTATACTTGGGTGTCCTCTGTGACTGGAATGGGGTAGTCTGCCAACCCAAGTAGCTTCTTAATAGTCCATTATGGAACTTAGCTTGTCTTCATGTGTTTGGTAATAGGATGACTCTATTTCAAAGTTGTAGTAGGTTGGTATTTTGTTTATTTCATATTTAAATTGGGTGTTGGGTGTTTGCTGAGTACTCCACACTTAGGGCCTGAGTACAAGTTTGGCTGTCTTACCGCCATTCCGCTGCTGTCCCAAGTTCTCCACTGAGTCAACGGTCTTTCACCCATCCTATTTAGATGCATGCAGCCTGAACTGCTGACTACGTCGATGGAGTGTGTCCCATCTGCGATGGACTGCACTGCTGGCAATTCATACTCCATCCCCGTCAGGGCCACAGGTTCCTGATGAGCAGATTAAAAACACAGTTGCACTGGCGGTCCCCTTGCGGTGCTTCCTTGATGGCGATATTCCGTCCCGATACGCTCTCAGCAAAGTACCATAACATTGGCCATTGGATGGATACTAATGCAACACACCTGATATCCCTTGGCCAAGTGGATGCACCTGCACATCACACTATAAAACACACGCTATTTCAGACCATGATCCTTTGCCACTCAAGTGCAACACAGCAATTCTGAGGCAACATTTTGGTGAGAGAAGGCAGGCCTTTTTCCCCATCCAATTTACCACTATCCACACACTTTTTCAGCACATTTTCTTTTCATCCCTTGGTGTTTTTTTGGTTGTATTGTCACTGACTTTAATTTGGGGTTATGGCAGGCAAACAAATTCATGTTTTTCAGAGGCAGAGTTGTCAGTCATGGTGGATAAAGTCATAAGAGTATAGTTACAATTGTTTGGATCTGAAGTCCAAAATACTACTATCAGTCAGAAAAGGGACATGCGGACCAGAATAATAGGCAGAGTGAATGCTGTATGTACCACCTTGCTCACACAGTAGGACATTAGGAAGAGGTGGAACGACCTGAAGGGCAAGATGTCTTACCTTACCTGGCCTCCAGGCAAGACCTTGAGGCACAGAGGACTGGTGGTGGTCCTCCCAGTACCCCAATAAAAATGTTTCCCTGGGAGCAGAAGGTCTTGCAGATCCTACACCCTGAAGGATTGACAGGAATACCTGGGGGAGTTGAGTCTGGTAAGTTACACCTCACTACCTGTGACAATACTTCAATGTCCTTTTGCTCTCAACTCAGCTTTTGCCATTGTGTTGTGTACCTAGTTTCCTAACATGTAATCCTCAAAGTATCAGAGATGTTGGATTGTCTGCGTCGATGTGTATTGTTGCATATAAAATCCCATGTATCAATCTCCATTACATGCTACATTTTGGAATGGTGTCTGTAAGGGTATTTCTATAAAAATATAATTCCATGATATGTGTCGATGTGTAAATATATGGTCTATCCCAACTGCATTTTTTCAACAGGTATGTTACACTAACCATTTTGCAAGTGTTGGCAAGGTGATATTGAAATGAATACAACTAGGGGAGAGGAGTTGGCCTAACGGCTATGGCGGTCGACTTCGAATCTGGGGAACTGGGTTCGAGTCTCAGCAATGACGCTGAACATCCTGTGATCCTGGGAAAATCACTTAATCTCCCCGTGCCTAACAAAAATGAATGTGTCCTCATGTAACGCAACTGGTGCTATGTAAAGCGCTCTGATACCCGATACCTTCGGGTCAAGTTCGCGCTATATAAAACTCTGTAAAAAAAAAAAAAAATACTACCATGAGGCCCTGTTTCTGTAACTCAAATCAAGATGAAAATTTGATTTTGCCCATTCTCACTTGTCTGACATATTACAACTGATGTCCAGTTGTCATGGAGTGCGCAATCTACATACAATGCCTACTTTCCTTTTTGTTGTCCTGGTCTCCTCAACTGAAACAATTGATGGCATGAGTGACACCAAACCAAGTGTGTAGCTCAAATATTTGTAAGGCATGAAGTTAATTCAGCTGATTAGAAGTGGCAGGTGACCCATTGACTCTACATTTCTCACACGATGACTGATGATAAATATACAACTAAGTTGTTTGATCGGATGTTTTGTACACAGCTAGGCCTTGGAATGCTTAGGTGCACATGTTATCTCTCCACTGTGTTGGCTTGAATGTTTGGGAGAAGTCATGTTTATTCCTTAATCCAAAATGCAACATCTCAGGACAACAATGAGCTGCTTAATTCAAGTATATGTATTTAATCTCTCCAAACGTCTTGTTAACAAGTTAAATACCACTGAAATATATCACAATAGTAATCTCCAACAATTTTATTTTTCCTAGGTTTCAACTTACTGTGTCAGAAATGATTTGGATGTACATTCCACACTTCCACCATTAACAATGTTCTCTATTTCACAACAGGTCTATCTGGTAAAGCACCTGCCTAGAGCTTGGCCACAGAAGAGACACCCACTCCACCACAGGACCAAGCCTTCAGTGATGACAACACTCCTGGAGATCTGGAAGAGGATGACGGTGCTGGTCCATCTGGTCAGCCTGGGCAGACGGCAACAGTGAGTCTCACTGGGCCCACAACAACACCTCCCACCCTAGCTGCAACACCTCAGCCAACCTAAGCCCCCACAACCTGTGTAGCTAGTACAGTAACACCCATTGTGTGCCCCCCCCAGTCCTGGATCCTGATGTGAGAATCATCACCCCTCCCCAGCTACAGAAGAGCCATGACCAAGTGGGAGAGGGAAACCATGGTCCAAAGGCAAAGGCTCATGGGTGTAGGGGTCATGGGAGGGATACTGTGGTCTGACAGAGTGAAGGCGCTGGGACCACTCACACCCAAGCCACCATTTACCAACTCTTGGGAGCCTATCATGAGTCCCAAGGCGTGAAGGACCAGATACTCCACAACATCCGGGGGATGAAGCAGTTGCAGAGGGACATACACCAACAGACCGAGGCCCATAACTCTAACATGGGCTCCCTGATTGAGGTGCTGCAGGACATTCACACACACTTGTGCAGGACATTTCCAGCACCATCTACCTCTTCCTGTGGTCCAACATCAGGCCCATCAACATCTGCTGCAGCCCCAGGAAGGGAGGCCCTGCCAGAGGAAGACACACCTGCAGACATCCCTGTCCCTGCAGCTGTGGATCCCCCCCCTATGCATTGGCAGGCCGGGACATCCACGCAAATTATCAGGTGGTGCGGATGGCAAGACCTCCAACACCACCAGCAAGAAACCTGAAACCTAATTTCCTCCAGTGTGTGTAACACATTCACTCTGTGGACTATTTCTGGACGCATTTACCTTTATGATGGCAGTAGTATTTTGTACATTGGACTTCAAACTATTTGGCATCTACAACTATGGTTTCATTCACCATGACTGACTTCTTCACATTTCTGTTTCCTTGTTTGGTTTTCACAATGTTTCATTTCTCATTGTTCACTTAAATAAATCCACTAGTCTGAAACTCATTGCCTGCTGGAGTATACTTCAAATCTAGCAATGTATATATTTACTCCCATCTGAACTTTACAATGCCAAAAATATCAACTTGTGTAAGCATGGATTTGCTGCATGTACACAATGTTTAGCTGTGGATCACAACCATGTCTCACCAAAACATACATACAAGTGTGTTCTCATATACAATGTTTATTCCATTGTACCAACAATAGGCTGGCATAATGTCAGAAACATAGCAGATCATGCACGACACCAAGAATCTGTGCCAGTGATCACATTTTCAGTTGCAGACCTTAACAACATGGAAGGAGGGGATACATCAGGCTATTTCCTATTGAATAGGCAAAATGAAATTGGTCAATGTCATCAGCTGGGACCATACCGCCTAGCTCTCAAAAGAAATCCCATATCAATAACACCAATAGACAAACACATGGCGGTATTACATTTTCTGATCACAGGATTATTCTAATCCATTGTACCAGTACCTGGTGGAATGTCACAACCAAATTTTAGTTGTGTGCCACAAGCACTTTAATGAGGAGACACATCAACAGCAACATACACTTTACACACAATGAGGATTTAGACAATGTGAAGGGAGAATATCATGATTTGGCTCCACAGCAACATTTTGTTGGAGCGCATGATGGCACACATATTGCATTAGGACCACAACATGGCAAGGAGCTAGTCCAATGGATTCCTCATAATTTTTATCCTATCACTATGCAAGCTGTTTTGTGCAGGAGTTGTACACCCAAAGCCTGTGTCTGTCACTCCCAGGAACAACCCATGTCCACTTTGTATTTCCAAACAGCATCATATACCCACAAATGTCACAACTCTGAAATGTCCAAATGAAGATGCCATTGTGAAGGTACCTACAACAGACCAAAGCAAAGAAATTAGCTATCAAACCAAACATATAAGGCAATTCACATAGTCACCTTCTGGAGAACACAGTCCATGACAAAAATTGCAGCAAAACAATGCAACAAAAATAAAATGACCATGTGTCAAAACATTGTTCAACAAACACCTTTGATCTGGCTTTCCCAGAGCTTGACTTTCCTAATATTTTACCTTAACATGCTCCTCTCATCATCACAACAAGAGTTGCTGTAACAGTCAAAGTCATGACATTTCACAAAATACTTACACTCATGAGAAGAAGTTGTTGATGAGATCTTGACACAAGTCAGCTCCTTCCTCTACACCACTATCATCTTCATTTGGCATTTCAGGATCCTCACCCGGTGGCACTTCATGGTCTCCATCCTTTGCGATATAAGTGATGTTCCATCGCAAGGCGATGTTGTGGAACATGCAGCAAGCCACAGTGACTTGACACACCTTCCCAGGTGAGTCGAAGAGTGCTCCCCAGTTTTGTCCAGACATCTAAATCTGGCTCCACTGGCTGCTGTGTCCTTCATTGGGCCTCATTGAAGCTGACTTCCCGGGCATTGTTGGATTCCTCAGCAGTGCCAACAACCATGTCCGGTTGGGATAGGCTAAGTCTCCTAGATATAACACAGACATAAGTGCAACAATAAGTAACACACTTTCTGATCATACTACCTGACATTACCCATGCAAAGTTAGGATTTACCAACAAGCCAGGCACTCTACGGTAGTAGTACTGACTTCAGCTGGTAAATGGTGCTGTTCCGCAGTACAAAGGAATCATGAGCTGATCTTGGGAACCGAACACAGACGTTTGAGATATACAAATCCGATAAGCACATAACTTACACGTTGATAGAAAGTAAGTGATTCCTGTTACAAACATGTTCACTGGCTTGTGGTTGTACTAAGGCAATATGGGTCCCACAATGGCTCCAACCAGATTTGATAGGCGAGCAAATCAATAGAAGTCAACCTTCACATTAGCTAAATCCTCACATCTGGGGAACTGGATGCAGCTGTCAATGTGTCTCAACATTGCCGAAAGCATGTCTTGTAGTATACCACTGAAACTTGGTTGTGAGGAACCTGTGGCCAGAAAATGCAATACTGCCATAAGTTTCACAATTGGTGTGATACATGTGGCATTAGTGTTGTGAAACTTGTTGATGATATCCCTTTCTTCCATGGCTGAAGGTCTGGAAATAGGCAGTACACTAGAGGCTGTCGTCTTCTCCTTCTCCCAGGGTACCTATGTGTGAATTAAAAACAGTTTTAAACATTGGTCACAATGTCCACAGTAACATATGTGAATAGTAAGCCAAAAGTCATGTTACAGTACATAACTGTTTCAGATTGCAATATACATATATCACTTATAAATAGTATATATGCAACATCCATCACAAATCCCCATTGTGGTCTTGACATGTGTCTTGACCATTAATGTGTAAATAATATATCTCGGATGTATTATTTGCACCATTATTTTTATTTTTTTATTTTGTTTCAGACAAAATACTGTAAATGGCGGTGTACACTGCCACACGCTAATATAGCCTTTATGCACAGTAACGCACTAGACAAATGAAAAGTGCAGTAAAATTTTCATGCAAACACAAGGAGATGATGGATGGAGTGCTGAAACTTTTCAGACACTCACCCCCAGTCACAGATCTGGGTTGAATCCATCATCATTCTTTAGCTCACTTCATCACCCCAGTTCAGACACAGCTATATGCAAATCAGTCTTGACCCTGTTCCTCATGGGAACAGTCCAGCCCGAACTGCCAAGCCATGTCTTCCCTGGACCGGAGACAAGCATCCTGGGACCGGTTTCGGGCTAACAGCCCTCATCAGCCAGGCTAGCTTGAATCCAGTGGCAAAGTGAGCAAGGGACCCACGTCTGGGCATACCCTGCCAACTTAGGGCAAACAAAGCAAACACAAGGAGATGATGGACTGAGCGCTGAAACTTTTCAGACACTGGATTCAAGCTAGCCTGGCTGATGAAGGGATTGTTGAGCACTATACATTGTGTACTTAAGATCACCATTGGGATGTGCGATGAATTGTAAGCCCTAGATTCTCTTTGTGGTGAATGTACACATCTTTTCATGTATACATTTCATGGTACCTATGATATATTTGCTAATCAGATCATGCTAAATGTGCAAACAAATGTACAGCCTTTACAGCATGAGTTGTGTATGTATTCTGTAACAAGCAGTTGAGGATGATGTTAGCTATGTGTACAGTCCCACATATCACTCAGCCTAAATCAGGGCTCGCCAAACTGTTTCGGGAAGTTAGCGATAGCTCACAGACCCCTTCAGAGTGTCACGTATTGGATGGCCACAAGCTGAACTTTTCTATATTGTACTGGTGGAAATGTCATGTTCATGTGGGATCAGTATGCTCAGCCTGCAGAGAGCAAGGCCTGGCAATGAGTTGTGCCCAGTCTGAACTCCTTGTGTTTGCTTTGTTCGCCCTAAGTTGGCAGGGTATGCCCAGACGTGGGTCCCTTGCTCACTTTGCCACTGGATTCAATCTAGCATGGCAGATGAAGGGTGTTCCCCAGAAACCGGTCCCAGGATGCTTGTTTCCTGTTCAGGGAAGACTTGGCTTGGCAGTTCGGGCTTGACTGTTCCCATGAGGCACAGGGTCAAGACTGATTTGCATATAGCTGGGTCTGAACTGAGGTGGCGAACTGAGCTAAAGAATGATGATGGATTAAACCCAGATCTGTGACTGGGGGTGAGTGTCTGAAAAGTTTCAGCGCTCCGTCCATCATCTCCTTGTGTTTGCTTTGTTCGCCCTAAGTTGGCAGGGTATGCCCAGACGTGGGTCCCTTGCTCACTTTGCCACTGGATTCAAGCTAGCCTGGCTGATGAAGGGTGTTACCCAGAAACCCGTCCCAGGATGCTTGTTTCCGGTTCAGGGAAGACTTGGCTTGGCAGTTCGGGCAGGACTGTTCCCATGAGGCACATGGTCAAGACTGATTTGCATATAGCTGGGCCTGAACTGAGGTGGCGAAGTGAGCTAAAGAATGATGATGGATTAAACCCAGATCTGTGACTGGGGGTGAGTGTCTGAAAAGTTTCAGCGCTCCGTCCATCATCTCCTTGTGTTTGCTTTGTTCGCCCTAAGTTGGCAGGGTATGCCCAGACATGGGTCCCTTGCTCACTTTGCCACTGGATTCAAGCTAGCCTGGCTGATGAAGGGTGTTACCCAGAAACCAGTCCCAGGATGCTTGTTTCCGGTTCAGGGAAGACTTGGCTTGGCAGTTCGGGCTGGACTGTTCCCATGAGGCACAGGGTCAAGACTGATTTGCATATAGCTGGGCCTGAACTGAGGTGGCGAAGTGAGCTAAAGAATGATGATGGATTAAACCCAGATCTGTGACTGGGGGTGAGTGTCTGAAAAGTTTCAGCGCTCCGTCCATCATCTCCTTGTGTTTGCTTTGTTCGCCCTAAGTTGGCAGGGTATGCCCAGACGTGGGTCCCTTGCTCACTTTGCCACTGGATTCAAGCTAGCCTGGCTGATGAAGGGTGTTACCCAGAAACCGGTCCCAGAATGCTTGTTTCCGGTTCAGGGAAGACTTGGCTTGGCAGTTCAGGCTGGACTGTTCCCATGAGGCACAGGGTCAAGACTGATTTGCATATAGCTGGGTCTGAACTGAGGTGGCGAAGTGAGCTAAAGAATGATGATGGATTAAACCCAGATCTGTGACTGGGGGTGAGTGTCTGAAAAGTGTCAGCGCTCCGTCCATCATCTCCTTGTGTTTGCTTTGTAAAATTTTCATGGCAAGGATTTGTACATATTAAAACATGTAACCCCTCATTTAGAATGATGGTGACGCAGCTAGCAGTCACCAATACAGTACTTTCAACCACTAAAATGGCGGCTGCCTGCCCTAGTATATTGGACATTGTGCATCTGACGCCGCCGGTTGAAGTCAACAGTGCAGTGGGCAGTTTACTCCACAATAGACACAGCCATAGGCTAACGTTGGTGATTGTGACGGTAGAGGGCCAATGGCTGTGTACGTATACGCTGATGACCGCGTATGTCGCGTACATGTATGTTGCGGTTTGAAAAATACCTCACTTGCCTTCTGACTCCGCTAGTATCAAGTCCTCCCCCACTTTAGCTGTTATTTGCCACCTCTGGGAGCAATCATGCCAGACCACGCAGTGGAGAGGGCCCGTGTCTTCTCTGCAGAGGAGCTGGAGCTGCTGGTTGATGAGGTTCTTTCCCTGTATGGCCAGCTCTATGGTTCACCAGAGGAACAGGTAACTATATTACATGCATATGTTACTCTGTTTAACTCCATAATTTCCATTCCCACAGGCTAAAATGTGCCTCTGAGTTCCAAACTTAAGTTATGTTATGTTATTTTGAATTTGTAAGGCGCAACAGCTACCCAAAGGGTTTCCCGGCGCTAGCGTGAGAAGGACAGAGCAAGAAAAATGTAAAGTAAGCACATTTTGGACCAGTAAGCAGATAAAATTATTGATCAAATAACCACGTCTTTACCGATTTGCGAAATTTCACATAGGCGGTGTCAATGCGAAGAGACAGGGGGAGAGAGTTCCACAGTGAAGGGCCCACGTAAGCAAAAGAGCGGCCCCCCATGCGAGAAAGTTTGATCCTTGGCACCGAGAATTTCGCCTGAGTGGAGGATCTGAGGGAATGCAGTGGATGATAGGGGTGTACTAAGGCTTGTAGATACTGAGGGGCTGTACCAGATTTGATTTTGAACATAAGGGTCAGAGCTTTAAACCTAATCCGGTTCTCCACCCTAAGCCAGTGGAGATCTCCTAGGGGTCCAGAAATAGAGGCCGCTCTAGGAAGCTGACAGAGCAGTCTTATTCCTGTTGTAACATTTTGTGGCCCCTACATAGGACAATCATGTCAGGGATTGTTGAGCACTATACATTGTGTACTTAGGATCACCATTGGGATGTGCGATGAGTTGTAAGCCCTAGATTCTCTTTGTGGTGAATGTACACATCTATTCATGTATACATTTCATGGTACCTATGATATATTTGCTAATCAGATCATGCTAAATGTGCAAACAAATGTACAGCCTTTACAGCATGAGTTGTGTATGTATTCTGTAACAAGCAGTTGAGGATGATGTTAGCTATGTGTACAGTCCCACATATCACTCAGCCTAAATCAGGGCTCGCCAAACTGTTTCGGGAAGTTAGCGATAGCTCACAGACCCCTTCAGAGTGTCACGTATTGGATGGCCACAAGCTGAACTTTTCTATATTGTACTGGTGGAAATGTCATGTTCATGTGGGATCAGTATGCTCAGCCTGCAGAGAGCAAGGCCTGGCAATGAGTTGTGCCCAGTCTGAACCATAGGCCAGGCTGGGACTGAGTTTCTCTGACAACACAACTGATGCACAGAGTAAAAACGCTGTAGACCTGTAGATCCTTGGATGATGACAAAATGAGTTTTCAGAAACAATAGTAGCCCTGATTGGTTTTACAAGGACTGCATTTGGAATGGTGACTGAGGTGACCCCTTGACCTGATACTTCATTCCATTGACCCACATTGTCAATGTGTGTCATTTACTAATTTTTTTAATTTTATTTTAATTTTATTTATTTTTATTTTGGGTCAGACAAACAAAGCCTCTTACACATTCCTTATGTTTACAGTTACAGCATTATACATAGCAGGGTATAGTTATCGTTACAGTGTACATTGCCATCTCCGGTTGCATCAAATTTACATCATAGGCCATGTCTCACTACGTATATATATATCACAGTCTCAACCAGGCCAACATCGCTCTCTAATAGATTCACACATCCCATCCCTTCTCAGCTCTCTGGTTGTGTTGAGAGAAGGTACTGTACTAAGGGGTCCCAGAAGTCACGGGGCCTAGAGGGCTGGGGAACCTCTTCCGCATACAGGTCCAGTTGTGTTTTGCAATAAGACATGTCTTTTATCCAGTCCGCGGATTTTGGCATCCTTGTACTTCCCCATTTTATTGCTATTCTTCTCTTTGCCAGTAGTAGTGCTATCGCCAAAAATTTACGTCTACTCGCCTTCTGAATCTTATATATGCCCAATAAGCATACTAGAGGTGTATTAGGGACTCTCTCTCCCAGCATCTGTGTGATGGTGTTAGCGACATCTGTCCAGTATGGCTGTAGCACCGGACACGCCCATGCCACATGCAGGAAATCTGCCCCTGGGGTCTGACATTGTAGACATTTATCATCAGCTTTTAATCCGTAAGCATGTAGCTTTTGTGGCGTGTAATATACCTGATGGATATAATTAAAATGTATAATTTTTAAATTACAGTTGGATGTTAGCAATTTCAATTGCATACAGCTGAAGTCCCAGTCCTCTTTAGATATAGCTATACCCAATGCCTCCTCCCATCTAACATGTGGCCTATTTAGCTCTTGGTGTTGTTCCCTTTGTGATGCATTGTACAGTTTCGTGACTAGATTTTGTCTCGTGGGGGAGATCAGAATCGTCTGCAGTGCATTGTGTGTCTGTGGCTCTGCAGGGAAGGAGGGATACAGGGCTCTAATCGCCATGCGCAATCTTAGATATGCAAATATCCTCAACGGAGTGTGGGGAGCGTTTGCCATTGCACTGTCTTGTGTTATGTATTCGTTGTTCGGGAAAACGTCGCCCATGGTTCTGAGGCCCAGTTTATGTAGTTCCTGCGTCATTTTCTGTTCCTGCGTCACCGTAAGTTGTGGATGGTGTCTAAGTGGAAGGGCCGGTTCGTATAAAGGAAGTTTACACGCTCTCTTCGCCAGTGTGTACCAAGCCCTAGATGTACATAGTGCTGGCTGTATCGTCCGACTGGGGCAATAATGTCTTGGATCCGCGATGAGGGAAAGTAGTGGAGTAGGAGTCATGCTGTCAAGCTCCACTGCAACATGTGGCACGAAACCATGTGGCTGAAGCCAAGAATGCGCATGTTGCGCCTGCGCACAATGGTAGTACAATTGTAGATCTGGCGCACTAGATCCTCCCTGAACGTAAGGTCTCATCAGCTCTCTCCATCCCACCCTTGCCTGCTTTCCTGCCCATGTCAGGCGAATCTGCGCCGCTCGCAGTCTGGCAAACAGAGCCAGTGGAAGCCACACCGGGATATTCATAAACAAATATAAGAATTTGGGCAAGACCACCATTTTCTGCAATGCTATTCGGTCAGCCATCGACTACGGCAGTCGGATCCACCGAGTCACCTGATCCTCCAACTTGGAGATTGCCCTGCCGTAATTCTCTCTTATCACTATTTCAGGGTCTCGATGTATCCAGACGCCTAAATATTTTATCGGATCCATCCACCACTGCAACGGGTAATTGAGAGAGGGCCTGTTCGTCGCAGGGGTGAGGGGGATTACCACGGATTTATCCCAGTTGATATGTAACCCTGAGAAGTGAGCAAATGTTATGTATTCTCTTATACGCATGTTCAGATTCGCATCAGGATAATTGGTGTACAGTACCATATCATCTGCATAAAGTGATATGCTAATCGGCCACAGCTGGAATTGTAACGCTATCGTGGGGTGCCTCTGTCTAATCTTGCAGGCCAGGGGTTCTAAGGCCAGAGTAAATAGCAGCGGGGATAGGGGACAACCCTGTCGTGTCCCTCTGAATATATGAAATGGTTGCGAGATTACGCCATTAACTCTGAGTCTGTCTGCAGGTTCTGTGTATAATATTTCAATACATTTTAGGAATGGCTTCGGGAATCCCATGCGCCGCAATACACAAAACATGTATGGCCATTCCACCGAATCGAACGCCTTGGCTGCGTCTAATAATGTCACAGTTGCGGGTAGTTCAGGATTGAGATGATGGTACATGGCAAAGATAGTACGAATGTTTTGCGTGGTGGATCTGGATGGGATGAATCTCGCCTGGTCCGGCAGGACCAGGTTTTGCATCAGTGGCTTCAGTCTAAGAGCTATCACTTTGGCCAGAATCTTAGCGTCCATATTAATTAAGGAGAGGGGACGATATGATTCACAGTGGGTGGGGTCCTTGTCTGGTTTAAGGAGCATTATTATCAACGCCTCTCTCACCGATGGAGGTAAAATACCATCCTCGTACGCCTCCTCATACATGGCCGCCAAGTGCTGTAGTATTAAATCCCCGTATTCCTTATAAAACTCCCCTGGCAGTCCATCAATTCCCGCTGCTTTATTATTGGGCAAGGAAACTATGGCCACCTTTAGTTCTTCTGCGGTGATATGGTGACATAAATAGTCGCGGTGTGTATCGGATAGCCACGCCAGGGCAATATCATCTAAATAGTGGGAAAGTTCGTCTGGGTCTGGCGCTGGTCCCGCTGTATACAACCCAGCATAGTAATCCCGGAAACATTGCGTTATGTTGGGGGTGTCATAGTGTATCCTAGCCTGCGAGTCCATCACCTCAGTTATAAACGTCTGCGTGTGCCCTGAACGAATCTTGCTGGACAGTGGCCGCCCAGGTCTGCCTCCTTCCCCATAAGCCCACGCTGTGTATTTCTGCGACAGATATTTCAGCTCGCTATCTGCAAACTCATTGTAAGTGTCTAGTTTACCGCGTATGTCAGCCAGTATCTTAGGGTCTAATGTTTCGGCATACTGTGTTTCCAACCGTTTTATGTCAGATTCAGCCATAGTCATTTGTCTGCGAATATCTTTTAGGATGCCTGCTTGCTTGCCAATACAGAAGCCACGAATAGTGACTTTGAATGCCTCCCAGAGGGTCTTTGCACTTTTCACAGAACCAACATTCCTCTCAAAATAGTCTTCTATGGCTTGTCTTAAGTCGGAACGGAACACCTGATCCTGCAGCGCGTTGGGCGGGAGATGCCACGCAAAGGGCTTCGGCGTGTGCGTGGGGATACGCAGATCTAGGCGTACAGGCGCGTGATCCGATAGGGTTCTGGGCATGTGTAGTACCTCAGTGGTCCAAGTGCTGATGTCAGGCGTGACAATCCAAAAATCTAGCCTAGACCAGGTGTTATGCGAGGATGAGATGCAGGTACCCTCTCTTAAATGAGGATTGCGCACCCTCCACACATCTAGCAAGTCATATTCTTCCATCCCCTCTCTCAGTGTCCTTGCGATTCTCCTCCCATATCTGTCATTCCCTGTGGATCTATCATATTGTGGATCTAGGCAGGTGTTAAAATCTCCACCCCAAATTAGTGTAGTGGGCGAGAGCTGTCTCAAGTGACTCCATATCTCAGTGTAAGGGGTAGGGTCATCGTTGTTTGGACCATATACATTTACTACAGTTATGGTCGTTCCACCAAAATCGCCCTGCAGCACTGCATATCTGCCGTTTTCATCAGAGTGTGAGTGGAGCAATGTGAACGGAATGTTTTTTTAACAAGGATCATTACCCCTCTGGCATAGTTGGAGTAGGAAGAGACTATTCTATGTGCGGCCCATCTGCTACCCACTCTACACGCAGCGTCTCGCGTTAGGTGGGTTTCTTGAAGGCAGGCTACGCTCTATGGCGTGTCTATCTAGATATGCAAAGATCTTCCTAATTTACTGGGGGGTTTTCAGCCCACGAACATTCCACGTCAAGAATGTTAGTTTCCTATTATGCTCCAGTCCCTCAGTCATGGCCCCATCCAGTACTTGAGTGTCCGGGTCGGCCTATCTCTTGGTTGTTTACCCTGTTTAATACAACAATTGACATGTTTAATCTGACCAATTTTCTAGTTAACCCTAGAAACCCCCCCCACCCACATTGCTAGCCCAATCCTGGTGAAGACATCCCACAAATTCAGAAAAACAATACCCCCCACCCTCCTCCATCAACAGTCTGAACCCCAGAATTTGTGTTTTGCACACGAGGGGGGTAGCTGCCAGCTGAACTCTCGAGCAATCAAACGCTCGAGTGGCCGTTTAACCCATTCCATGCAATATACATTTCTCAACATATTTAGTCCACTAAACCTAGCAATTTACTATGTAGGGGGGATGGCCCTATCTATAGGACCTGCAATCTCAGCCAGCCAGTAAAAACATTTCACATTATAGTCTATGTTTAGTAGCTCCTACGCCGTCAAGGCTGTTCAGCCGCAAGTACTAGAAGTGCAACTTATCTGGCCATCCCACGGTCTTCACCAGATCTCTCAATAGTCCCCTACTCTTGCACTGCACAGGGCCGGACCATTACTCAACATCCGATGTGTCTCCATGTTCCTCTTGCACGTTTCTCTGAGATTTCCGACGTGGTAGTTGAGTGTTTTTTTGCCGAAGGAATTTTGCCGCTTCCTGTGGATCATTGAAGATTCTGCTTGTACCTCCGTCAGATACCCGCAGCCTGGCCGGATATAACATTGCGTATGTGATGTTGGCCTCCCGTAGTTTCCTCTTCACCTCCACAAATTTTTTTTTTTTTTTTTTTTTTTTCTCATTCGCCTCCAACCCCAGACAACTAGAAGGTTAGGGAAGTCGCCACTGTTACTCAATTTTGAGACGTAGGCCCTCGAGGTGTCACCCGCCTACCAATAGCAAATAATCCCCCTTCATGTTGCTGACCTCTCATTATCGAGGAGAGGGTGGTCTCACTCTCTGCCGATTACTCACAACCGGTGACTGTTGCTTAAGGCCCACCCGAAATCGACAGTGGGAAGAACCAGAGGACGAGGCCCAGCATAGTCTGAGAGCTTCCCATGAGGCTTAATCATAGGATAAAGGAGTATTTATCAACATTCATTAACCGAGAGACCAATTTATGAGACAATCCCATACGGCTTTCTTTCTACTATTTTTCAGTCTGGCCAGATCAGTCTTGGAGGTTTTATACAAGGAGGACAACCAGTCTGAGTATGTGGGGGTGTGACCTCAACCCATTTCTTACATATTTCTCGTCTTGCCAACAAGATAGAATAAAACAGGAAACTCCTGCTCAGGCCTCTAATTTCATTTGATATACCAAAAATAATAAGACCAAGAGAAACGTGAACTGGGAGCCCCAAGATATCTGTTAAGGTGTTCCTTACTCTCTCCCAGAAAACTTGGATGGCTGGGCAATCCCAAAACATGTGTGTATCCGAGGCATTCACCATACCGCATTTTTTGCAACTAACAGGGGGAACCTTGGCAATTTTAGAAAGTCTAGCTGGGGATAAATAAGCTCTGTGTGTGGTGAAATAGTGGTTTCTCCTGAACCAGGCTGGCTTTACGACTGCAAATAAGATATTAAAAGAGGTTTGCCACAGATCTACCCAATCTGTATCTGGTATTAATGCTCCCCACAGTTCTTCTGCTAGCCTAAAATCCCCGTCTATGGCCTCTTCAATAGACCAATAAAAGAAAGATACTTCCCTCTTTCCTGCCGGCCTCTGTACCAGTTGCTCTTCCAGCTCATTCCCTTCACCTATAGGTTTTTAAGACTCTGGGACCAGCTTTTTAATTGTAGATATTTAAATCTCGACATGCCCTCCTCCAATTTGTCATTTAATAATGCCCAAGGTAAAAGTGAGCCCTCCGCAGCTAAGTCTCCCCACACTAAAAAACCAGCTGTTTTAAGAGAGGCTGCCAATTTATCTTTCAAACAGCTTGGGACCCCGGGAATCCCACAGTGGAGCCAGACTTGAAAAATAGCCCAAGCCTGTGTATTGTTTAATTTTGGCCCATGTACGGGCCGCACTCAATAAGACTTTCAATTTTATTTTCTTGAAAAATTTCTGGTCTCCATATTTAAAAAGAAAACTCTCTTTAGATAATCCCACTTGATCTAACATGATCAAAAACATTACCCCCTCCCCGATAAATCTGGGGATTTCAACAACATTCTTGAATGCATCAGCTGGAAAGCCCAGGCGTAGTACTGTAAATCTGGTAATGTGAGGCCCCTTTTTCCCTCCTACGCCTTAGCTTTTTCCAGGATATCCTCACTGCTTTATAGGCCCACACAAATGAATTGATAGATTGCTGGAGTTCATCAATTGCCTGTTTCTCAAAATATAAAGGGATGGTATTAAAAAGAAAAGTAACTTTTGGAAGGATTACCATCTTGATTAAATTAATTCTACCCAAAATGGTCAAAGGAAGATGGGCCCAAGATTTCAAAAGTTTCTGACACTCTCTCGAAACATTCAAGAGGTTAGTCTCCGCAATCTTTTCTATATTCTGGACTATCTTCACACCCAAATATCTCATCTCGCTCCTAAGAGGATGTCGACACCCCGGCAAATTCCATGACATAATCTCTGTTTTTCCTGCATTAACTTCGTATCCCGAGACTTGACCAAAATCCTGTGCTAAGCGAATAACGTTGGAAAAGGACTCCTCCAGATCTGATGAAAGAATTAATACGTCATCCGCATACAGGGCTACCTTTCTCTCCCAGGCTCCACATTTAAATGGTGTAATACCCGTCTCCTCTCTGAGACGTTGAGCAAAAGGCTCTATGTACATGTCAAATAGGAGAGGGGAGAGGGGGCAGCCCTGTCTGGTTCCTCTTTCAATCTTAAAGGGTTTGGTCAAATTTCCATTGACCAAAAGTCTCGCCGTAGGGCTACTATATATAAGATTAATAACTCGACTAAACTTTGGCCCAAAATTAAACTTCTCCAGTACCGCGGCTAGGTAGTTCCAGTTGACCCTATCGAAAGCCTTGGTGGCGTCCAATGTCATTGCTGCTAGAGGAAGTGAAAAAGTGGAGGCAAAATCAATGGCTCCTATGAAATCATGGGTGAGATCAAAAAGATTCCTACCTCTCAAAAAACCCTTCTGATCTGGATGCAGCAAACCACCTGCCCCCACCCCTAACCTATCAGCCAAAATTCTGGTAAAAACCTTATAGTCGGTATTTAAAAGTGAAATAGGTCTATATGACCCACAATGAGCTGGAGGCTTCCCAGGTTTTAAAATCAATGTTATGGTGGCTTCTCCCCATGAGATAGGGGGTCTAACTCCTTCTAGTAGTATTTTATTGAAGAGGGTTGTCATTGTCGGAATCACTACCTCCCCCAGGACTCTATAACTCTACAGGAAGGCCATCCGGCCCCGCCGCTTTACCCGCCTTACAAGCAGAAATGGCCTTCCTTACCTCCTGTTGAGATATCTCTAACTCTAAGTTTTCTCGTTGGGAGGAGTTTAAGGAGGCAAGGTTGATCTGATTCAGCCATTCCCGTGCACGGTTGCTATCTACCTCATTTTCTTCTTTGTACAGATCTTGAAAGAAAGTGAAAAAGGCTTCTCAGATCTCTTCATCACTGACTACCGATGAATTAGTGTATTCATTGTCAATTTGCTTTATAAAATTTCGTACTCTGTCGGTTTTGGCCTTCCAAGCCAATAGTTTACTAGCCCCCTCACCATATTCAAAATGGGCAAGCTTGCTAGCTTCCCATCGTGTCGCGATCCTGGTCTGCATAATATTTTCTAAGTGATCCCTCAAAGTTCTCAGTTTCACAGCGTGTGCCTGACAAGCTACTTGATCTACCTCATTGTTGATCTTTCTTTCAACCTCCTTCTATGTGCGGCCCATCTGCTACCCACTCTACACGCAGCGTCTCGCGTTAGGTGGGTTTCTTGAAGGCAGGCTACGTCTATGGCGTGTCTATCTAGATATGCAAAGATCTTCCTAATTTTCTGGGGGGTTTTCAGCCCACGAACATTCCACGTCAAGAACGTTAGTTTCCTATTATGCTCCAGTCCCTCAGTCATGGCCCCATCCAGTATTTGAGTGTCCGGGTCGGCCTATCTCTTGGTTGTTTACCCTGTTTAATACAACAATTGACATGTTTAATCTGACCAATTTTCTAGTTAACCCTAGAAACCCCCCCCACTCACATCGCTAGCCCAATTCTGGCGAAGACATCCCACAAATTCAGGAAAACAGTACCCCCCACCCTCCTCCATCAACAGTCTGAACCCCAGAATTTGTGTTTTGCACACGAGGGGGGTAGCTGCCAGCTGAACTCTCGAGCAATCAAACGCTCGAGTGGCCGTTTAACCCATTCCATGCAATATACATTTCTCAACATATTTAGTCCACTAATCCTAGCAATTTACTATGTAGGGGGGATGGCCCTATCTATAGGACCTGCAATCTCAGCCAGGCAGTAAAAACATTTCACATTACAGTCTATGTTTAGTAGCTCCTACGCCGTCAAGGCTGTTCAGCCGCAAGTACTAGAAGTGCAACTTATCTGGCCATCCCACGGTCTTCACCGGATCTCTCAATAGTCCCCTACTCTTGCACTGCACAGGGCCGGACCATTACTCAACATACGATGTGTCTCCATGTTCCTCTTGCACGTTTCTCGGAGATTTCCGACGTGGTAGTTGAGTGTTTTTTTGCCGAAGGAATTTTGCAGATTCCTGTGGATCATTGAAGATTCTGCTTGTACCTCCGTCAGATACCCGCAGCCTGGCCGGATATAACATTGCGTATGTGATGTTGGCCTCCCGTAGTTTCCTCTTCACCTCCACAAATTTCTTACGGGCCTCTTGCACCTGGGATGTAAAGTCCGGATAAATAGAAATGTCCATGCCTTCGTGGCTGAGGCAACCCAGTTCTCTGGCCTTCCGGAGCGCAGCATCCCGATCTCTATAATTCAAAAGCTTCGCTATTATAGGGCGAGGTCTGGCTCCCGGCTTTGGCTGAGGTGCAAGTGTCCTATGCGCCCGCTCCACTAGGAATAGCTCGGAGAAATTATCTCTGCCTAGAAGCGTAGTGAGTAGGGTCTCAATGTATCGTTCCATATTGCCCGTATTGGTGGATTCCACAATCCCCATAAATCGCAGATTATTCCTTCGCGATCTGGCCTCCAAATCTTCCGCCTTGACCATCACTGTCGCCATAGCTTTGTCCAGCCTTTCCTGTTTTGTTTCCATTTGATGCTGGGTATCCTCGTAATCAGATAGGCGACGCTCCGCCATGTCTATTCTCTCAGTGTGTTTATCGAGTCTTTCAGACATGCGGTCAACTCTGTAGGTGAGGGAGTCTATTTTCCCGTCAATGTTGGTTAAAGTAGATTGGATTGACACAAACATAGCCTGGAAGTCCACTTGCCCATCTGCGCTCGTCGCGGGTGCCTGGGTGCCAGAAACCGCCCCTTGGTCCTGTTCCGACTGTTCGCGGGATTGTTCAAAATTAAGCTTGGGTTGATTTTTTTCAGGCTTCCCCATGATGCGGGCTCCCCAAGCTAGGATCTGAGGAATATGTAGTGACCACCAAGTAGGCCGCAGGTTTCTTCGTCGAGCCTTACTATATGTCCGCCTGGGGGTTAGAGATCCAGTTTCTGCCATGGGCCGTCTGTATGGCCGCCAGTGCTATGTCGCCAAGGCCACAACGGTGTGCGAGGTTCCAGCGAATGTTCCAGGCACCGCCCGCGTCCCCAGCCAGGGAGCTACAGGCCGAGGCTCCGCAATGTATGTCCCCACTTCGGTCCGCAATGCAGCCCCGCCATAGTATTGCGCGTAAATGGAAGCCTCCTCACGAGGTAGGTTCCCGCATGCAAGGTGCTTGGGGATGTGGTCCCCTCTCGCTCCCCATCTTCGTCGCCTTTCTCAGGGAAATGCCTTGTTGGATACATCTCTTTACAGAGTCTATGGCACTCCCAACTGGAGCGGGTGACTGCACGGCAGGGCAGTGGCAGGGGTTAATCCCTGCTGGCTCCTCACCAGGCAGCTGTGCGGTCCCGCTGGCCCACAAGCAGTCGGGCCTGCGCGCCGGTCGTGTCCGGGTTTTCGCTCGCGCCCTCCTCACCTTGCAGTGCCGAAAAGGACCAGCCGCCGCCTCGGTTCCTCCGCGGTCTCCGGACTGCTGTGGGTAGAGGGCAGCTGGTCCGCCAGCAGCCCCGACCGCGCACACAGCACCGGCCACGACCTGGCCCCGCCTTGGCCTCACGCTCCTTGCTCGGAGCCTGCGGCCTCGCGTAGATGCCGCTGCCGGATTGCCACGCCCTCTCCGTGCAGGCCGCAGCTCGGTCAGGGAATCAATGCGGCTTTCCTTCGTCCGGAGCGCACACCGGTGGCTGATTTTTATATACCGGCTCCCGCTGACCTCCGCTGCTAGTTGCTGTCTCAGGTACGCGAGTTTGTTGGTTTAGTGACAAGGATAGTTGTAGGATCGGATTACGGCCGGAGGAGCACGCTTACTATGCGGCCATCTCCAAGCATGGCTAGCTCCGCCCCCGTGTGTCATTTACTAATTACAGGACCCTTACTCCCACAGGTCTGTTGTCACTTTTCCATTAGTGATGCTTGCACTGTTCAGGCCTATCTCACATGACAGTGCAGCTAGTTGGTTACTTCAAAAGAGATTTTGATATGTGAATCACCAGCTTTTTTACATTCAACCAATCAAACAAGACGAACAATGGTATGCTGATGTCTTCCCTGTAACAGTGCCACATATGGCAAAAGGTGTGTCCTGTGATGCCAGTACATACCACACAAACTCAATCAGACGTAGTATGATATCCCATCAAGTAGTCTGCATGTCCACACATCCCCAGAGAGGAAGCACTCACTGACAGCGAAGACAGCCCTTTCATAGTGACCTAGTCAAAGGATGTACTCTTTACTATGGTACCAGGCTCTATGGACTGTATGCATCAAGTAAATGGACCTGGCTGTAAAGGTGTTTGTACAATAATGCACAAGTAGTTTATCCTTCACAAGGTCACAGTGGTGTGTCGTGTTTTATAGTAGCTCACATCAGAGTATATGTAGGCTGGCCCTGGGCTACATGATGTTAGTGGGCTTTGTCAGTTTAGGACATGACCAGGGATGAGGATAGTCAGCAGATGACTATAAAAGTGTGTATTCATGTCTTTGTAGTGCTCAGCATGTGAAAACTGCACATGTTGTATGTTAACTTTTGATTTATGCTTGTGATAAATGTATACAAATTGTTTACAACAAAACAGATATCCAAAAATTTGCAGTGATATTCAGTTTTTTCCTCTCTTGTATCCATACAGGTCAACACCCATCAAAAGAGGGCTATTTGGAAGGCCATCACCCAGAAAGTGCAGACCCTGGGGGTCTATGGCCGGAGCAGCATCCATTGCAGAAAAAGATGGGAGGTCCTGAGGCGCTAGACCCGGAAGATCGCAGAGGTCCAGCTGGTGAAGTCCTCCCAACATGGGCGTGGCACGCACCACACCCTGACCTCCCCCAATAGCCCACATATTGGTTGGGGTGTATCCGGAGTTTGATGGGCATCAGAAGACCCAAAAGCAGCTACAAGGGGATGAGTCCTGCCCAGATGTGTAGGTCTGGTAGTATGTGCATGATGATGTGCTTTGCCTATTGTTTGTATGACCAGGAATACTGCAGAGTCCAGTCCACTACCAATGTACTGTCTTGAGCAGACACATGACTGAGTAAGGTCATAAATCACATCATGTTGTTTGATGTTCTGTGCACTTATGTTTAGGATTACACTTGCATGTATTGAAATGTAATACTGCTGTCTGAAATTAACGTTTTTTTCCATAAACTCTAAAACAGAACGAGATATTCAACTATAGTGTCTTCCCCTTTCTTGTCTTCTTCTTGTAATTTATTTTACATTCTAGTAATTGTCTTTAAAGTATTACCTGTTGAGACATTGTTGCCTGTGTCCACATTTACCCGGTTCTCAACTGCGTTCACGGGATTTCACCTGTTGTATTTTCTGTAGTTAAATTATCAGATGTAATTATGTCTTCTAATTTTGTAGGGATAGCTGGGGTTTCAGTTGTGGCTTTCCTCGTTCTGGCTATGAATCTTTTTAACTTTGGGATTTGCGGGAGATGCCCTCTAGTGTAGTCATGAACTTTTGGATATGATATTTTCTAAAATAGTTCCTGTGGGTTCCTGTGAACTAGTGCTGGCTTCCCTAAACCCTTGTAACACATTTCTAACTTGATTTTCTGTAACATTTGGTGGGTGATTATGCTCTAATGAGTTTTGTACAATTTCATTTTTCGGCATAACCCTCCCATAGCATGCATTTGAATGGTACTTTGTACATTTCCAATGTTTATTTTCTTTGCTTGTGCTCTCTTGACTGTAAGTATATCCCATATGCATCAATAATAGTTTTCCATTTTGAAATTTGATGTAACTGGCTCTTTTCAACATTATATCTGTGGGCTTTAAAATTATATTTTAATTGTATGTTTGCACTAATTATACTTTTAAGCAGCAATCATATTTAAACATGCATTATATTTTTTCACTGTTTTAAACTTACACAATTGATGTAATTTTCTTTTGTAAAGATGTTGATGAAGTCTTCGTTTTTGATGGAATGCTGGGGGAAACATAAATAAAACGCATTGTTTTCATTTTTGGATTTCAGTTTAATGTTTGCCTGTTGCTGATTTATTTATAATGTTTTTATTTTATATTACTTACTTTTTAGAGTTGGCTGTCTTTTCTTTGGAGTTGATTACTTTGTTTTCTCGGCGTAGAATCTGGCAGAGCGTCAATTTCTGAAAATGTTGGCATTCTTTCTGTAATGTAATGCATATTTGTATGTCCTTTTTTCTGTGTGTATATAATTAATGAAGTGTTTGCAGTGGTTAGTATGTTTCACCTTAAACTTTATTGGTCGTTTCATGTTGTATTTGAGTTTTTTTGTCAGTTTAGTCCTTTTTTAGTGGACACTAGTTAGTGTTAATCTGTTAATGTTATATTTGTTATCATTTATTTATGTCAAATTCTTTTATTGCAAAAATCCTTTTTTATTGGTTTGTATCACTTGGTTTAATTTTATAATTTTGATCTATTTTTTTAAATATTAGTTTACTTTATTTTATTTAATGTTATTTTGATATATTTTATTAAATATTTAGGAACATTTTCATTTGCGTTTATATAGTTAATAACACATTTTAAATATTTTAGTGTGATCTTTAGCAATTTATGGTGTTTTAAAATAGATGTTTCGTGGATTTTAATTATATTGCAAAAACAGCTTCATCACCAGGCAAGGAAATCCTGCACTCATCTTCATGATGTGAAATTTCTGTATTTAGTGCAACATAAAAACTGTGCAAAAAAGTGCAAAATGAAAGGGTTTTGGATTTTAATTATATGTGTATTTGTTATTTATTGCTAACAATATATTGGTGGTCGATATTGTTATTTTCAATATTTGGGTAGTTTTCTATAAATTGAACGAGGTACCAATATTGTATGTTTCTTTATTTTTGTTTTCAATATTTGTGTATTTTAGATATTTGAAAGTGCAATATTTTTGTAGTCGTTATCTATGTTTTTATTGTTTAAGTGTAGGATGACGGTATTTTAGTGATCCATTATTTTTGACAATATTTCTGTATTTCAATATGATTGTTCTCGATATTGTGCCATACAACCCTTTGGAAAACTAATGTGCTTGATCATCTCTCCCTTCATACTTTGTGTTTGGACCCCACATCATTGGTTGGTTTAAAAGCTCACCAAGAATTCTCTTATGATTATGTGAAACATCCACTATGTGTTAGTCCTCATTAACATCAAAATCAAATTCCAACGGTTAAGAAAAAATTGTCTACAATAATGGTTGTGTAATGTGGTGAAACACTGTGGGCCTTATTACGATGTGGGTCGGAGTTGCCTCCGACCGACACCGTTTCGGTAAAGGAACCGCCTGACCATAGGTCAGTGGTTCCATACACCTGATTACGATGCGACTGCACCAAACTCCTATTGAGAAATGGGAGTTTGTCAAAATCCCTGCACCGTGTGGCAGGCACCTCACGGTGCCTGCCACACGGTGCAGGGTTTTCAGGGGGCACCATAGGTACCCCCAGATACGGAGGGCCAGGGGGGAAAGGGTCCCTGCTAGGGGCCCCCAATATTGCTTTCTGACAGCCTTTACGTGTCAGAAAGGCCGACATTGGAAAGGCTTTCGGAAACCGACATCATAATCCCGATGGCGGAATTATCGTCCCTAAGGGATTGTGAGGAGCTTCCGGAAGGCGTCGGTTAGTCACTCCGACTTCTGCCTCCAACCGCACACATGCTAATTCGTTGGTCAGAGCACAGCAGTAGAAGCGGTCCGAACCGCATCGTAATGAGGCCCTGAGTTCCTTTGAAACTGACAAATCCCCTTGGAATTCACCTGCTCCTGAGAACACAGTCTCTTCACTCACATATTTACTCAAGAGAGAAACCAGTCCAAAACTTACCTGCACTTAAGCAGATGTTCTGGACTGTGGCAATGTGGGATGATGAAGTACATTTCCACTTGTACCAATCTAAGATCTTAGGGCAACTTTGCACTGAGTTTACAGCAGAGCCGTGTCTTGATGAAAGTGCTAGCCAATGAGATTGTGGTGTGGGTGCTTAAAGTACTTGTGCTATTTGTGATTTCTGAGCACCACAATTTCTGCATTACCGATGCATGCAATAAACAATGGATCAGCATTTGTCTAGTTAGGGCCTGATAATTAGTTTGCACTGTGTAATGTGTGAGAAGCATAGTACCTTTTGCACACATTTAGGAGAGTGCAATATTACATTTCACATTTAGGGGCCGATTCCGATCTCGGTCGGAGGCGCACCCAACACCATTCGGTCGGGAAAAAAGCCATGCAAAAGCCTGTTTCCCGACCGATCCGTACAGCACACCGAACGAGCAAGTACGATGCGCACAACAGCAAAGAATCCGGCCGAGCCGTACTCACCCAAACCAGGTCCTGTTCTCCGACCGAGGCGAATCCGGAAACGCCGAATCGAGTCGCACGGAAGGAAAATGCAGCTCCGTCCGGCCGAGCGAGTCCGATGCGCTTTCCGTACGCGCCGAACCCGTCGCTACGCACGGCATGTCAAAGCATCCGGGAGAGGCGCACATAAGCTCCGATTCGCGCCACAACACGATCCACGGCTCCGTGACGAACATGGCAGCGACGAGGACGACGCGAAGCGACGAGGACGAAGCGACGAGGCGAAGCAACGAGGACGACGCGAAGCAACGAGAAGGACGAACGACACGAACCAACCATGAATCCCTTCGTCCCGATCATACCAATATTCTACATTTACTACCGGAACAGGCACGGACGCGTACGGCGCAGAAGGTAAGCCAGACACCAACCACAAAACACATACAACACGTACACGACACATCACACACACACACACAGAGGGATGCAGAATATACTTACACCAGCAACAGCAGCACCATAGGGGCAGGATGCCCATCACCAATGCCACATATGCACACAGGGGCCTGAATGCGCACCACCACCCCTACCCAGGGGGCAGGATGCCTACCACTACTACCACCCTCACCCAGGGGGGCAGGATGCCTACCACTACTACCACCCGCACCCAGGGGGCAGGATGCCTACCACTACTACCACGCTCACCCAGGGGGCTGGATGCCTACCACTACTACCACCCTCACCCAGGGGGCAGGATGCCTACCACTACTACCACCCTTAGCCAGGGGGCAGGATGCCTACCACCACTACCACCCTCACCCAGGGGGGCAGGATGCCTACCACTACTACCACCCTCACCCAGGGGGGCTGGATGCCTACCACTACTACCACCCTCACCCAGGGGGGCTGGATGCCTACCACCACCCTTAGCCAGGGGGGCAGGATGCCTACCACCACTACCACCCTCACCCAGGGGGCTGGATGCCTACCACTACTACCACCCTCACCCAGGGGGGCTGGATGCCTACCACTACTACCACCCTCACCCAGGGGGGCTGGATGCCTACCACCACCCTTAGCCAGGGGGGCAGGATGCCTACCACCACTACCACCCTCACCCAGGGGGGCAGGATGCCTACCACTACTACCACCCTCACCCAGGGGGGCAGGATGCCTACCACTACTACCACCCTTAGCCAGGGGGCAGGATGCCTACCACCACTACCAACCTCACCCAGGGGGCTGGATGCCTACCACTACTACCACCCTCACCCAGGGGGGCTGGATGCCTACCACCACCCTTAGCCAGGGGGCAGGATGCCTACCACTACTACCACCCTCACCCAGGGGGGCAGGATGCCTACCACTACTACCACCCTTAGCCAGGGGGCAGGATGCCTACCACTACTACCACCCTCACCCAGGGGGGCTGGATGCCTACCACCACCCTTAGCCAGGGGGGCAGGATGCCTACCACCACTACCACCCTCACCCAGGGGGCAGGATGCCTACCACTACTACCACCCTTAGCCAGGGGGCAGGATGCCTACCAGCACTACCACCCTCACCCAGGGGGGCAGGATGCCTACCACTACTACCACCCTCACCCAGGGGGAAGGATGCCTACCACTACTACCACCCTCACCCAGGGGGCAGGATGCCTACCACTACTACCACCCTCACCCAGGGGGCAGGATGCCTACCACTACTACCACCCTTAGCCAGGGGGGCAGGATGCCTACCACCACTACCACCCTCACCCAGGGGGGCTGGATGCCTACCACTACTACCACCCTCACCCAGGGGGGCTGGATGCCTACCACCACCCTTAGCTAGGGGGCAGGATGCCTACCACCACTACCACCCTCACCCAGGGGGGCAGGATGCCTACCACTACTACCACCCTCACCCAGGGGGGCAGGATGCCTACCACTACTACCACCCTTAGCCAGGGGGGCAGGATGCCTACCACCACTACCACCCTCACCCAGGGGGGCAGGATGCCTACCACTACTACCACCCTCACCCAGGGGGGCAGGATGCCTACCACTACTACCACCCTTAGCCAGGGGGGCAGGATGCCTACCACCACTACCACCCTCACCCAGGGGGCAGGATGCCTACCACTACTACCACCCTCACCCAGGGGGGGCTGGATGCCTACCACTACTACCACCCTTAGCCAGGGGGGGCAGGATGCCTACCACCCATAGGATGGATAATGCATGACACAACCAGCACACCACAACCTAGGGAATGCAAGAAGAAGACATCCCCCAACACCATGACAAGCGTGTGTAGACTGTGTCAAATGCCTACAACACCGAACATGACTTCGAACATACAATGTGACCCCTAGCACATGTGCCACACAAATGTGTGTGGCACACACAACGCAAGCAGGCCATGACCATTGTGGCAATGGGGTCCAAACCCCATCATCACAGTGACCAAAATGCAAGTGTGGGGTCCATAGCTGTAGCACATTTTGAACATTGTGGCAATGGGGTCCAAACCCCCATCATCACAGTGACCAAAATGCAAGTGTGGGGTCCATAGCTGCAGCACTTTTTGAACATTGTGGCAATGGGGTCCAAACCCCCATCATCACAGTGACCAAAATGCAAGTGTGGGGTCCATAGCTGCAGCACATTTTGAACATTGTGGCAATGGGGTCCAAACCCCCATCATCACAGTGACCAAAATGCAAGTGTGGGGTCCATAGCTGCAGCACATTTTGAACATTGTGGCAATGGGGTCCAAACCCCCATCATCACAGTGACCAAAATGCAAGTGTGGGGTCCATAGCTGCAGCACATTTTGAACATTGTGGCAATGGGGTCCAAACCCCCATCATCACAGTGACCAAAATGCAAGTGTGGGGTCCATAGCTGCAGCACATTTTGAACATTGTGGCAATGGGGTCCAAACCCCCATCATCACAGTGACCAAAATGCAAGTGTGGGGTCCATAGCTGCTGCACATTTTGAACATTGTGGCAATGGGGTCCAAACCCCCATCATCACAGTGACCAAAATGGAAGTGTGGGGTCCATAGCTGCAGCACATTTTGAACATTGTGGCAATGGGGTCCAAACCCCCATCATCACAGTGACCAAAATGCAAGTGTGGGGTCCATAGCTGCAGCACATTTTGAACATTGTGGCAATGGGGTCCAAACCCCCATCATCACAGTGACCAAAATGCAAGTGTGGGGTCCATAGCTGCAGCACATTTAGAACATTGTGGCAATGGGGTCCAAACCCCCATCATCACAGTGACCAAAATGCAAGTGTGGGGTCCATAGCTGCAGCACATTTTGAACATTGTGGCAATGGGGTCCAAACCCCCATCATCACAGTGACCAAAATGCAAGTGTGGGGTCCATAGCTGCAGCACATTTTGAACATTGTGGCAATGGGGTCCAAACCCCCATCATCACAGTGACCAAAAGGTAAGTGTTGACAAAGTAAGAGGTGCAACTGCCAAACTGCATGGATGATTCCTGGTCACAGAACAACAAACACATCAGTGGCAAAGTAGTGTATGTGTCCCATTGCAACATAAATTGGGGGAGCCAAATCCTGCAGTGCAAATAAGACATAACTTTGGCCATGTGCAGACAAATAACACCCATGGGGGCTGACACCGTCAACAATCATCAATGACACAATGACAGAAGTGACCATCAGAATGCAGACCCACATATTTGCACCAATGGGCACACACATGCAGATACCCTGTGGAGACTGCAGATGTGAGGTGAACAGATACCATACCATGGCAGCAATGGGACACACAATCAACAATTAGCACCAAATGAGGGCTCCCGTCCCATCAGCCTGGTCATGGAAGTGCCAACGGAATCATCAGCACAGATCCAACACACTTGTATTGCAATGTTGCACTGACAACACAGATGAGTCCTTCCCCATTGATGCCCAAACCTGCATGTTCACTGGAGATGGCCACACGGTCAGGGAAGTAGACGAATAGAACAATGGCAGGCACAACAGATGTGCAGGGGTGGAAGCCACAGATGTGAAATTGCCAATCTAAGTAGGAAATCCCATTGCCAAATACTGAACACATGACACCCTCAGATGCTGCTATGGATGACATGGATACACCACAGGATAGGACACATTCCCCTGGACCACATGGGTTCCTGCACAGTAACACTTCATTATCATGAGACCAAATATCACCATCACTGCAGCAAGGGCATGGTTAGCATCATCAACATCATGTACATCAGAAGCAAAAGCACTAGAGAACAGAAAGTTGCTTTATTCAGCATATGTGGCATTAAAAGTAGAAGTCCGGTAGAACATAAACAAAGGCCAATGGCCAGTCCATCAACAAAGTCACAAGTGGGTGACAGTGGCAGATGCCACCCTACACATGCCTGCACAAAACCAGGGACAATCCACTAGGAGGGGCAACCGGGGGTAGGCCAGGCACCGCAGGGACAGGATCAGGGCTCACCAGGAGGAAGCAGGGAAGGGGTGCTGGGTGCTGGAGAGCCACTGACAACTGCAGTGGAGGTGTCTGACATGGTGTGTGCCGGCACAACTGGGGGCATGGCTCAGATGTTGTGGGTGCCGGCACGACTGCAGTGGACCCTGCAGATGGAGTGGACAGGTCCGCCACTGCAGTGCCCAAGTCAGACAGGGTGGTAGTGGACTCCACTGCAGTGCCTACCACCAGGGGAGGAGAATGGGGAACAGGCAAGGTGGGCTGGACAGAGGGGGAGGACACCCTCACCACATCAGTGGCACAGACAAGCGCAGCGGGGGTGTGGTGCCGGGAGAGCAAGTGGCAGGGGGAGAAGGCCGGAGCCTCTTGGGGATGGTATATCTGTGGGTGGGGGAACCTGGGGCAGGGTGTGGTGGGGGCACCTGTGGAGTGGGGGCCTGAGGGATGGAGGAAGGAGACCTGGTGCTTGAGCTGCAGGGCGGCGGCGGGGTCTTGCTCTTACCACTCCGGGGGACTTGCGGGTGGGGGCCTCAGTCTGTCTGCGCCTGGGGGAGGGTGTCCGGGGGCGAGGTGCACTCTGCTCCGTGTGGGGGCTTCCTCTTCCCCCTGGATGCTGGGGCAGCTGGATCGGAGGGGAAGAGGCCGAGGTCACTGAGGAAGAGGCGCTGGGTCTTTGGGGTTGCAGGTGAGGCAAGGGAGGGTGCTTTGGAGGGAGAGGCAACTGAGGACTGCGCAGTGCCCGTGGATGCGTGTGTGTGTACCAGGGCCCCATCCCCTGTGAGTCTGGTTTCAGTCCCCTGACTGTGCGTGCGTGTGCGTTTAGTTTGTGGCGTGTGTGTCTGTGTGCTGGACGTGTGTGTGCTGGTGTGTGCCTGCGCCGGTGTGTGTGTGCTTGGGACGGGTAAGGTGCTGGGGAGTGTGGATGGAGCAGAGGCAGGAGGGGTGAGGGACTGTCTGAGGAGGGACACTGCTGCCGTCAGGGAGGAGTCCATGGACCTGTTGCCCCTCTGTAGGTCAGACATGCCCGATGAGATGCCCTCCATGAACGACACCAGCTGAGTCAACAGTGCGGTGTGCGCATGGAGGACACTCAGCATGGCTGTCTGCCCTACATGGAGCTGGCGAAGGAGGTACACAGACTCCTCACTCAGGGCAGCAGGGGACACAGGGGCAGGGGTGCGGTGCCTGGCCCAAAGGAGACACGCTCCCGAACATGGGAGCCTCCACGGACCTGGGGAATGGGAGCCGATGGGAGGGCGGTGGTGGTGCTGGTGGTGGCGGGGACAGCAACACTAGCTGGGGTGTGGTGGCTGCTGACACCCGCCTCCACAAGGGAGTCATCCTCCGAGTTGCTCTGGTCCTCAGCTGAGGTGGATGGTGCTGAGGACTCCTCGGTGTGGCTCCCTCGCCCTCCGTGCCACTGGGTCCCTCCGACCACTCCTCGGCTGCTGACCCAGTCTGGCTCTCTGGCTCCTCCTGGTCCGTGGAGCTGTCCCCTTCCGTGGCCGTGGATGTATCTGCAAACAATGGGGAAACAGACAGACATCAGTCACCTGCACCAAACGCACACACCACTGTGAGCACAGCACATTACAGAGCAAGCCCTGGCATCATTATTTGTACATTGCTAAAAGTGCCCTAACTGAACAGGAGAAGCCAATTGTAAGTCTGATGCCAAGCATGGCACTCACATCCCACATGGCCTTGCACCCATCTGTCTGGTGTCTGTTGGATTGCAACACCCCAGTGTGGACACATGCACCAAGTACACAGTAGTTGGACAGTGCAGAGGACACGGTGTGGCATGTAGACATGCACACATCACAGCTCTTGCCACTGAGTCAGTACAGGTTTCCGGATGAAAGGGATGCCCAGAGTCAAATAGGAAATGCATGTGATGCATACCAGCGACAGACACCATGATGCACCCATGTCCTGATAGCCAGCGCCACTATGGTGTGATGTAGCACATGTCACTCCCCTGCAGGACCACCAATAAGTTGACACATGCCATGGCAGAGGCATGACTGCTAAGTCATACATCACTGTCTCAGTGATGTATGACTTGGCAGCCAGACAACAACACTATGCACTGTGTCACAATAGTAGGTCATGGGGAATGCAAGTCCTGGAGCTGCACAAGTGCACATGTACATCCCCCACACAACACATCATCTTAACCCTCATCTGTCCAGGTCACACCTATTGGACATATGGGAGACCTGTGACACTACCCTCTGAACCTGAGCCCCTCACAATTTGCTGTGAATGGGGAACAGCTGCCTGAACTTCACATTCGCATACCCCAGTCTGCACGGGCAGCTGATCAAACACCTATGTGACACACAAGTATCGTCTCCTATGGTCACATCTCCAGGGGCATGCTGAGCCCCTACCAAGAAACACCCCAGCAGTCCTGGCAACTAATCCACAGCACACTGACACAGAGGCAGACACCTGAGGGGTCAAATCACTGTGCACAATGTGTCAGCTGATACACGGGAGTGGGAGTACAGAGTGCATTGCATGGCCTGGAGTAGGCATGACTGTCCTGCTCCACATGAATGAGGGATGTGCCCTGGACAGTGGATAGCTGGCTATGTATGTGTGACACACGTAATCTGCACACTCCTGGGGCCCAAACATTGCTCCCACCCACTGCATGGGCGTGTGCCACATACCCCAGGCACATGTGGTGGCTCAGCTCAGCAAGTGGACCGCATATCAAAGCAACACGCAGATCACATGTCCAAACCCAGGCGTTGTGTGAACAATGGACCCACCCATGATGCCCACAACAGAGTTAGGGAAACAGATGCTGTCCCCCACCTTTAGTGAAGCAAACTGCAAGGACACAGTCCCAAGTGACACAATTCCCTGAATGTAAGGGCCACACCTGGGTATAAGATGACCAGTGGGCAGTGCACAATAGAGGGAGATGGCTCCTGGACAACATGACTGCTGCACTGTGGCAGTTGAACCAGGCCAGAGGAGGGCACAAAGCATGTAATACAGAGTTCACAGTGCAGTCTTTGACTCACCCCTCCTTGCTGCTGTCTGGCCTTCAGCTGCCCATCCAGGTCTGGAAAGACCACCACCAGGATCTGGAGCATGTGGGGGGTCAGGGTCCGTGTTCTGCCCCTCCTGCGAGGAGGGGACAGCTTCATCTGGACCCGTGCAATCCTGCGGGTCCAGCCCCGAAGGTCCTGCCACCTCTTCTGGCAGTTGCGGATCCGGCGCTTGTAGACCCCCACGGACCGGACAGCCCGGACGATGTCCTTCCAGATTTCCTGCTTCCGATGGGCATTAACCTGTCAGGATGACAAAGTGAAAAGGCCATTACCACACATGCAACATATCCGTGCATGACACAGTTGTATATACATGTCTCAATCACAGGGGCACATGATGTACACAGGCAGTGCAAAGCTGACCATGGACAGTTTGCCAGACGTCACTACATGGTATCATTGCATGGGAAGTAAAACCATGTTCAAATGCACTGTCACTGCACCATACCTGTCCAGTGCAAGTCACTACACACTATGGGGGTGACAACTACTCAGTGAGCCTGCTAGCCAGTGGCGTGCAGACTCTCAGCCTTGCTAGTCACACAAAATGCACATTCAGAAAGGCAGTGCACAGAACACTCACCTGCTCCCCTGGTGTCCCATACAGCTTGCTGTACTGTGGAAGTAGGCTGTCCAGCAGGGCCTGGTTCTCTTCAAGGCTGAAGGCTGGGGCTCTCTCCACAGTACGTGCCATTGCAGGGTCCAGAGGGGCAGAGACAGCAGCAGTGCAGTGGCAGATGTCGTCCTGGAGCATGTAGTGCAGGCAAGTGAGCTCTCAGGGGAACAGCCAGCAATATATATGTGCTGGAGAGGCAGATACTGTCCCTTGTGTCCAAAGTGATAGGTCCAAGTCGTTTGCATCTTCTGAATCTGGCCAATCCATGGAATAGCAGCACCAAAACACGCCCACAGCATCCTTCAAATCTTCAACTTCATGACATACATGATTTTGCAACATTGTTGTGGGTGACCAACTGAATTTACAGCAACCGACTCGTTCGAAATTCGAAAACGCGTCCGTTGCCAGGCAAGCCCATTGTCAATGGGTGCGCACCGATCGGTCCATTGCGGTACAACGCTCACAGGGGTACAACGCGTACCCGCACACATTGAATGCAATGGGCCGGCCGGAGGCACCGATCGGTCCATTGCAGTACAACGCGCACAGGGGTACAACGCGTACCCGCACACATTGAATGCAATGGGCCGGCCGGAGGCACCGATCGGTCCATTGCAGTACAACGCGCACAGGGGTACAACGCGTACCCGCACACATTGAATGCAATGGGCAGGCCGGAGGCACCGATCGGTCCATTGCAGTACAACGCGCACAGGGGTACAACGCGTACCCGCACACATTGAATGCAATGGGCCGGCCGGAGGCACCGATCGGTCCATTGCAGTACAACGCGCACAGGGGTACAACGCGTACCCGCACACATTGAATGCAATGGGCCGGCCGGAGGCACCGATCGGTCCATTGCAGTACAACGCGCACAGGGGTACAACGCGTACCCGCACACATTGAATGCAATGGGCCGGCCGGAGGCACCGATCGGTCCATTGCAGTACAACGCGCACAGGGGTACAACGCGTACCCGCACACATTGAATGCAATGGGCCGGCCGGAGGCACCGATCGGTCCATTGCAGTACAACGCGCACAGGGGTACAACGCGTACCCGCACACATTGAATGCAATGGGCCGGCCGGAGGCACCGATCGGTCCATTGCAGTTCAACGCGCACAGGGGTACAACGTGTACCCACACACATTGAATGCAATGGGCCGGCCGGAGGCACCGATCGGTCCATTGCAGTACAACGCGCACAGGGGTACAACGCGTACCCGCACACATTGAATGCAATGGGCCGGCCGGAGGCACCGATCGGTCCATTGCAGTACAACGCGCACAGGGTTACAACGCGTACCCGCACACATTGAATGCAATGGGCCGGCCGGAGGCACCGATCGGTCCATTGCAGTACAACGCGCACAGGGGTACAACGCGTACCCGCACACATTGAATGCAATGGGCCGGCCGGAGGCACCGATCGGTCCATTGCAGTACAACACGCACAGGGGTACAACGCGTACCCGCACACATTGAATGCAATGGGCCGGCCGGAGGCACCGATCGGTCCATTGCAGTACAACGCGCACAGGGGTACAACGCGTACCCGCACACATTGAATGCAATGGGCCGGCCGGAGGCACCGATCGGTCCATTGCAGTACAACGCGCACAGGGGTACAACGCGTACCCGCACACATTGAATGCAATGGGCCGGCCGGAGGCACCGATCGGTCCATTGCAGTTCAACGCGCACAGGGGTACAACGCGTACCCGCACACATTGAATGCAATGGGCCGGCCGGAGGCACCGATCGGTCCATTGCAGTACAACGCATCACTGTACATGTGACTGGCATATGTCAGCATGCCTGTCTCAGATGGACATATGCCAGCCACAGATAGCTCCCAGGGAGTGATGGGCACACCTACATCACGACAGCCTGTCCAAACTTTATCATAAGGCATGTAAGGCTGCATTTCCTATTGTGTGTATGTTGGTGTACATGTTGTCCTGTGGGTGTCACCTGTGGGCAGCCACCCCCAGGCTGTGCACGTGTTCATGGGGACAGGATCCTGGGTGTTACGTGTACATGTCCACTGTGATGTGCAACTGTTCATATCTGTGCATGTGCCATGGTCACATTTCACAGTGGTGTATGTGTATGTCATGTCACATACCCCATGAGTCCCATGTGGGACGGTATGTTTGAGCCAGGGTGTCCCAGTGGCACAATAGTGATGGTCCTCCACAGTCTTTGTGCATGTAGTGTTTACAATGTCTCTGATGTCATGTGCACAATGGGAGACAGTCTCCACATCCACGTTGTGTGTGCATGGACTCTGATGTTGTGCGTGTGTGTCACAGACGTCCATGTCTGTCCTGCCGTGGCAAGTGGGGCCACTACCTGTGGGGGTCATGGTTGTTTTGCTGTGGTGTATACATGATACTCCATGTAATGCCAGTGTCCATGTGGCATTACAGGGTCCCTGGGAATGTACCTGTCGTTGAGCTGTGGTGCCTGGGGCACATCTGTCCTCACATGTCACTGTGGGGGTTATTGTGACACGGCAGCAGGAGATGGGAACTGTGACACGGCCTCATGATATCCAATCGGCCAACCTGGGACTAATTGATGCCACCTGTTGGACCGTGTTGACAGATGTTGGCCATGTATGTACCATACATGTCCTTCCGGTACTGCACACTTCATGTAGTTGTGCCTCATAATGATGTATGTTGGGATCTTGAGTGTGTTCAATGCCGCATATGTGGGGTGACTGACAATCTTGCTCACTTCTCCTCTGCACTGCAGGGCTCCTGCTGTCCATCGACCATTCCCAGACCTGGCAACGATGGTGGAACGGGACAGCATCCGACGGTACCGCTTCACCAGGCAGCTGATTGAGGATTTGGCAGTGCAGTTGTCCCCACATTTGCAGCCTGGCCGGCCGTATCCTACAGCGCTGACCCCCAAGGTGAAGGTGATGGCAGCCCTACACTTCTTTGCCACTGGTACCTTCCAACATACTGTGGCGACTGCTGGTGGGATGTCACAGACCATGTTGAGCCGTGTGCTCCGCGATGTTTTGGCGGCAATGTTGCTCTTCCTGAACCGGTACATCTATTTCCCTAGACTGCGACGACTCACTGACGTGAAGAGTGACTTTTATGCCCTGGGGAGGATGCCGCATGTAATTGGCTCCATTGATGGGACACATGTGGCTTTGGTACCACCACAGGCCCAGGAGCAGGCCTACAGGAACCGCAAGCACTACCACTCGGTCAATGCACTGGTGGTGTGTCTTGCAGACATGACCATCACACACGTGTGTGCCCGTTTCCCTGGTTCAGCACACGATGCCTTTGTGATGAGGAGTAGACGCATCCCCAGGATGATGGCACAGATGCAGAACCAGCGTGCCTGGCTTGTCGGTGTGTACTGACTTTGAGCCATTGTGTGTGATCTGATCTGTAGTATTCCGCCCACTTTTCCAAGTCAGCTAATGTGTACTTGTCTGTCCGTAGGTGACTCGGGATACCCCAACATGCCGTGGTTGCTGACACCCCTCAGGAACCCTGTGACACCAGCCCAGATGCACTACAATGAGGCACATGGTCGGACCAGGAGAGTGATTGAGCGGACCTTTGGACTCCTGAAGAGCCGCTTCCGCTGCCTGGACAAGACCGGAGGGTCCCTCCCATATGCCCCTGCGAAAGTGTGCAAGATTATCATCGTCTGCTGCATGCTCCACAACCTGGCAGTGCGGAAGGAGTTGCCTCTCATCCAGGATGACAATGACCAACATCCGCCACCTGTGGAGGATCCTGGCCTGGACCACGATGCCAGTGACGATGATGATGATGATGATGGTGATGGTGATGTCCGCACACAGCTCATCACCAACTTCTTTAGCTGAATGTGAGTATCCTGAGGTGTCATGTCAATGATGTGAGTTGGCATGATGTGTGGGTGGTGCTCTGGTGCTGTTGGAGTGTGTCCATGGGCTACTTGACTGGATGTGTGTTGCGATGTGTGGTGACAGGTGGGCTGTACTCCCCAACAGTGTTGACATGCTAACTTGGTTCTGGGTGGGTATCTTGTAACATGTATTGTGCATGAGTTTTGCTGTTCTGTCCTGTACTCCATTGCTTTTGACTGTGTGTCATTTCTGTCCTTCACAGGGTACTTTCAGATTCGTTTGGTCAACTGTGTCCACCGACGACGTGATTGCACATCCAGGCTGGTAGCTGTTGTGTCCCTACAGGTGATGTGCGCCACACCCATGGACTTCCTTCAGTCTACAGTTGTTGACTGTGTGCCCGCTGCCAGGTGGGATTACCTTGCATCTGTAGTGGTTACAGCATGTTGCAACTGTGTAATAAACCTGTGCTTCACTTTGTGATGTGCGTTGTCTGTGGTCACACATTTGACTGCCATTTGCTTACTGCACCTGTGGGCTACTTGACTACAACTGGGAATGGGTGTGGTGTCTGTGCATTGCACCGTCTTCCCTGGCAACATCAGTGTAGGCAATGAGTCAGATGGCCTAGGTGTGTATGTGTTGTGTAGCCCTGGTGGTGTGTCTCCCTCATGTGTGTCACGTTGCCTGTACTCACATGCCTGTGTTGTCCTTGCTGTTGCAGTTCGCATACACAGTGTAATTTTGCAGTTCATCATCCCCATAACAGCACCCACGTTGGAATCACGACAGAGGCAAGTATGGTGTATTGGTGTGTTTATTGTGATACATTTGTGTTAATAGTGCATAGGATGGATAGTGCTGTACATAAATCTTGCAATCCCAAGTTCCTAGGTGAATTGAAAGTCCTGGTAGACAGGATCCCCAGTATCGGGGCCACAGTTGTCTGACACATTGGTCCAACTTGTACTCCCCATGCAATGTGTGGGAGTAGTGTTGCCGTCAACAGGGTGAACAGTCTGTGCACAAAGGCGAACATCCAGAACAGGTTCAGGCTTCCTGGGAGTTGCGCTTGGCCATCGGCCTCTCACTTTTCCCTCCTCGGACGACCCCTCTTCTTGGGGGGCCCTCAAGTACAGGCTGCTGCGGTGCAGGGGACTCTCCGCCAGAGTCCTCCTCCCTCCCTGTGGCAGTTGCAGTTTGTTCGGCACCAGATGTTGTTGGCACACAGGGAGGTGTGGACTGGTTGCTGTTCATCTGGCGGAGGCATTGTAAAATGTCCCTGTGCACCGCCGTCATCTCATGCAGTGCATCCCACTTGGACTCCACGCGGGACATGTGTGAGTCCACACGGGACATGTGTGACTCCACGTGGGACATGTGGGAGTCCAAGCGGGCATGATGGGCAGCCTGCTGCTGTTTAATGTCTCTGAGGAGCCCCACTACCTGGCTGAGCTCTCCGGTGCTGGACTGGTACGCATCAGCTATGCGTACCAGTTGTGGGTCATCATGCACACCAGCAACATCTGCAAGCAGCGACCTCTGTCTCCCACCCCTCCCACCACCCCTGCTGACATGTGCAGTGTGTGCAGTGGCACGCACAGATAACCCTGGTCCACCTTGGGGGTTGGTGGTGGTGGTGGTGTCCATGGCCCCAGGTTGGTCCAGGGTCACTGTGCTGGTGTTGCTCCTTGTTCTGTCCATGTCGGCAGGGGTGGTATTCGTGGTGACAGTCGTTGGAGGGGTGGGTGCAGGGGTGCAGCTGGTGGTCCTGCTGGTGCTGCAGCTGGTGGTCCTGCTGGTGCTGCATGTTGACTTGCACCGGATGTGCCAGGTTGTTCTTCATCGTCCGAGGAGGACAGAGGCTGTACGACGCCAGTGAGCTCGGCATCCTCTTGAGCCTGGGACTGGGACTCCTCAGCGTCTGCTGCTGTGTCCCCATCATCACCTGTTTTTGGGAGACACAAACAATGTATGTTATGTTTCTGCAGGCATCAATGGTTGACACACATGACAGTTGTGACTGTGCCTCTGGGTGCGGGCCTGTACATTGCATTGTCCTAAGTCGTCACAGTCAGGGGTTGATATTGGTGTGGCACATTGTCCTGCATTATTTGGGCATATCTATGTATTTTCTGGGGTGTGAACATGGTCTGCATTGGTTGTGTTTGGTTGACAGCCGGCCCTCCTTCCCACCCACCCACACAGCCAGTCAGTTATCCCACCATGGAACGTGCTTGCGTTGCAGGGAGTGGAAGTTGTCTCTCAGGATGTCAGTCAGTGGTGTCCTGCTGTTTGTTGGTGCACAGTTGCCAGCAGGGCCTTGTGCTCCCCACAGCAGTAGCCAGTGTCGGCCATCTTGTGAGTCCTTCTCCACTTCCTGTGATGTGAGCATGGTTCAGGGTGGTGTTGATGGGACAGTTGTGGGGGTGACCAATATCAGTGACTACGACTCCCATCATGCTATTGCCTCCACCCCCCTTCCCAGCATGCCCATGCTTACTTGCTTTTGTGGGGAGTTCAGTGTGTGTGGGTGTGAGAGCAATGGCAAGATGGCTGACAGTGGTGTCCTGCTGTTGGTTGGTGTGCAGTACCCAGCATGCCCTTGTGCTCCCCACGACACAGCAACAGTGTCAGACATCTTTGATGGGCCTTTACACTCTCTGTGGGATGTGCATGCGTGAGTGTGAGCTTGCTGGGCCATGTGGTGGGGGATGTAGAGCTGTGACTACGACTCCCATCATGCTATTGCCTCCTCCCCCTTCCCAGCATGCCCATGCTTCCTTCCTTTTGACTCTGCTTCCCTGTGGGGTGGGCTGGCTGTGCTGACAGGATGGCTGGGAGTGTTGTCCTGGCAGTTGTTTGGCTAGAAGTCCCAAGAGTGTCCCTGTGCTTCACACAACATAACCCAGGGTGGTGGTTCTTTGTGGGATCTTGTGTTAGGAAGGGGGCATTGCATTCTACCAGGTGGGTTCTGTGGAGTTTGTGTTGGGGTGTGTGTGAGGGGAGGTGCTTGTGACTATGGTCAGTGCTGCAAGTCCCCCTTCCCACCCAGCCAGCCAGATATCCCACCATGGAACGTGCTTGCATTGCAGGGAGTGTAAGTTGTCTCTCAGGATGTCAGTCAGTGGTGTCCTGCTGTTTGTTGGTGCACAGTTGCCAGCAGGGCCTTGTGCTCCCCACAGCAGTAGCCAGTGTCAGCCATCTTGTGAGTCCTTCTCCACTTCCTGTGATGTGAGCATGGTTCAGGGTGGTTTTGATGGGACAGTTGTGGGGGTGACCAATATCAGTGACTACGACTCCCATCATGCCATTGCCTCCACCCCACTTTCCAGCATTTCCATACTTACTTGCTTTTGTGGGGAGTTCAGTGTGTGTGGGTGTGAGAGCAATGGCAAGATGGCTGACAGTGGTGTCCTGCTGTTGGTTGGTGTGCAGTACCCAGCATGCCCTTGTGCTCCCCACGACACAGCAACAGTGTCAGACATCTTTGATGGGCCTTTACACTCTCTGTGGGATGTGCATGCGTGAGTGTGAGCTTGCTAGGCCATTTGGTGGGGGATGTAGAGCTGTGACTACGACTCCCATCATGCTATTGCCTCCTCCCCCTTCCCAGCATGCCCATGCTTCCTTCCTTTTGACTCTGCTTCCCTGTGGGGTGGGCTGGCTGTGCTGACAGGATGGCTGGGAGTGTTGTCCTGGCAGTTGTTTGGCTAGAAGTCCCAAGAGTGTCCCTGTGCTTCACACAACATAACCCAGGGTGGTGGTTCTTTGTGGGATCTTGTGTTAGGATGGGGGGCATTGCATTCTACCAGGTGGGTTCTGTGGAGTTTGTGTTGGGGTGTGTGTGAGGGGAGGTGCTTGTGACTATGGTCAGTGCTGCAAGTCCCCCTTCCCACCCAGCCAGCCAGATATCCCACCATGGAATGTGCTTGCATTGCAGGGAGTGTAAGTTGTCTCTCAGGATGTCAGTCAGTGGTGTCCTGCTGTTTGTTGGTGCACAGTTGCCAGCAGGGCCTTGTGCTCCCCACAGCAGTAGCCAGTGTCAGCCATCTTGTGAGTCCTTCTCCACTTCCTGTGATGTGAGCATGGTTCAGGGTGGTGTTGATGGGACAGTTGTGGGGGTGACCAATATCAGTGACTACGACTCCCATCATGCTATTGCCTCCACCCCCCTTCCCAGCATGCCCATGCTTCCTTCCTTTTGACTCTTATTCCCTGTGGGGTGGGCTGGCTGTGCTGACAGGATGGCTGGGAGTGTTGTCCTGGCAGTTGTTTGGCTAGAAGTCCCAAGAGTGTCCCTGTGCTTCACACAACATAACCCAGGGTGGTGGTTCCTTGTGGGATCTTGTGTTAGGATGGGGGGCATTGCATTCTACCAGGTGGGTTCTGTGGAGTTTGTGTTGGGGTGTGTGCGAGGGGAGGTGCTTGTGACTATGGTCAGTGCTGCAAGTCCCCCTTCCCACCCAGCCAGCCAGATATCCCACCATGGAACGTGCTTGCATTGCAGGGAGTGTAAGTTGTCTCTCAGGATGTCAGTCAGTGGTGTCCTGCTGTTTGTTGGTGCACAGTTGCCAGCAGGGCCTTGTGCTCCCCACAGCAGTAGCCAGTGTCAGCCATCTTGTGAGTCCTTCTCCACTTCCTGTGATGTGAGCATGGTTAAGGGTGGTGTTGATGGGACAGTTGTGGGGGGGCAATATGTGTGACTGCGACTCCCATGATGCTATTGGCTACACTGACTTGGCCAGCATACACAGAATTCCTTCCTTTGAGTGGTCTTCACTGTGTGTTGGTGTTGTTGTGGTGGCTACATGTCTGGATGTGTTTGTTAGTTCTATTTGTGCCACTGCCTAGTTGTAGTTGTGTTTGTACATGTGTTGGCACAGTTGGATGTGACTTTTTTGATGGCATGTGTTGTGTTTATCTGACTAACATACACATTTTGGGATGATTCTGTTCTGGTTGCTGTGTAATTGCTATGAGTGCATGGTTTGACTCTCCCCTTGACAGTGATGTGTGTGTTTTGTGGCAGTATATTGTGTACATTTGTTGTGTACTCACCAGGCTCTGGGATGTCCTCTAGTCCATATACGCTCACTGGCGGAAGGATGGCCCGCACCTTCTCCTCCCAGGGCCTGAGGTATATTGGCTTGGCAGGAGGGCCACTGCCGGTGTGTTGGCTGTTGATGTAGTCTTTCTTCAGCATGTCCCGTACCCTCCTGCGCACGTCATACCACCTGTTCTGGATGTCGGTCTTTGTGCGCCGACATGGTGATTGGGCGTTCACCCTGTTGATGATCCTCTCCCACATCTTGGTTTTCTGCGACATGGGGGTCTGTTGGACCAGTGTGCCAAACAGCTGTGGCTCCACCCTGAGGATCTCGTCTACCATGACTTCCAATTCACTATCTAGGAACTTGGGATTCTTCTTGGGGGGCATGGTGATGGTGGGTGTGATGTGTGTGTTGGTGTGCAGGTGAGGGTGTGTGAGTGTGTGTTTTGCTGGGTGTATGTGAGGTAGGTGTTTGTTGGTGTGCTGATGGTGTGTGGCTTGTGTGAGGGATGAGCTGTGGGTGTGTGGTTGCTTTCTCTTGGGTGCTGGCAGTGGAATGGCATTTGCAAAGGCTCATGGTTGTGATTTGTGTCCTTTATATAGGTGGAGTTGTGGGTGTGTCTTTGTTCTCTGTCCCCACCCCCCAGTATTTATTGGCTTGGTAATTGCTTGTTTGGCCTTTTTTTGGGTGATTTTTCCTTTGTGCTGTTTGTGTATGTTGGAAATGTTCTTGTGACCGAGTCGGACCCTGCATTGGTCTCGTACGGTGTTCTCCGTTTCGTTCACGCTGTGTTTGTGCAGTTTTCTATGCTGCATACGCGTCGGTCGCGGTGTATTGTGTTGCTTCGGCTCGGTTTTGTATGCGTGTCGGTCGTACGGCTTGTCCTCCGTCCGACTCGCTCGTGGTTTTCGCGCCTTGCATCGTACTTTGCGGTTTGGAGTTCGCGTGTACGTTTCGGTCGGATTTGTTCCGGGTGCATGTCGGTCGGTTGGATTCGCGTGTTTTTCCGGCCGGATTGCTGTTTTCCGTGCGGCTCGGTCGGTCGACTTGGTTTCGGTACGTGTCGGTCGGATTTTTCGCGCCTTGCATCGTACTTGGCGTGTCGTGCGCCACGGGTACGTGTCGGTCGGTATTATTTCCGGATCCGAGTCGGTCGGCGATTTTTCCGGCCCGAATCGGAATCGACCCCTTAGTATTCTGTCAAAGCCAATGCTTCTCCAAACAATCCAGTGTGCCCAAATGCTACGGCAAAATTAAGTGCAACCAAAATGAGAATTATATAGCACAACAAAAAATAAGAAGCTATCAAGATCCTTATTGAGAAATCGAAAAACTTTTAAACATGTATTGAAAGAAACAGCCCCTGTTCTAAGCCTGAAAAGCAGATAAAAGATATCCTTTTTAATTTATTTATTTTTTATTTGTTTTTATAAAGCATTCAGTGTAGCATTTGTTAAGACAGGATTATACAAACTCATTAAAGTATAGGTTACATAGTCAATAAATTACTTCCTTCATTTTTACATATAATATTTTCATAAATAAAGAGAGACATAATAGATGCTTATACAAAATAAAGTGCTAGTGCAGTATACATTTTGTATATACAGAGTGGGTAGTGTGTTATTAGTCCATTCCTTAATGGAGGTATTACTGGTCATCCTCCCAGCCAGTCTGTTACCAGAGACCAGATCTTTACTCCCTGTTGACATTTTCTATATCCTTTATGTTTATATAGAGAGATTTCCATGTTATAAACTACAAGAAACCTAGATCTCCACATATCAAAGCTAGGTCCATCTGATTTTAGCCACTCTGACGCAACACATAATCCAGCTACAGCCATAGCCAAAAAAATTCAATACTGTTGATTTTTAAAATCATTTTCTTCTTCTTCCACCCCTGCATCATCATCAATGGGCTAATTACTACTGGCACCTTAATAGTGTTACTCAAAAATCCGCCAATCCCCTGTATTATAGGTGCCAGTTTTGAGCATAAGTAGAACATGTGCATAATATCCGCTTGGTCCATGCCACATCCTTTACACTTCCCATCACAACAGCATCCCCACTTAGACATTCCTGCAGGGGTATAATATAAGTTAATAACTGTTTTAAAATGTTGGGTTTTCAGTTTTGTTGTTAAAATAATATTATCAGCTAGATCTAAGGACGCCTGGAGATAGACACCCTCACATCCCAATCTTTTGATTCCATTTCTCATTCTGTATCTCCAAGTCGTTATTTTGCATTTGATTTAACAATGCGTATATGGGTCCTATTCTGTATTTATTCTTTATAGCCTCGATTAGTGGAATCTACATTATGCAGTTCAGGTCTCTTATCTTTTTAAATAAAAAATCCCGAATTTGTAAACATTTATAAAAATCTGGTCTTTGTAATTTAAATAATCTCTGTAAATCTTCAAAGTGGTGATGCTGGGCATTATCATCATAAAAATTACCTAGTTTCATAATCCCTTTTACCGCCACTCTGCCATCACTGTCCCTTGAAAAATAAAGGGAAGAGTAGAGGCTGAAGTGGGAGTATACAAATTACGATTTTTAAAACCTATTTGTCTTTTAACCTGGGCCCAAGCCCTTAGTACTGCTTTCAGGATTTTACTTTTTGTTTTTTTATGATAGCTTGGTTCAGTGTTCTTCACCACGTAATTTTCAGCTTCTTTCCCCAACAGCATTTCATAAATTGATGGCGTCTTGGCTTTGTATAAATCCTGTGGCCCACCTGTTATTAAAATTGACATATTTTGTAGATCAAAAACCCAGTAATAGAATGTAAAATTGGGTAGCGCTTTCCCTCCCAGGGCCCTGGGTAAAGTCATGTATTTTCCTGCCCTCCTTGATCTTTTATATCCCCACAGAAATCTAAAACATATGGATTCTAACCTTCGTCAGCCATTCTTTATCAATCAGAAGCGGAATAGAGCGAAAAATATACAATACTTTGGGAAGAACATTCATCTTCAGTACATTGCATCTCCCTAGTAATGAGAGATGCAAATGATTAATACTGTCTAGTTCAGACCGCACTCTGTCAATCACTGGCCCTGAATTGATTTCGATCGTGCGGTTTAAAGCAGCAGTGATTTTTATCCCAAGGTAGGTTGCCTCTGCAACCACCTGCTGATTTTCAATATGGGCTTGCTCTGTGCAGATGAATTGCATCGTGGCACTATTCAGTTTATATCCTGAATATCTTCCAAACTGCTCAGCTAGCTTTTCTATTTCCGGCAGCACAGTAATTAAGTCTTGGGTTATTATTGTCACATCGTCCGCATAGGCAAACACCGTATACTCTATCTCATTTTGGATTACCGGTTAAATAATCACACTCTTCTCCAACTGAGTCAAAAATAAATTATTATAAAGTGCAAATAATAATGGGGAGCAAGGACATCCTTGTCTTGTTCCCCTAGAGATGGCAATCATGTCCGACTCTATACCATTCAGTCTTATCCTGGCAGAGGGAGTTTTATATAGACCCTTAAGGGCTTGAATAAACCCATCCCCAAAGCCTTTTCCTTTTAAGACAGCTCAGAGATAACCTCATGCCACTCGGCCAAACGCTTTATTCGCATCTAGCAATCTAAGTCTGAGTGGCATCATGTGGTTTATTAGATAAAAGATATCCTTTACAATTTTATTCCATCTCTAACTTTCAGGAAAAGGAATAAAATGCAGTTCTGGAAAAACTTTCTTACAGTGATCTTTTCAGAAATAAATGCAAGAGGTTCTCTTATCATTGAAATCTCCCAAGAAACAGTAGCCTTCTTGGATATCAGGACTACTGACAAACTGCAGAAGCTGTGATCTTTTGTAGGCTAACAAATATGTCTGGGAAAATGTCAGTGTTCCTAAAATGTATCCAGAACCTGCAAAGAACAGGAAGATTCTAGAAGGTCAAAGTTCAAAAGAACTAGTTCACAAATGCCTCTGCCTGGCATTACTAATGAATGTAATTGTGATTCTAAGTTCTCTTTTACCAAGAAAGAGAGTTTTCAGCAGAGTACCCAGAGGACCGCTATGCAACTAGAACTTGAGTCTGCCTGGCAGCTAGTTTCCCAGAGGACATTACCTGGAGTCTGCTCGGGAAGGAAGATGCTCTGCCCCTCTCATGAGGCGTCTGGAGCAAGAGCCCAACCTGTCTCCTGAGAAAGGGAAATAGCACACCACCCGTGCAGGGGCAGCTGAACATGAGTTTGAGGGTCTGTCGACCCAAGAAGGAGAGCAATCTTCTTGCTCCAGTGACTGGAGCACAGTCTCTCTGGATGAGTTGCTGGTATCGCTAAAACATTATGAATGTTTTCACAAATGAACTGTGCCACTTTTGCATCAAGATGTTTTGCCTGAGAGGAGTGTACTGCTGCAACATAGTGAAATTGTTGCCAAGAGGATTGTGTCTCTGCAGTATCATGAAGTTGTGCCCAGGCGAACAATACTGCTGCAACATTCTGAAACTGTGCCTGCGCTGGGTGTCCCGCTGAGAATTTGAACTTCGCCTGAGCAGACTGTGCCACTAATCCAGCAACGAGGGCCATGGCAGGATCATGCCGCCAGATGAAAAGTGCCTCGATGTGGCACCATGACCCTTGACCCTGGAGTACACCACCCCACCTCATCCAAAGCCCAGCGACAGAATTCTGGCAAGCAGCAATGCTGGAGCCTGTCCACCTACATAGACTACTTCTGGAGGCTTCCGCTGCTGGCTTCCACAAACTTGACCTGAGTGCCAGGGCACTTGCAGTCAGACTGTTTCCTCCTGCAAAAGGAAGAGAGAGCCAGATGTGTGCTGCCGGTCCCTGTCACAGCAGATGAAACTCTGCAGTAGTGAGATAAGGACAATTGCGACTACTAACAGTAAATTATTGCAGGAACTACCACAGGTGGGCTAAACTGCCCTTGTACCTGATACCTGCCCAATACAGAACTCAAACCCAGGTGAAGAAGAAAGAGTGAGGGGAGGCGGGAAGGGGAAATTGGAAGCCTCAAGTAGAGTTCTCCATGCCTCAGAAACATCTTTATCCATATCCTGTGCTGTGTAGTAGTGGGTTCTCTCTGTGTATCAAAGTACTTTCAATTTATCAAAGACAACCACTGAGTTGGAAAACCAGTTATTGTGCTGCTTGGTGATTGCGGAGTTCTGAGCTTGAATCACCCCCACACTACCTCTGTTTTTGAAGCCTCTGACTGCTCGCCATCCTTACCTCTAAGTGTCAAGTCATACTTGGCCCAGTTTACCGAGCCATATTAGGAGTCATGCCAGGACATCAGGCTAAATGATCCCAGCCACCACGGCTGAGGCCCCATAAGAGGTTTGACAGCATACAATGCAATTCTGACATTGTATTTTTAAGCTCCTGCAATGATTTGCCACACAAATGTCCTATTTTTATTTTAAAGCCAAGGAGTAGCAGAGCACTCAACACAGAAAGTTTTTATTACAAAAGGCCATCTCAAACACTCGCTGTTTTTCAGAAGAGGCTGTGCCTGTGTTGTGTGTTTGTGCCCTTGTGTGTGCGAGAGACTGAATATGACACAGTGCTCCTCGAACTGCCCAAATGGGATGTCATTCTTCTAACCCAGCATACTGTGAACAGAAACTGGGCAAGGATCCAGATGAAGAGCAAGCATTACTGGCTACTAAAGAGAAGGGGAGAGCTGCAACATAGAAACAGGCCTGCAAGATGCAGTTTTAGAAATGCATTTTCACCTTTAGAGATGCTGATAAGTAATGTGAATACCTATAGAGAAACAGTCCTGAACAAGCACAGGCGCAACCCTAAAACCGAAGGGGATGGGACCCAGGGCTTGTGGTGCAGCTCAGCTTGTTGTTGTGTTGTGTTCTACTAGAACTCTAGATGCTCTATTAGAGTTCTAGAGTGTAGACTCCTCAGCTTGTTCAGAGTTCCAGGACCACTCTTGGGAATGGACAGTTAATGCTGCGGATGAAGACTGGACACATCGAGAATAATGAGAGGCTAGACCGATTTAAGGAATAAACTTCATCATACTATATCCAACCAGAGTCTGCTCGTTCTTTTTCCCAGACGCAACAAACATGGGGACGAGCTTCGTCAAGCCCCCACCCACACTTCACCTACTAAGCTGTGTCGTCTATAATAGTTCAGTGACAACCGGCACGTTGCCGCACCTCATCCAGTGACTACATCAAGCTTATTCTGTGGAGATTTTGGCAGCACGCGCACGCTTAATTACTCGGCCTGCTTGTGCCAACTTCATAACAGCGAAACAAACATGTGAGTCACTAAGGCGTCCTGCGCGTGTCAGACTCCCCACTACAAGCCTCCCACGTAAGAGAGTTTTTAGTCCTGCATTCTCTATCCTGCACATCATCATGCACTGACACTGATTGTGATTTTTCCAGTTTGGTGCCAGACCGCATGGCAGACATTGTGTTTTGGGAACACTCTGTATACAATGAATACCTTCTGGTGCCCATTTTGGATTGGGTCTCATTTTACTCATTCAGCAGCCATTTTGGATGTAGCCTATATTTACATATTGGGTTGGTAGCCATTTTGGATTGTGACCATGATTGTTCTGGAAAAAATGTTTTGTTTCATTTTCACAAATATATTTTTGGCTTGTCCTCTGCTTTTTTATGGGAAGATTTCTCACAATAGTTCAACAAAATTCTATGTCCATTCAAAAAAGGGGTTTTCACTAACTGAATCCTACTTAAATTAATCTCCTCTAGGTAATTCCTAAAGCAAAATGTCCACATTAAACGTTCCTGCTCCTCAAAAATTCATGATGAAGGAAGGGGAACCCAATATGAAATGGGAAGAATGGAGAGAATATTTCATTAACTACATATCTAGTTTTGATGAAGAAGATTTCACTCTTGAGAGGAAAAAGAAAATCCTATTACACTGTTTGGGACCTCGGGTTTTTTTGCAGAATACAACTGTATAGACACAAAACCGAGATAGGGAAATGAAGGGGATATATTCTCTAATGCTCTGGATGACCTGGATGCCTATTTTTCACCCACTGTATATACAGCTATCGATTGTTGCAATTGTTTCCACAGGAAACAAGGAGAAAAAGAAAAATTGAGGACTATGTAGCAGCCCAAAAGAAGATAGCTTTGATGTGCAAATTAAGTAATTTTCACGATGAACTAGTTACAGACCATTATGAATTGTAATAGTCCTAACATCCAAGACCGGTTATGGGGGATGGGGGATTCTACCCTCAACAGGTTGTTTCAATAGCATCTAAAGCTGAACTTACTACTAGGTGTGCTAAGGCAGCTATAGCTATGGACAATATGGAAAGTGTTGGAAATGTGGGTAAAGTAGTTACTAAGAAAAATGATGGAAAATCTGACTAAGGCACAGTTAAAAACACAAATATCACCTTCAGAATGATTAGTCGATGCAGAATGGAAGGCTTGAAAGGGAAATGCTATCATTGTAGTAGTCCCAACCACTTAGCACACGATAAAAAGAATATGCCGCAACTCTAGATATGTAAAATGTATTGTTGAGGAGTCTAACATAGATGGAAATAAGATCTGTGTGAGTCAGAAAAGGAGGAGAAGCAAGTGTTAGGTATGCTTGTGGATGTTTTGGAAGTTGGTGGCCAACAAAGGAAGAAACCGGTGTATGAGGTATGGTGGGAGGAGTATGTGTCAATCTAGTAGGAGACTCTGGCTCTCCGTTGTACAATCATCAACAAACAAGTATGGTATGACTTATTTAACAGTGTATTAGGCACGGAGTTAACTCAACCTGATATCTAATCTTTAAGTTTCACAGGCAAAACTGTTAAATTATTGGGGTTAGGGAATTTAATTTTGTATTTAAAGGAAGATCTGCAAATTGTAAAATGTACATTTATGAACATGGTCCTTCGGTGCTAGAATGGTGGGACAAAGGGGAATTGGGAATATTACTAGATCCAAACAGTCCTAATCCTGTGTTGGTGGTGGAGAATTAGTGTGAATTATTAGACAAAATTGCTAAAGAATTTCCCAAAGTGTTTTCAGAAACAATCAGTAAATTAAAGAATTTTGCGCACAAGATTAGTAAAAGAAAATGCACAACCCATGGTTCACAAAGTCCGTAATATTTTGTAATATTCTGTTAACAATAAGGGATGAGATCACTACAAAATTAAATAAACTTTAATGTGATGGCATGATTGAACAGGCTGAATCCTCCGATTGGATTGCTCCCCATTGTTGTGGTTAGGAAATCTAATGGCAAAATCAGATTGCGACCTTAGAAATCTTAATAGGAACATATTTGTTGACCAGTTTCCCCTGCCATGTATAAATGAACTATTGTTGTTAACTAGGAACATGATTTAATTTTCAACAACTGGTTTGACTTCAGCCTACCATTAGGTTTCCTTGCACCCTGACAGTTACACTTCACATCGTTCATCACACCAGTAGGATGTTATCAATTTAAAAAGTGAGTAGAGACGAATAGGACAAAATCTTGTGGTTGGTGTTGAGTGTTCTGGAAGAACATGGTTTGACTGCAGAAGCTGTCAAATGCAAATTTGGTAAAAGGAAAGTCAGGTGCTGGGTCATGAAATTAGTTACAAAGGCATTACACCTAAGAACGACCTAGTCAAAGCCATTAAAAAGCTCCTCCGCCTTGCAATAAAGACAAGTTGCAAGCTTTTGTAGGTTTGGCAGAATTCTATTCTGAGTTTGTATATAACCTTTCAAGTAAATTGTATCAGATAAGACAATTGTTAAAGAATGGGTATATGCTCATGTGGTCTCCAGAGTGCCAGGAGGCGTTTGAATGCATCAAGATAAATATCAGTGAGAGACATTGGGGTGTGTGTGGGGTCTCCATCATTTTCGACAATTCATTTAAGGATCTAAGGCGGTTATACGCAGTGATCATAAAGCTTTGTGTAAAGTACTAACAACCCAACGTCCTAACAACGCTTCACCAAGAATTGCTAGATTATCGATGCAGCTACATGATTATTGTTATGAGGTGCAGTATGCCTGGGGCATGTAACAAAGTTGCTGATTGCTTGAGTAGACTTCCTTACCCATTAAAGATGACCCCCTTAACAATGAATGGAATGATTGTTTGGTGGCAGCATTAGAGAGGAAGGATTTGATGGGTATGAATGCCGAAGCATGGTTCATAGAGACTAAGGGGCCGATTCCGATCTCGGCCGGTAGTGCTCCGAATCGGATTCGGATTCACCGGATCCGATTCGGAGCCCTGTTTCCCGACCGAATCGTACGCGGGTCCGGCCGAGCGAGTACGATGCAAACACCCGCGAAATCGCCGACCGACTCGAACGCGGCTTCAACACGCTCCGACCGACTCGCATGGACACGACTCGCACCGCGCTATGGAGACGTTTCCCGGCCGGGTAAGTACGATGCGCGCCGCGAGCAGTCCGACCGACTCGCGCCGTCCAGCTCGAAAAAGCTGTCGGAGCCGGACTTTGGGGGTCCGCGTCGGACCCCTCTACGCCGTAGGCGCGCGAGTCGCACACAGGGGGACCCATGGGTCCCCCTACCTGTGCATGTACGCCGCGATGCGCATGGACGCGTACACGCTGTAGGGGCGCCCTTGTCCGCCTCGCACCCATTGAGTCAATGGTAGCCCGCGTACGCGTTGTACGACAGGCTCCCATTGACTTCAATGGGAGTCCGACCGACTCGAGTCCGATAGCATGCGTGCGCATCGTACTGGTTCGGTCGGACTGCTAGGGTCCGATTCAGTCGGAATTCTCTCCGGGTCCGGCTCGGTCGGAGAGATTTCCGGCCGGAATCGGAATCGGCCCCTAAGTCTGATAAACCTTGGTCAAGATTAGGGATAAGGTCAAAGTAGAATGGGCAGAGAAAAGAGTTCTAGCAAGTGAATTAGCACCTTATTGGGAAATCAGGAATGATATTTCTATTGAGGATGGTTTAGTATTGAGTAAGGGATGGTTGATTCCATGGAGTTCCTTTCAACAAAAGGTTATTGCTTGGTGTTACCAGGGCCACCAGGGGATAGTAAAAACGAAATGCACAGTAAAATGCTCATACGGGTGGCCAGGAGTCGACAGAACTGTAGAAAGCATGGTGAGAGAATGCATAAGGTGCACTGATTCAGATAAAACCCAAATGACCTTTAATCCTCCTTTGCATCCCATTGAAGCCCCAGAAAACACCTTGGGAAAGGGTAAAGGTAGATATTTTTGGGCCTGTACAAACTGAAGAATGCAGGACAAAATATGCTATTTTAGTGGTTGACCATTTTTCTAAATGGCCAGAATTAAAGGTGGTGGATGTTGCAGATGCTAAGGTGGTAATAGAGTTTTTAGAGGAAATCTTTAACAGAGAAGGTTTACCTGAAACCATTATCAGTGATAATGGTGGCCAGTTTATATCAGGCACGTTTAAGGAGTTTGTAAAGAGTTTGGGTATAATGCACTGAGTGTATAGGATCACTGGATGCAATTCTACTGGACATGTTCCGTTCCACTTAATGAGGGGAAGGGATCCACAATCCAAAGAAAACATGGGATGGATGAATAATATGAAGGATATTGCAGTACTTGTAAAACATGTTAATTTATAACAGATTGAATATGGAGAATGCAAAGTGTAAAACTAGGTATGACAAGTTACATGGAGCTAAAAGGTGGGAACTCCACGTGGGAGACTGGGTGAGAGTTAAAAAAGGGAGAATGTGAGAAAGGAGAAAAGTAAATTCACAGAACTTTTGAAAGTAGAAAAAATGTTTGTAATACAGCTCTACTAAGTGATGGTAAAGTTTGGCATGTCAGTAGGAGGGCCCTGTGTAAGGGAAGCAGGAAAAGCAATTCTACTTGCAATACGTTTGATTGATTGAATGAGAACGAAGGCAGTGAAGAGAGACAAATAGATAATATGCAAGGGACAAACACTTTAGAAGAATGCTTTTCTGAAAGGATAACCTTGCATAATGTTAACTCCAGCGTTGATTCCTCTCAGGTCAACAACAAGGACAATGGCAAGCAAATCTGTACTAGGTCAGGAAGAAGAATTATTAAACATTCAATTTGAATGATTTCGTGCAATAGTGGTGACTGCTTGCTTGAATGAAAGGGCACACCTGGTTGCTCCCTGGCACATTCATATACGAATGTAGTGCATTATCGTTTCTTTTTAATATTTTAAAAGTTGCATAGGAAGTGCTTTACAATTTAAGCTTGCGTATGAATTGTTTTTTTATAGTTGTGTACATTTTCTTTATTAGTGATTACAGCTAAAATCTTATATAGGTATGAAGGGAGTACCTACTCCTCTAATTAATTTCATTATAGTAGAATTTGTGTATGCATTAATAGAATGTATATTTGTATGTTTTATTATTAGGGTTTAGTTTTTATTATTGGTAAGGAAGGAGGTGCTGTGTTGTGTTCTACTAGAACTCTAGGGGGCATATGTACAAGAAAATTGTGGCGTAAGGCGTTAGCCGTCATGGCCTAACGCCTCACTCCGCCACTTCAGAAACGCAAGACTGCACTGCATTTACAAGGATATGGTGCAGCCTTGCGTTTCCCCCTGCGCTGGCGCTACACTTAGCAGTGTAGCGCCAACGCAGGCACCCTTGCACCATAGTGCAAGAATGTCTGCGTGCAGGGGAGGATTGTTTATGTGTAGGAAGGTGTCCCTTCCTGCACATAAACAATAGTGAAATGCCATTTTGTCACTTCTATGTGTGCTGCTTAATGCAGCACACATGGAAGTTACAAAATGTAATTTTTTTTAAGGATTGTTCATGTGCATGAAGGGTCACCTTCCTACACGTAAACAATTCAAAGCGTTTTGCTTTTTCCATGTGTGCTGCACAAGGCAGAACACATGGAAAAAGCAAAAACGAGGGGAAATAAAGCATTTCTCCTCGTATCGCCAACTTAAGACCAGGTTTTCCCTGGTCATAATTTTGGTGCTACCTCCTATTTACGCCACCCTTGTAAATAGGGGGCAGTGTCAAAAACAATGGGTGTTGCGGTGGAACGCCCACAGAAACACCCACTGCCCACCCCTTTCACGCTAACCATAGCTTGAAAGGGGGCCTTATTTACAAAAATGAGTAAATAAGGCGAGGCCCCTATCACCACCACAACGTCACTTAAAGTGACGTTGTGATGGCTATAGGGGCCTGTACATATGCCCCTAGATGTTCTATTAGAGTTCTAGATTGTAGACTCTCAGGGGTGTTCAGAGTTCCAGAGCCAGTCTTGGGCGTGGACAGTTGAGGCTGGGGAGCTTTGAGGGGCTTGACGGAGTTAACCCCTTGCGTGCGTCGGACGGCCCCCGGCCGAAGACATCACGGTGGGCGTGTGCGGAGGACGGCCGGGGGCCGTCTGAACCGCGCACGCGTGGAATTCCTCAGCACAGCGGGTGAATTCCGGCCGCAGCGAAGCGGTTAAGGAATAAACTTCATTGTACTATATCCAACCGGAGGCTGCTCTTCCTTCCGCCCAGACACAACAGGTGTCTGGTGATAGCCAGACTGACTTAATGGTCAGTCCAGCTCCCGACTAGTATTCACAATTTGAGGCAAAGAGACGGTAACATAGTTTCCCAGAGCCTCATACTTTTTTTAATTTAAAACTGCAGTCACGTTTTAAACACACGTCTGAAAGGCGAGCAGTTGAACTGGTGGACTAAATCACGCCAACAAACCTTGTATTAGCATGTCTACCTTGAACGATAATCCCGACCTAAAGCCTGAACAGATCACGTTGTCCTACCCTTTCCTTCATGTGCTGCGAAAGTCTTCGTGCGACATTTGGGTACATTATAAATCAAATACATAAATGCATTAAAAATCTACCTGCATGTCTTTAAGTGCCAATGCTACTGACAAATAATCGTTTTTTGTGCATATACAGTTTTGGCATTTTATTATTTGGTACATTTTGTGGAGCCATTATTCAGCACTATGAGAAAACAATCTACGAAAAAAACTGCAATAAATGGAAACAGCAGAGTATAATGGTTATTTATAGGCCTGCTAGTGCTTTAAACACCAAAGGAGACTTTTTGATATCTATGTTTTTTAGACTCTATAAATATTTATGAGGTCCGATGGAGATCTGAAGAAGTGAGAATGGTTCGAGACGAAAAGAGAAAGGCCCTCCCCACTGCCACAACAAACAAGCGCCGACTATACAGAAAGGATTTTCAAACAGGGTATAAGGCCAGGTTCCAGCCGACACTAGTTTAGGATTTGCCAGCTAATGTATTCCATCTGTTGAGTTTTTCAGCAAATCCCTCGGCAGATTAATATTCCCCGCCAAAACAGATTCTGGCTATTGCTGTGTGAACAGTTCTTACTGTTTTGCAAGATTGTATCTATATGAGTTGGTCTTGGCTGCAGACACCACAAGTATTAGAAAGAACATTAAGATTTGTCCAAGAGAGTTGCCACTTGCCATCCAAATTATGTGCAATCAATTCGTGTTAAATCAGAGTCAGCCATATTGTGTATGATAATTGTGAGTTGCTTTAAGAATAAAACAGCATTGGCTGCATAGAGGCAATATCTGCAATGGATTCTCCATTGTGATGTGCATGTGGGCTCAGCTATCTGCTATAGCTTGTGAGTCTCCAGCCTTTTCAACTATGAGCAATGCGTCAAAAAACTGCAACCTCTCTTATGAATATTAATATGTGAACCAGATTTATTGTGACCAGACAGATTCCCCAGCACTTCATTTGTATACGTACACCAGGAAAACAACACTCATAGATGTAGCACCGCACTGTGAAGTGCGCCGACTGCTTCTAAATATGTAGCGCTTGCATGTTAAATAAAAGTGCAATCTGTTCTTTTTCCAAGGAATAATTTGAAATAATAGAGCCAATTCAGAAAGTACTACTACTGTAGTGCTACTTCAAAAACTCATAAATGCACTTCACAAAGCTACAGCTGGAGATCGTTGGCTATGGTGGTTCTGTGAAGTTTGTGAGCAGTTCCCTACCTCAAGTACCGAAAACTATGCATTTTTATATTTTAGGTGAAAATGTGGGAATGGCAAGTGGATGCTACTGCGAAATGGGGAATAACACTACAGAGTGGAGCGGAGGAAAGAGAAAAATAATAATGGACCCAGAAAGGGACATGTAAATACAAAAATACATCTGCAAGAGGGTATGTCCCTTACAATGCAGCGAGGTTACACCATCCTTTACAATGTAGTAAGGTTAGTTAACCTACATTTACTCAATACGTACTATAGCCTAAACAGGCTAAATGTACTCCAAAGAAGAATTGTAGTAAGTCACACCACCAACGGCTACTCAAAGGTAATGCACAGGGAACCACATTGAAATCAATAGAGGCAATGAATAAATCTACACTTAAAAAACATAATAAAAGAAAAGAAAAAACGGTCATATAATTTTAGACTTTCCATTTACCCATATAAAATGTATTCTCAAAATTTTAACAATTTATTAAAAAGAAAAGAAATAAAATGAATGTAAAACATGGTCATAAAGCATAATATGTTGAAAACACTCATACAAATCGTAATGTAAAAAATTTAAACTAAACAGATGTATGTACTTAGAAATTCACAAATATGCCAATATGCAATTGTTAATGATTTTAAAAAAGCACAACTTCTCACACATCTACCACTAATCTACAAACACACATCATAACACACTGAGGGGCATATTCTCAATGACTCATTGCCGATTTAGCGGCAATTTACCGCCACGAAAGTGGCGATAGACTCATTGCCCTATTCACAAGCCTGCGCTAACAGCCCACATCGTCAGTTTTCCTGCGATAGCTGCCACTAAAAACATCGTCAAGGCTGACAGCGACAACTAACGCTAATCATATGCAGAGTAGGCGTTCCCGTGCAAAAACCCACGATAACACCACTTCGCGATATTCTCAACGACCATAGATCGGCGATGCGGTCCAAAAACAGGTGATAAGGCACGTTAGCAGCAGGGACTTAAGACCTGCTTTTTCCTGGTCTTAAGTAGGACGAAAACCTGCAGCATAAAGGGAGCCCAGCCCAGAGCCACATCTGAAGACCAACAGATGCCATGGAGCTACTAATCATGCAGCTTGGAGACCCAAGTGGGCCACAACACCCACCGCCACCACCCCCAGGACCACCCACACCCCCAGGACCACCCCCCCCCCGGACTGCCACCGAGGCAGCGCAGAACAAGACAGCGGACCTTCCGAAAACGCACCAGCCTCAGAGACTTTACGCCAGAGGATGTCATTGCCCACTACAGGCTCAAAAGGACAACCATCCTCCGCATCCTGACCCACATTGCCCACAGGCTGACAGTACCAAAACAGCGGACAACCAACATCCCTCCGCAGACAAAGCTACTGGCTGTGCTGCACTTGGTGGCCTCTGGTACCTTCCAACCAACAACTGCCAGAGTCGGAGGAGTCTCACAGCCAGCCCTATCAAAGTTCCTCACACCTGTCTTGGATGCCATCATCAGCTTGATACCCCAGCACCTTCACTTCCCCCACACTGCGCAGGAACAGCTGGAGACCAAGCAAGGCTTCTACGCCATAGCTGGCTTCCCACACGTGTTGGGGGCAATTGACTGCACACATGTCCTACTTGTGCCCCCTGCCGACATTGCACACAATTACCGCAACAGAAAGCACACGCATCCCATCAATGTGCAGGCAATTGTGGACCACCGGGGACTGTTCACCAATGTCGTTGCCAACTTCCCAGGCAGTGTGCATGACTCCCACATCTTCCGACAGTCCATCATCAACCAGCGCTTTCAGGATGGCATCTATGGAAATGCACTGCTCGTTGGTAAGTACCAACGGAACACACCACACACCTCAACTCCACAATCATACAACTCACAACTGTAGGAATGCACACGTAACAAAATCACATACAACATGCCAACTAACATGCCCACCTACCATACACGACAACACAAGTAACTGTGGTAACAGGGGCCAGACATGTAGACAAACCATCCACAAAGGCATAGCCCCTCTGCCACACAATTGCAGAAGGTGGGGAGAGGTGGGAACCAAGAATGTGCGAAGGAGGCAATGGACCCATGAATAAGAATGTACACAATGCCAAGTGTGGCGGTGATGTGCTGGACAGTCTTGAGTATGCAGAGCACAGACATGTCCATGTGGACATATACTGCTGGTGTCTGTAGTGTTGTGGACAGTGGACGCAACCATGTCACCTCAGGCAGTGGGGAAGACCTTGGACATGTAGCCATGTCGCCCCCGTAAGCGTAAGCGTAGTGGGCTGGGCCGGCGTACGCCAGTCCAGCGCAGGAGTGTGAATAAACAGCCCGGGGCTCTGGGCGTGGTTCACTTCCAGGCTGGCCACCAAAGTAACTATGGCGTGTGTCTCTGTTGTGGTGTCGGCGCCACCCGGCCCTTAATCGACAATGTTACAATGTAGTGTTGTAGGGATTCTGCACATACACAGAACTATGCACAGCAATGCGGGACTTCGGTATATAGGGGCTATGCCTTCCTACAGTCTTAGTACCCACGAGCCCACGACCGGCTAGCTATAGTGTCCCACCTGCCCGCCTATACACAGATAGAGAAACAGGCATTTAGACAACCCAGAACACAACACTCCCCTAATCACTCAGGGATCGTGGTAACAGGTTATTCCCTATCACTCAGACTCCCGTACTCATCCACAACAAGAGATTGACAGAGTCACTGAGTTAGTTTAAAATGTTTATTTTAACTAACGTGCTCTGAAATGCAGTTTACGAGCCACTACTAAAATTAGAATGCATAATACAAACATTGTCAGCATTGTAGCAAGTCCATCCAATATAAAAGGAGAAATCATTGTATATTGATTCTGGAGATACGACTATAAAACCTACACTCCCTCCCCATGAACGGGAAAACTAACATGATATCATAGAAGATCTCTGGGTTTGTATAGCAGACCCCATACCTCTAAGACATAGATCGTGTCTCTACATCACAGCTCCATACAGCTCTTCATTCTTGAAAAGTCTCTCCTCAGGTGCGTCTGCGTGTAACATGCATTCTCATGAAAAGGTGCGTGTCCCACAAACAGCAGCTGCAGGGTATGTTTTGCCCATGTGCTAGGGCCTGGCCAGATCAAAATAACAAGGGACGGTGTTGTTTGACCTTGCTCACGATGTGCAGACTAAACTCCATGAACAAGCAGGGAACCAGCGCAGCCAGCGGCTCGCAGGTGACCAGCGAAAACATTCTTGCATTAGAATAAGCCTGTAGTGTTGTGTGCAAAAGCAGCATCATGGCCTCCCGACCCATTCTAACCTAAAGATGTCAACGGGGTCCGTTAAATCCACATGACACCCTCCCCCTGGCCAGGTTGCAGAAGAATAGAAAAAACAAGGTCCAAGTCGCAAGCAGAGTCAAAGCACTGAGCATAGCAGGGGCAGAGTTCAATAAAATCAAAATCATGATAAGGTTGATTAGCGGTAAAATACGAGAAGAAGAAAAAAATCAAAATGTCTTGTTGAACATTAATCATCGGAATCATATGAGATCCGTTGAACCTTGGAAGGCAAGGTGTTCCAAAAGACGGTCCCCCTCCTCAAAGACAAGGAGGGACAACACCCAATTCAACAACTCGAAGGAGCATACGTGCTCATCATAATCCATAGCTTCAAAAAGCATGGTCGGACATCCTGGATCGTACTCAATGTAGCTGTGGTGCAGCAGGCGCGACGCCCCTCCACAGATGTCCCATTGTGCCAGCACTCCATTCACGGCGGCCATCAGCATGCGGGTACCAGTTGCACATGATTGATCATGACGCAATAGGGGCCACAGCAACAGGTCGTAATCAGGGCAAGGCCGTATGGCGTTTGAGAGGCACAAATCCAAAGCCCAGGAGACAGGATAGTCGTGGCATCAAAAAACTGGATGAACGCATGTAAAGTATGCGTATCTGTAAGTCACATTGTAGGCAGCACCCACAACAGCCATAGGCAGGCAACCAAGGAATTCCTGCAATCGGCTACGGTACAGCTCCAGCTGGACCGGATGATCGAGTACCACATGAAGGGCAGCCATTACGAAGTAGTAAAACAAGTACCAGGACAGCACCAGCGAGCAAGAGGATCAACGGCAAGCCACCAAAAGCGCTTGAAAAAATGGAATGAATAAAAGCCGGAATTACACCAAATATCGTTTGAAACGAGGACACAAGACCTGAGCCCAACAATTAGAAAAAAGGTGCAATTTCTCCTGTTTCAGAAACATTGAATAATTGGTGTATCAACTCCCTAAAATGTAGTGGGAGATTGGTATTTTATAGGGATTGTATTTCACTTGATGTCCGAGCCACTTGTAGCTCGAATGTTTCACGGGCCGAGGTCAAGGCAACTTCATGCTGGAATAACAGTGCTTTGAGCCTACTTAATTTGTTGAAGCTTGCTTTCATAGTGGGAACAGAAGGCCACAGAGAGCTATCAGCAATGCCATGCGGGGCGGAAACAGGACGTAGCTGCAAGAGGGACACCGTAGCCGATACACTGGCGTGTGCCGAAGCCATGCCCACATGTGCAGCTGTGATCAACGCATGTCTGCGGTCCTCGTTGGGAATCAGCGGATCCCCAACGGAAGGAATTGTTACTATCGGATCTTGTACCGGGGACAATTGGTATTCATATTTGGACAGAAACCCCTGTGGGTATTTCATCCCGTCTCTGGTAGCCACTACGGCTGCCGGTATTTCATTATCGAGTTTTGTCATAGACCTTGTGACTGCTGCTACTGAACAAGTGGATACTGCATTTCTGGCTGCCTCGTCAGCCAGAGTGTTGTCTACAGCATGTGGTCCCACGCGCTGATGGCCAAGAGTATGTATTACATGTGTAAGTGGCAAGCCCTCTTTGAGAGCCGCCATTCGTACCCAAAGCGTGTTATGCTTGATCGTGTTACCCAAATGACATGACATGACATGACAGTAGCATGCACCCGGAGGGAGGGCTCGCCCGAATGGAAAAATGAAGGCGCGCTCGGGGTCTTGGCTCATACATGCCAACTGTTGTGTGTGTACCTTCATTGCCGCAGCATAAGCCAAAGGCCTAGCCTCAATCGCAGCGTGAGTTCAGCCAGGCCTGAACTCCACATCTGTGTCCGCCCTATCCTTACCAAGGCATACACACACGTGGCCGCCCACCTTCAACGGCTAACATTACAGTGTTGTTGTCAGGCTTGTGGACATGCACAGACAGGCATGACAAAGGTGTGCCGTAGGAGTGCAAGTGATACAACCGTGCAGCGCACGCAAGTAAATAGGCCCGGGGGGAGGGAGGAGCAGCTGTGAGGCTACGTAACACACATTGACCCCGCACATTTGCCAGAAGCACAACATGGCAAACATGAATCCCAAAGTCACACAGATCACACACCACAAAACTTGTAAGTCTGCCAACACACCATGCAGAACCACCAGTTTACACTGATCTCACTTACCTCTCACAGGTGATCAAGGATATCCACTCTGCCCGTGGATGATGACACCCCTCCGAGCCCCGAACACCCCGGCCCAGAGGCAGTACAATGTGGCCCACAAACGCACCAGGGGCATTGTTGAGCGCACATTTGGTGTGTTAAAGTCACGTTTCAGGTGCCTGGACATCACAGGTGGGAGACTCATGTACAGCCCAGAAATAGTGTACAAGATGATCATTGCATGTTGTGTATTGCACAACATATGTGTACGCAGCAATGCCCCATGGATCCAAGTGCCAGATGCACCGGACGATGATGAGGAAGATGAGGCAGGTGGACCACACCCCACTGCAGCTGCAGCAGGAATAGCCCGAAGGAACACAATCATTGACAATTTCTTCGCATGAGCACGTCACATTGTGACAGTCCTTAGCAATCATGGAACAGTACAAGATGACCACATGACCAGCATGTGCAAATAAATTCATTGCAACACACATTCCCTGTGTGCATGTCAGTCCTCTGCATTAGCACATCACTCTGACAAGTGTAAGTGCAACATTTTGGGGCCAATTCCGATTCGGGCCGGAAATCTCTCCGACCGAGCCGGACCCGGAGAGATTTCCGACCGAATCGGACCCGTGCAGTCCGACCGAACGAGTACGATGCGCACGTATGCGATCGGACTCGAGTCGGTCGGACTCCCATTGAAGTCAATGGGAGCCTGTCGTACAACGCGTACGCGGGCTCCCATTGACTCAATGGGTGCGAGGCGGACAAGGGCGCCCCCTACAGCGTGTACGCGGCAAAGCGATTCGCGTCGTACACGCACAGGTAGGGGGACCCATGGGTCCCCCTGTGTGCGACTCGCGCGGCTACGCGTACAGGGGGTCCGACACGGACCCCCAAAGTACGGCTCCGACAGCTCTTTCGAGCCGGAGTGCGCGGCTCGGTCGGACTGCTCGCGGCGCGCATCGTACTTACCCGGCCGGGAACGTCTCCATTGCGCGGTGCGAGTCGGAGTCCGAGCGAGTCGGTCGGTGCGGTTAGACCCGGGAACGAGTCGGTCGGAGCGGTCGGGATGTCCGGACGAGTCGGTCGGCGAATACGCATCGTACTCGCTCGCCCGGACGCGCGTACGATTCGGTCGGGAAATAGGGCTCCGAATCGGATCCGGTTAAGCCGAATCCGATTCGGAGCCCTACCGGCCGAGTTCGGAATCGGCCCCTAAGTGCTAACAATCTCACAAATAGCAAATAGATGGTGGGTATGTCACCTCTGTACAGAGAGGCTGTTCAGGGTGTCACGTATTCGGAATGCCATTTCAGGGTGACAAATGTAGCATGTAATCCCACTCATCAGCATATCACATGTGTACAAAAACATGTCACGAAGGCTGTCATTGGTGTTCCAAAAAAGACAACCGGGTGTCATTTGGGGTCAGATATGAAATTGCGGGTGTCATTTGGGGTCAGATATGAAATTGCGGATGTCATTTGGGGTCAGATATGAACCACCCTGATGCAGAGATGCACCCTGTGACTCAAGTCCCACAACATGAGCAACATGGACGTAAGGGGGATGGAGGCACAGTGAACACCTCAGCAACATGGGAGATGCACACCAGCTAAAAAGCCAGCAGGAATACCGTGCCGGAAGGCGAAGCAGTGACATCCCCCCTCCCAACCACATCACTTTTCCTGAATGCAAGCAGATGACAAACTAACATTAGGGATGAAAGCTCCTTTGCCTGAACTAGAAGGCGGTAGCACATCTGCACCTCCAACCTTGGAATTGCATGCGCCCGGCACCCCCTGAGAGATACCATGGCAGCTGATGACGACTCCCACACTACGCACAGCGCTAACCAAGGACCAACGTATACACACCCCACACACAGAGGTCCTTGCTCGCAGTTCTCTTGCATGGAATGACCTTCACACTTACGCACAGACCATCCCAGGAGTCCAACCGCTGCAAACTGAAACAAATCATTGCTCCGAGCTGTGGCATCCACATAACTTAGACTTAGGCATTTTTACACACAACCCTATTTCCTATATTGACGTGGGGCTAAGTTGGGTAATTGTGAGATTGTTGTTTAGGAGCAATGAGGCCACAGGTAGTTCACACATTCCCAGTCATCTCACTGCCTGTCTGGGTCACGGTCATACAGGCGCATTGATATCAGTTCCCAGGGAGTACCTTTTTCTGGTATCACTGCCCCTACATTCATCCATGATTTCATACTTGCTTGCTAATAGACATGACACATCTGTGTGAATTAGAATGTTTTGGTCACATTCGGTGGAGTGTTGAAGCTGGACCAGTACATGGTCATGCATACCCCACTTTACATTGTTGCCCTGTGGAGGGTCAGCCTTGTGCATGTGCATGGGTTTGCACATGCAAGGGTTTGTTGTGAGATTGGTGATGTGTGGGGAGGGCCCCCTCTGAGCACATTGTCGACGGGGGCCTACTTGCTGTTTCTATGTGTGCTGCAGTATGCCAAGGAGATCAGGGACATGATCCATAGTCATTGTGGGTGTGCACTGTGCTATACTGTGCATGTGTGCCGTTGTGCCCATCTCCCCCCGTCCCCCCAGTCCCTGGTCGTTACTCACCCTGTTGCTGTTGGGTCAGGTCATGTTGAGCAGTGTCCAGTCCCCCAACTCCTGCCACCGTCTCCCCACTGATGACTGTGGACACCATTTCCTCCATCTCATCCAGCTCCTGCTGTGGCGCTGGACTCCACCCTCCAGTCTGCATTGCTGCTTTCCGGTTGTTAGCGAGTTTCAGGTTGGTTTTGCGCTTCACATCATTCCAGCGCTTCTTGCAGTCGTCCACTTCCCTTCTCTTCACTCCGACTGCATTCACCTTGGCCAAGATGGACTGCCATATTGCATTTTTAGTAGCCAATGACACAGTGGAGGTGATGAACAGTTGTTGGTGGTGTTCTATCACCTCCGTAATCATGATCTTGTTTTCCTGTGGACTGAATCGCGGGTTCCTCTTCTTCTTCTCCTTGCCCTTCTCCTTCCCCGAGGTCCCTGGCTGGTCCTCCGGGGGGTTTGTGGGGTTCTGGTTGGGCTCTGCAGTTGCTCCAGCGTCCTCCAGGGTGCTTCTCAGTTGTTTGGGTTTTAATTTCTCTTTTTTTTTGTGCAGCTTTTATGGTGATTTTTCCCGCCTGACGTGGGAATTGCAGGCCTGGCGCTGCTTATCGCTGATGTTTTTATCGCTGTTGGGCCCATCGACACTTTTTTCACGTTTGGGTTTCCTTTTTTATCGGCGTCCCGGTAATTTTATCGCGGACATTTAACGCGTTATCGGGACATTATCGTCTGTTGCCGGCGTGTTGAGAATACGCCATTAACGCGGCGTTAGTTTCCCGCGATAGATGGCGTTATGTAACATTGCGTTAGCCTAGGTTGGCGATAATTATCGCCAGTTCTTGAGAATATCCCGCTGGAAGTTCCAAACACACCTTCACACCCACCCATACACACACTGACACATACATGCACACGCCACACCTATTGCTAATGTCTAGCTCCACGATGTCTTGCAGCACAGAGAGGAGAGGGCAGACATCAGGGCGTGAGCTGTGTTTTTGTGTTGTTTACCAGGTGAGTGATATTTTCCTCAGGTGATGCCTGTTTCCCTGCTCCTTTCAATTTGTAGTTATAAACAGTGTCGGCAGAGACGTCTGCTTACTGGATAGAAAACTACATTTGGAGGATTTACATTTAAAAAATGCTTGTAATGTTACTAGTAGTAAATTCATGGTTGTATTTTAAGTTGTATATGTACCCTCCTATTACTAGACGTAAATCTCCATGCGAAGTTGCTGAATTGCATCTAGGCAGAGAGTGTAAATATGTATGTGTAGAGATCTCTGGCCACAGGTTAGCTTTCTGATTTAGGCCCAATGTATTTAACTTTATACATAAATAAAATGTATAATTTGCTTCTGATTTGGGCTGTGATTTTTGATGTATGTTAACACCTCAAGGGCACAAAATATTTTTCACAAAATGTAAACCCATTAAGGTTAAGTGCAGCTTTGCTGAAATCAAAAGTTGTTGAGTGCAACGAAAAACACCTACAATGCATATACCCTAATATTCCAGTGGAGCTAACAATACCACAGTCATCAATAATTCTAGAAGGGGAAAATGCCACTTGATCAAGAGTTGGTCCTAACAGGGTCCCTTGCCTGCTTAATAGTCTCAGTATAATGCTCCTTGAATGTTTAAAGGGCCTCCAATGGATGGGCTCCTTTGATGCCAGTGGGTGAGTTCCATATACCACAATCAACCACACTGATGCATATCAACTGTGGTTTCTGTGTATGTTACTACTAACTCCAAAGATGATACATGAGCAAATGTGTCTATTCTCAGACTCTGCATGCATATGGGCAGTGATGTTCAGTGCACCATGCACCCTGCATGCTATCAAACCTCACACAGCTCATTAGCATGTCCCATACATGCCAAACTACAAACAACATCCTTTCCAAACATAAAATTTGAAGGACGCTCAGGAATCCAATCCAAATCTGAGAGCTTGACAAACTCACCAGGGTTACGAACCACTATGTAAATAATGTAATTGGATCACTGTGAAAAGTGGCTTAGGCTTTGCAAGGGGTACCTAAAGCATTATTTAAATAACAAAACAACACTATACAATACATCTTAAAATAACACCTCCACCAATACCTCTCAAGTGAAACATCCTCTCAGACCTAAAAGTGACAGTTCCCAACAGCTCACACAATCCCCTCCCCAAAATCACAGACTGCAATATCTCACCCAGCTCTTTGCAAAGTAAAATAGCAATGTATTCCTAAAAGAAATACATTCCAACTGATTTTACAATAACACTGCACCTACTTGGAACTATTAGTTCACCCAGCAATGAAAGATCATTGGCTCGTTGCCCTACTTCACTTAGATTATCATGTTCATCTTGTAAGGGCCTTAATCCTTCCATAACTGGAAAGCAGCAGTACTATCAACATAGACCTCAACAAGAAAGAGAACACAAAACTCAAGATACAATAAGAGCAGCAATACTACACTTAAAACTGGGAAAATGCAATCATGCAACCCCTTCAAAGCGCCATCTTTGACTCCCAGTAGAAGAAAAATGTTAAATTAAGATCCTGTGCAGCAAGAACACAGCTTCTTTGAGATAATAGTGATTAGTACCTTCTGAAATGTGCTCCCCATACTTTTTTTTTTTAATTTGTAGAGAACTGAAATACCTGTTAGGACAACCTGGCACTCACAGTTAAACTGAAAGTTAAATAAATGATGTCAGTTAGTTGGCAATTTTCTAAAAGTGACATGGCTGGTAGTACTGTGGATGTCAAGTGGTAAAGAATGCCATGCTTTAGCGACCACGAAGTAAAACGTTTGGTGACCATTGAAAACTTGACAAATCTTGGCCTTCATCAAATTAAGGCAGAAGATGACCGCAGGGTACAAGTATTTTTAAAAACGGGAAGCAGGTTCTTGATGCACAATGGGCTCTTTTCAAGCAAGGCTTTACAGCAGATGGAGAGGTTCTTGAGCATCACATTTGCTACAGCGAGACAATGTAGTTTACAAGATGTTGAGAGACTGAGGACTGGGAGGAAAGTCAAGTAAGAGATGAACTGAGAAGTCTTAAATGAGTTGTAATCAGTAAAAAAGAAGGTCAAAATAAAGGGTATTGCCATATTTGAGGCACGATCCAAAAATAGCCTAAACTACAGGAAAGCAATGCTCCGTGGGAAGTATTTAGGAATCTCTTGTGCCTTGACTCTTCTTAGGGGCATATGTATGAAAGTTTGGTTTTGCGATTCTCAAATAGCGAATTTTAGAGAATCGCTATTTGAGAATCGCAAAACGAGATGTATGTAGGATTTGCAAAAAAAATTGCGAATCCTACATATTCCTTAATTGCGAATCGCAAAGTGCGATTCGCAATTAAGGAAACCCTCCCCATTCATTCCTATGGGCCTAGAGGTCCGTAGGAATGAATGGGAAGACATTCTCAATTTGCGATTAGCAATTAGAGAATCACAAATTGAGAATGCAATTTCAAGGTTGCAAGGATGTCTAAAGGACACCCTGTTGCACCCCTGAAATAAGCATGGGTGCACATGTGGCACACATACATGCCCTAGGGGCATGTATGTGCGCGACATTGCATTTTTCAAAGAAATCGCAAATTACCACCAACTTGAAGTTGGTGGTAATTTACGATTCCTTAAGGCCAAATTGCACTTTTTGTGCTTCTTACATTGCATTTAAGGAATCGCAAATGCAACCAGTAAAATAGGGAATCGCAAATTTTGCAATTCCTTATTTTGCGAGGCAGTTTTTCATTAATACATACCACTAAGCCCAATTGCGATCGCGATTTGGAATGATACATATGGCCCTTAGTCACTATTCTCTGAGCTCTACATTTTCTCTAAACCTTTGGTATTTTTTCTTTATTGAACACCAACTTTCAATGCTTTATTATACTGTTTCTTGTTACTACTCTGTCATAACTTATGTCAAAACGTGTTGATATGATCTAATAAATTAGGAATGTTTTTTTTTTTTTTAAATCTTTTATATGTTACTCATTGTTAGCAACCTTAAAAGATTTCTTCTGAAATGAAACAGATGATAGCTGCTTAATCATGGTTAAAATACCCCTATACTGCAAATGGACTTTGTATATTATATTTGTGATCATCCACAATTTTTCGTGGATGTTTTCTTTGTACTCCTTCTTTATACTGTGTAATAACTCAAAAAATCTGAAGATTTCCAGTGAATGCAAAAAAACCTATCTTTATTTCCTTCTCGTATCATTGTCATTTTATATGCACAAATGAAGCACTGACTGCCATATATGTTTTGTATTGTGCTATCTTCTCAGCCTAATCTGGATGGAAAGCTGGCTGTCAAGGACACCAATTCTTGGTCACTGAAGTATTTCTACCAAACCCTGCAGGATGTCACCTGGCCAGTGAGAAAGTCCGCAAACACTGACTTGGAGTTTTAGGCCTGTAGTTATACACCAATTTCACGGGGTTCTAAGTGACATCTTAGACAGATGGAAAATGTTTGGTTACACCCTGACAAGATGCCAGAGGACATTAAAGTAACGGTAAATCAACTTACTGGGAAAGCATCCTGGAACATTTATGGGAAGATCAAGATATGGGGAGCCTAACCAAGTAATTTGTGAACCACAAATGTGGACCATCCTTTGAGCCTTTTCTGAATAGAGTACAGCCAGCCCAAGCCCAAAAATTTAGGCTTGGCATTTTACCTTTAAATTAATTTACTTCAATTTGGGACAAAACCAACCATGCTTCTCCTAATTGCCCATTCTGTCTACAGCCAGTTGAAACTATTGATCATTTTTTGTTCTTCTGTCCTGTTTACATTATGCCCCTTAGGAAATGGATCTTACCTGTGTGCAAGCTGCTGGGCGTTGCCCAATATTGGGAAGCCTCCAGACTTTTCATTGTGATACGAAGGAGGTATTTGTTTTTAGCATGTCTAGATTCCCAATATGGGTATGGCGACTTAGAATTCATAATATAAAAGCGATAGCTTAATGGAAGATTTATTTTTGTACCAGATTTTATAAAGTAAACAATGCACACGCACTTTATTGCTTCTAAACATGTATCTGTGGGAATGTTTTTTGTATATGATGTGTTTTTATTGTTTTAATTATCAAGTACAATGGAATTGGCCTATCTATCTAATGTAATCCTAATGCTTTTTGTAAATTGTGTGTTATTTATGAACTTTTATGGTTACAAAAGCCCAAAAAAAGTAAACTTAGACAACATCGAGCTTCGCTCTCATTACCTATTTGATGTCACTCAGAACCCTTCAGTGAGAAACATCCTCATAATTCACTGTTACCCATCTATAATTCTATATATTATAGTTCCTAAAGCGTATAAAATGGGAATTTCTAGCTGAAGCAGGTTTCTGATCAGTGAGGTAACTTTACTATTCCCTGAAAAGATCCACGGTCACATTGACCAGGTATCACCTGGTGCAACATGTCTCCAGAAAAGTTCCAGGAAATCACAGAGTTTCAGATGAGAGGTATTACCATAGTGGAAGTATACCTCAGAATATGGGCTTTTGGGAAGCAGAATCCTCTCTATTACGCGAAGGGTGTTCTTGTGCTTTGAAGAGTTTACATGTTTGGCATTACTACCTTTATTTCAGTCCACAGCTAAAATAAATTGTTTCTGCTGTCTTGAGAAAAATCAGCGAACAAGGGGACTACAGAAGTTTAAATTCGCTGCACATCCTTTCTTCCCAAGAAGGAGAAGCAAACCACCACTATGTCAAAAGAATACCACCGTTTCGCAACCAGCAAGAAATCCCCCCCTTCCCCACCCACCACAACGAGCTTTCCTCTCCAGGCATGCTTTCTATTCCTACAACAGCAAACAGAGAATTCAATTTTAAAATCTTTTTATCCTTTAATCCAAACAAGAGCTCAGAGGTGAGCCGACAATTTGTAGAGCTTCCCAGCAACATATTTCTGCTGTCCAAAGTTCACACAGACCTGAATGTAGATCAAAAAAGCCGACATGATACGAAATGAAAAAGGTGAGCTTGTTTTTGAAGCTTGGCTGGTCCTGGGCCAAGGATACTCTTCTCTTCTTGCTGTCGTGCCCTCTCCCCACTTAATCCACTCCTCAGATGTGCAATATGCCTTCCATAAATCTCGCCTATGCTGCAGAAGGGAACTGTGAACTAGACTGGTGCATGCGCATTCAAGAGACAATTGGCAAAATGTGTTTTCAATTTTGCCTATGCTAGAAAATCCAAATTTACAAAGTAAATTAATTTCTAGGCAACTGAGGTCTGATATCTTCATTTGAAGGTGTGAAATGCTAGTCTCAGAAACGCAGTCTGAAATAGACAGTCCTAAGGGCAGCACTGTCCTAACCTCAGACAGACTGCCAAATGTTTCAGTCTGTCACATGGTGCCTCTCAGGAATGGCACGCTCAGACAAACATCACAATGTGTACTCTTACTTCCACCTTCAGAAGTACATTCTAATAGAGGATTATGTTGCGTTTAAACTGATTTACACCGCACATGTGATTGTTTCGGTGCTTTGATGTTATATATTTGTACACTGTTTATTTTTCCGCAGTTTTTGAGACAGCCAATTCCAAGCCAACTTGTTTTGCAATTCTTCATATTTTTGATTTTCAAGACTTGAGAGCAAAAAGAATTCCACAAAAAATGCATGATGATCACCTCGATTCTGTAATGCTTTTGTTGACTTTGTATGTCCTACATCTTCAATTTTCAATTTCTTGCAGTTTTATTACATTATGTGGAGATTTGGTGTGTGTGAAACTGCAGAGTTGCACTTCTTCACATTAATACAATTCTGTCAAACAGTACACAAATGTCAGTAAGTTTGATAAGTTTATAAAAGTTCTGCAAAATCTTGGTTTGTTGGTGCTAATTTATGCAGAAGTTATGGTGTATGTTCATTTTTCCTCAGATGGACTTGGATTGCAGGGATTATGTTTCCTTAGTTTTATCCATGAAGAAACAATGCGTAAAAAGTAGTTTATGCAAGTTTCAAACCCAAGACAGCCAACCAGCTTTGCATCTTTCTGAAGGTGTTGAATGGAATCTAAATTTTATTAACAGCGTTTAAGAACGGTAAAAAAACACTTTAAAGTGTTATATAAAAATAAGCAGGGTCGAACTGGGGCAGAAAATAAGGCCTGAGCGCCAAAATAAAAGTGTTCCCCATTAGTGAATCAGAAAACAAAAATAGTGTCTCATGTTTGCAAATTGGAGCAGTTCTGAACTTATAAAGACACACTATATACGTGGTTTATATGGTATAGAAGGCTCTATAGATATGAGCTTCTATAAGTGTTTTGCAAGATATGGAAGCCTTTAAAGATTTGAGCTTGCTGCAGGCAATATTTGTTTTAATATCAGGCAAAGCAACACTAATACCAGGCCCAGCAGACCATAAAAGAGGCCTACAAACAGCCAAAAAACGACCCACACACTGACCTGTCAGACCAGCCCTTCAGCCACTGCCTGATTGCTCTATAGGCCAACCCAACCCGGAAAATACGTTATTTTTATTTCAGCTCGTGGCCATAGACTGCGAGATGAGAGACAGAGAGATAAAAAGAAACTTGATGTTGGGCACGAAGATGCTATATTTTTTGATGAACATGAACATGGAAGGATTACGGTGGTTAAGAAGGCTGAGACAGATTCCGGCATGTAGTGCATTTTGGTTATCCTGCCATAAGCCCATTGTTCCTGCACCTCAGAAAAGCGAACGTTATCCCTTAAAGGACTCTTGTCAGAGTTGTCTTCGAACACCCTTTTCCTCTTTCCCCATAGCCTATTTGGGTCCAGTGTGGCTCATTATCACTTGAATAAGGAGATAATGGGAAGATATTGTATTTCTTCCCTCCTTTTGTGTTCATATGCAGGTGTTTCTTTTACCCAAGAGGCATTTTCCAATTCTTTCACCTTTTATATTCCTGTGAGACTGCAAAGTCACTAAAGAAAGAGGCAACATCACAGCCAACAGCAAGAGACATTGGTCTCCCTTGCTAATAAACTTCTTGTGAAAATATTGCTTTTGTTCCAGCACTTGCTCTATAGTTGTTTATCGCTGCAGCGCATACCGGATGCACCAGCATTTCCTCTTTGTGCTTTATAATTAGAGATTTCGTTCCAACAGGTATCACTGTTGTGTTCTTAGACTCTGTGCATTTATTGGGTGCCATCCCATTGAACTACAATATTGATCCATCAAATTCAGTTGCTTCCAGTTTTTGCCTAATTTCTATTATGACAGAATTAGGAACCAGTAATTTCTCCCAATTTAAATCCATCTCCACTTTTTATAAAAGGGGTAAAATTACTGACCTTTTCAGATATTCAGAAGATGAAATAAGGAACAATCTGTAGAGTCAGAGTGAAAGCACCCATTTTCTCCTTATTTTTTGTCTCTAACCACATCAGGAGTCGTATGGCCCAAGTCGGCTGGGGCGTGGATGGCGTAGGCGCTGCACTCCACGTTGCCCAGGCAACGCGTTCAAAGGGAACACAGCTGATCCACTCTCATCTGGAATCTCCGCTTACAGGGCACGAATGTATTGAGCATGGAGTGTCGGCCTCCGATGGTGGAGCGCTTGTCTTTTGAGAAGTCAAGGGTGGACTCTGAGGAGGTTTCAGCTGCCGGACTCAGAGTCCCATGTCAGAGCTGGCATGGCAAAAAATCTTTTATAACCCTGACCCGTTTAGGAACAGGGAGAAAGCCAACAAGCCCTTGGAGAACACTTGAGCACACTAAAAGGTAGCAGGCCAGCACACTAAAGAAGGTCGCCGAGTGGCAGTCCCTCCTGCAGCACAGCACTCAACAAACAACTGGCCAACACAGCAAAGTAGTGAGCAAAGTGGCAGTCCCTCATGGCAGCACAGCAGTTCTTCTGGCAATGTGCAGCTGTAGAGCCAGCAGCATCTGGTTACAAGTTCCACAATGTGTCTGATTTTAGGGGGTGACAGCCCCAGTACTTATACCCAAAAGTACCTTTGATGTAGGGGGTGACTTCAAAGGAGTTCTCTGAAGTGCACAAGGATCCCTTTCAACCCAGTCCTGTTTGCTAGGCTATCAGTGGGGGGTTATCAGTACCTTGTGTGTGGGCAGGACATAACCTATTCAAGTGGAGTGTGAGCCCCTCCCACTCCTCCCAGCCCAGGAAGACACCTCCGAATGCAGATGAATGCAGATGCAGTTGAGTTACCTGTGTTGTGGCTGGCTCGAGGGAGTGCACAAATTTAGCTATCACCCAGCGAAACCCAAACATAGATTAGAGGCAGGCTGTCAGGCATGTAGAGCAGTGAGTGCAGAGAAATGTCCACTTTCTAAAAGTGGCATTTCTAAAATAGTAAAGTTAAATCCCACCTCACCAGTAAGTTGGATTTATCAATACCATACCAAACATATGAAACATCAAAAGGCTACTCCTCTCTGGTCAGGAATTGCCACTTATAAATGTATACGGGAATTTGCAATGCTAATCTAAGAGAGGGTAGGCCTCACAGTAGTGAAAAATGAAATAGGTTGTTTGCGACTACCAAGACATGCAAACCACAACAGTACATGTCCTACCTTTTATTTACATAGCACCCTGCCCTTAGGGCTATCTAGGGCCTACCTTAGGGGTGACATATGTAATAAAAGGGGAGTTTAAGGTTTGGCAAGTAGTTTTAAATGCCAAGTCGAGGTTGCAGTAAACTGCACACAGGCACTGCAGTGGCAGGCCTGCGACAGGTTTAAAAGGCTATTTTTGTGAGTGCTGCAGTCTACTAGTAGCATTTAACTTACAGGCCCGGGTATATGGTAGACCATGTTACAAGGGACATACAAGTAAATTAAATATGTCAATCAGGTATACACAAATTACACACATGTTTAGGGAAGAAGCACATGCACGTTGGCACTGATTAGCAGTGGTAAAGTGCTCAAAGTCCTAAGGCCAACAAAAAGATACAGCAAAACATGGAGGTAAAAAGCATAACGTTTGGGGGAAGCCCACCCTAAGGATGCCAGGTCTAATAATTATCAACTCGTTTTATGTTTAATGGTTCTTCTTTATTAATAAATGTGTTCCTTGGTTAACAATATAATTCTGCAATGATTCAAATGTAATTTCTTCCTGTCCATCCAAATTTCATTTGTACAGACACACTTTATCAGTGGCTTCCCAGTGCGTTTTGCGCTTGCATCACCCTTTTTCAGGAGGTCAATTAAAAACATGCATAACATGAAATAAACATAAAAACCACAATACTGATCAACAATATCATTTACATGATTAATTGATTCCTGACAACTATGTTGGAACTTCCTATTTCAATACCCATGTACTGAATATCATGAAAGAATTACAAGCTGCTGATTTTGAGACAAATGAGTAACTTCTGATGCTTTTTTCAGATTTGTATACAAACGTATTCTGAGTACATTTCATGAAGAAGTGGCAAGTTACAATTGGCTTCTATTATAACCACAAGTTACAGAGCCTGGGCCCTTAAATGAATATTAAAGAGGAATTTCAAGTTACTGCTGGTGAAAACAGTGAGAGGAATTGCAATATATAACTTTATAACCTAATGTTTCAGAGCCTGTGCATATGGTACTAATATTAAAACTGACCTAGTTTTAATTGAAGCTGGAATCCTTTTCTCCCTTTAGGCAGACTCTCTTACCTTGTGTAGCTCCATACAGTTTTGCGCGTCTTCTGTTCTTGGTTGCATCAGCTTACTAAGGCAGAGAATCTGTAACACAATCATCCATCTTCTATTTCTAGACATCTGAACTACCGTCATCACATTTGAGCCAGTTTCCATCCTTTTACTGATTGCTTACCAGTCCCTCTTCTATTTCTAAAATATTCAACTCTGATTGCCAAATTGGAGCATGTTTCTTGCCCTTTTCTGACTATAGAACAGGTTTACTTATAACACAATGGTCCTTTTTCTGTTTCCAAGTTAATGCAACTCTGGTTCCTGTATTGGAATGGATTCTAATCAGTATGCAAAGATATTAATGTTACAATGTGTGTGTCATGGTGTTGGGCTTTCTGGACCTGCATGACTTTGCTCACCATGTTAAACAGGATTATAGCCCTAATTATGAATTTTCAACCCTCTGTGTTATAGCAAAGTGAAGTCCTAGATCATTAATGATTAATGAACTGCGGACCCGCTGAGTGAGACCACTGGGTCCAGTCACACCTAGGCCATCATCCACCAAGTTTTGGGAGCCTATCAGGACTTGGGTATTAACGGAAATCTGGGAGATGAAACAGCTGCAGAGGGACATACACCAATATCTGGCCACCCACAACACTAACATGGGTCACCTCATTGGGGTGCTGCAGGGCATCATCACCACTCAGCTGGAGTCATATTGCCTACCTTACAAAAGGAATCCCACATCGTTTAAACCAATAAACAGACACATGAAAGTACAACAGTTTTTGATCACAGGGTCATTCCAATCCAGTGTTGTTGCATCTGGTGGAATGTCACAAACAAATGTCAGTGATGTGCCACAAGCACTATGGTTGATGAGGAGATGCATCAACAGCTACATATGGTTCATACACAATGAGGATTTAGCCAATGTGAAGGCAGAATAGCATGATTTGGGCCCAACACAAGATTTTGTTGGAGCACATGATGGCACACAGATTGCATTAGGACCACCACATCACAAGGAACAACTCCAATGGAACCCGCTTAACTTCCATTCTATCGCTGTGCAAGCTGTCTTGGTACAGGTTTTTTACACCCAAAGTCTGTGACAGACATTCCCAGGAACAATCCATGTCCACTTCATACGTTAGAATAGCATCATATACCTGCTAGTGTCACTACTCTGAAATGTCCTATAGAAGATGCCATGGTGAAGGTATTTAAAACAGACCAAAACAAATAGGTTAGCTATGAAACAATGCATATGACACAATTCACATAGTCAACTTCTAGAGAACATAGTCCAAGACACAATCTAAAGCCAAACAAAGCAACACAAACAAAACAAACAACTTTCACCAGATTTTGCAACAGCTTTATCTTCCTAGTATTTTCCACAAACATACTCCTCACATCTTGACAACAAGAGTTACTTTGATAGCCCGAGTCATGACATCTCACAACATACTTACACTCATGAGAAGTTGTCAATGAGTTCTTGACGCAAGTCAGCTCCTTCCTCCTCAACACTATCATCATCATCATTTGGCATTTCAAGATCCTCACCCGGTGGCTCATCATGGTCTCCATTCTCTCTGATATAAGGGATGTTCTGTCATAGGGTAATGTTGTGGAGCATGCAGCAGGCCACTGTGATTTGATACACCTTCCCAGGTGAGTAGAGGAGGGCTCCCCCAAACCTGTCCAGACATCTGAATCAGGCCTACAGGAGCCAAAAGCCTGCTCCACTGACCACTGTGTTCTTCCATGGGCCTCGTTGAAGTGGACTTCTCCTAGCGTATTTGGATTCCTCAGCAGTGCCAACAACCATGGATGGTTGGGATGCGCTGAGTATCCTAGATGGAAGACAGACAGAAATGCAGCAATATGTTTCAAACTTTCTGATTGTACTACCTGGCATTACCCATACAAAGTTAGGACAGATCAAACTTACCAAAAGTCAGGCCATCTACCGTAGCAGTTGTGACATCAGCTGGGGTATGGTGCTGTTCCGCAGTACAAAGGAATCGTAGGCTGATCCTGGGAACCAGGCACAGGCGTTTGAGATGTACAAATCCAGTAAACAGGCAACTCACACGTTGATAGAATGGAAGAGCTTCCTGTTATGGCACACTTGTTCCGTGGCTTGCGGTGGCACTAAAGCAATATGGGTGCCATCAATGGCTCCAACCATATGTGTAAGCAAACCAAATTAAAAGAAATCCCCCTTAACATCGGCTAAATCCTCATGTCTGGGGAACTGGATGTAGCTGTCAATGCGTTTCATCATTGCAGAAAACACGCCTATGACTACACCACTGAACAGTAGTTGTGATATACCACCAGATATAGCCACATTGTACTGGAAGGAACCTGTGGCCAGAAAATGTAATACTGCCATAAGCCTCACTATAGATGGAATACATGTAGGATAAGTGATATGAGGTAGTAGTTCAGGCTCTAACATGCCTTTCTTCCAGAGTCTGAAGGTCTGGAAATGAGCGGTACACTGAAGGCTGTCGTCTCCTCCCTCTCCCAGGGTACCTATGTGAGGAGTGAAAACAATTTAGAACATTGGTCACAGTATCCAGAATAACATAAATATGAAAAGTAAGCCAAGATTTATGTGACAAAACATAACTGCTTCAGAAAGAAATTCACAAATTTCACATGATCACTGTCTACTGTTTAACATACACCAATAAACCCAATTTGTGGCCTTCACTTGTGCCTGTAACATAAATGTGCACATCATCCATTCAGAAATGTAAAATGTGCACAATAATGACGATTTCATGAAATTTTAGGTAAAAAACCATCAACCGTGGTGTACAGTGCACCGCGCACATTTTTCCTTTATGCACAGTAATGCACTACACAGAATGACATAGGTTTGGAGCATACATGTACGCCACGGTTTGCAAAATAACTCACTTGTCTCCTGACACTGCTGCTATCAACACCTCCTCCATTTTAGTTGCTGTTTTCCACCTCTGGGAGCACTCATGCCTGGCCAAGCAGGTGAGAGGGCCCCTGATTTCTCTCCAGAGGAGCTGGAGAAACTTGCAAAAGAGGTCCTTCCCCTGTATGGCCAGCTCTGTGGTTCATCAGAGGAGCAGGTAATTAACTTGCATACATATTTTACTCTGTCCAACTCCATCCTTTCCATTCCCAGAGGCTACAATGTGCCTCTGAGTCCCAGAGTGAATTCTGATTACTGTTGTAAATATTTTAGATGCCTACATAGGACAATCATGTAATGAATTGTGTATCTACTGTACTTTATGTACTTAACATCACAATTGTGAAGTGTGTTGTGTGTTAAGCACTAGATTCTACTTGTGGTGCATTCACATATCTATGCATGTATACTTTTCGTGGTACCTATGATATATTTGCGAATTAGATCATAGTGAATGTGCATCCAAATGTATAGGGTTCACTGCATGAGCTGTATATGTATACTGTAGGAAGCAGATGAGGATGATGTTAGTTATGTGCATAGTACCACAATTAACTCAGATCAGGGCTCGCCAAACTGTTGTCTGGGAGCTAACTCTACCTCGGAGGCCCCTTCAGAATGCCACACTTCCTTGAGGTCACTTATTGAATGGTCCCAAGAGGTACATATATGTTTTTAAGTGTTTGAAATGTGAGGTTCATGTGGGATCATTATGCACAATCTGCAGAGAACAAAATCTGACAATAAGCTGTGCCCAGTCTGGCCATTGGCCCAGGCTGGGACAGAGTTACAGTGGCAATACAAATAATGCACAGAGTAATCTCCCTGTAAACCTGCAGATCCTTAGATATTCCCAAAAGCAGTTTTCTGAACCACTACTAGCCCTGATTAGTTTTACATGGACCAGGTTTGGAATGGTGACTGAGGTAACACCCTGACCTGATACTTCTTTCAGTTGTCCTTGTGTATCATTTACTTGTGACAGGCCCCTTACTCCCACAGGTCTGGTGTCACTTATCCAGAAGTCATGCTTGCATTGTACAGGCCTATTGCACAGGTGACACATTAACAGAGCAAAGAGTTGGTTACTTCTTTAGAGTTTTTGATATGTGAATCACCAGCTTTGTTACAATAAACCAATCTAACAAGGCATACAATGGTATGTTGAATGTCATCCCTGTAACACTGCCACCTACGACAAAAGCTGTGTCCTGTGTATGGAGTACATACCGCACAAACTCAATCAGCTGTAGTATGCTATCCCATTAAGTGCTCCACATGTCCATACATCCCCAGTGAGGTGCTCTCAATGACACACATGCCAGCCCTTTCTTTGTGACCTAAGTCTTACGATGTAGTCTATACTCTGGTACTAGGTTGTATGGACCTTTTGCATCAAGTCAACGGGCCTGGCTGTAAAGGTGTCTGTACAATCATTCTAAAGTAGTTTACCCTTCAGATGCTCACAATGGTGTGTTGTGTTTCATAGTATCTCACATCACAGTACATGTAGGATGGCCCTGGCCTACATGATGCTAGTGGGCTGCCTTAGTCAGGGTAGGTCATGACCAGGCTTGATGATAGTCAGCAGATAACTACAAAAGTGTGTATTCATGTCGTTGTAGTGCTTATCATGTGAGACTGACACATGTAGAGTGTTAACTATTGATTAATGCTTGTGCTAGTGGTACACAAAATGTGTGTCAACCAAACAGATATCCTAAGACTTGCAGTTATAATCTGTGTATTCATCTATTGAATGTATACAGGTCAATGCCGATCAGAAGCAGTCCATTTGGAAAGCCATCGCCCAGAAAGTGCGGACACTGGGGGTCTTTCTCCGTCGCAGTGTCCATTGTCGTAAGAGATGGGAGGACCCTGGAGCTGGGGCTGTCCTCCCAACGTGGACGGGGCACACAGCAGACCCTGACACCCGTAATGGCCCACATGCTGGCAGTGGCCTACTCGGAGATTGATGGGCAGTTGAGGGCCTAACAGCAGCGACAAGGGGGTGAGTCCCGGTCAGAGTCATACATGTTACATAGCAAACTTTATGTGTTACAGGCAGGCTTTTCCCCATCATTATTGGGGGTGGCCCATATGTGACACACAAGAAGAGTTACTGTTTGTGTATGTCTGGTAGTAGGTGCATGCTGATGTGCTGTGCCTATTATCTTTATGACCAGGAACACAGCTGAGTCCAGTCCACTACCAATTTCCTATCTTAAGCAGACACATGGCTAAGTGAAGTAAGAAAATCTACTCATGTTGTTTGATGTTGTGGGTGACAGTTATACCAAACAGGCCACTTGTCTTCCTTATGTAAGGAGTGGTGTTCCCCCACTACGGTCTCTCATGTGATGGTGGCCCTATTACATGTGACATGGCATACAGTGCACTCTTTATGCAGTGACTGGACAACACTTCCCATTGGTAAGTTGGGATTCAAGAGTGATATGAGTGTGCAAACATCACTAGTACCATCAGCATTAGTGGCTACATGTTGCCCAGTGTACATTTCCCTGTTGTTACTTCATCTGCAATGGTGTTTGAAGATGCATTCACTGGCTAGTGACATGCATCATGGAGTGAGATGTTGAAACGGAGAGATCTTATGTGAGTGTCTACACTCAGTCTTACAAGCCAATTTGTGTTTGCTATACCAAATATTGCTGGGATGTGCCATCCCATTAGCACTATAGTTCTCTCACCTCTTCATGTCATAGATATTTACAGAAACACAACAACATTCAAAGGTGTATTGTCCTGTAGGAATGAAATCTATGAATGGTGTTATCACCTGTACCAAGCAGGATTGGGGATGTTCATTTGGCTATGAGAAGTCTTATGATGTGTGCGTTTGGAGTATCTATCTCCCAAAACTTTGTCCTTCATTGTCTCCAGGCTACTTTTCTATGCTGCATGTGATATGTGGCTAAATACTTCAGTACAGTTTTCATTAGACTTTTCAGGTAGTGGACATACAATGAAGTTGGAAGTCAAATGTGTCATCAGTGTGCAATGAGCATTTGCATGTGACATGATTTCTGCCACAGCACGTATTGATGGTACATTGGTCTTTAACTTGATCTTCATGACATCATGATGTGTTATGAAGGAAAAATGCTATTTTTTAAAAAGCTGGGCCTTGTGCTAACATTGTGTAAATGCAACATTTGTATCCATCCTGTTTGGTAACATCATTTTACTATGGTATACTACAAGTGCCAAAGTATGCAAGGTGATCAACTATCCTAGTATGGGCATAAGGATGGAGTGTAGACAAGTCAAATGATGCATTTAGAGCTGTCTGGGGTTATGACATAAGTGGAACAAACTGTTTGCAGGTTATGTAGCATGCATGCATGTGTTCATGCTAATTTCGAAGTCTATATAACGAACCACGAAGCTGGTGTGATATGTGCACTTAATACCATTGGCAGCCAGCACAGGTAAGAGCGGTGGGTGGGGCGGGGTGGGAAAGTCGACAGACAACAGGGTAGGTAAAATTAAATTAAAAAAAATAATAAAACCACTGCCTTGCACTCGCTGCATTGCAGAGTCGGCGAAGCGGCGAGCGCAAGGTAAGTGGTTTTATTTATTTAATTTTACCTACCCCGTTGTCTGTCGACTTCCCCTCACCTTGCCCCACCGCTCTTACCTGTGCCGGCCGCCACTGCTTAATACATGTTTTCTGTTGATATGTGATGGTCAGTTCTGGAAACGCTGTTGCAATAAACCTATTTTACATCTCTTTTCAGATTTATCCAGGGCAAGCGAAGGAGAAGGTGACAACGTCATTGGGGACGCAGCTGGTCACAGTGGTTCTTGACGTCACAGCACAGACACAGAGGGACCCAGTGACCAGGAGGGTGTGGGGAGTGCCACGGACGACAAGAGCTCAAGTTCATCATCATCAGAGTCTTCCTCTAGTGGCACTCCGAGTAGTGGCGGACGCAGCGGGACTAGTTCCACCTTCATCCTTGTCCACCACCCCCAGTTCCATTACCAACCAGCCAGACCAGTTGGCCGGGCCCCCCTCCCCTAAAAGGGGAGATGTCTCCTTCACTGCAGGCACCTCAGCCCCTATCCCTGTTCCCCCCACTGCCCCGTGTGAGGAAGCTATTGACTTCCTGAGGAAAATCTCTGTGGGTCAGACGGCACTCCTGAATGCCATCCAGGTGCAAAGCAGCCAGCTGACACAACTGGTGGCCTACCTGGAAGGCATCCTCTGTGCTATGTCTGGCCTGAATAGGTCTTTTCTGGCCTCCTTCCTCGTAGCAGCCTTCCACCCATACCAACCTTCCGCTCTACCTCCTGACCTTTCCTAATCCAAATTCCTTATTCCCATACCTGTCCCAAGCACATGCATACATCTGCATGAACACACTTCATCAGACCCAAGCACAACACACAGACACACAAAAATGCATAGAAAACGCAGGCATATAACCAGTCACCATACCCTCACCCTCCTCACCACCACCAACGTACCCCCAGACACCACACCAACAGACAGAGACCCCTCCACAACACCCAGCATTAACGCAGACACCACAGCAACACCCACAGACCCCTCCACAACACCCAGCATTCACACAGACACCACAGCAAAAACCCCAAACCCCTGCACTACCCCCAGCATTCACACAGACACCACATCACACCAACAGCCAAAGACCCATCCACAACACCTATCATTCACACAGACACCACACCAACAGCCACAGACGCCTTCACAACACCCATCCTTCATGCAGACACCACAGCAACAGCCAGCCACCGACCCCTCCACAACACCCATCATTCACGCAGACACCACACCAACACCCACAGACCCCTCCACAACATCTAGCACGTCCACATCACACTAACCAAAAACCGCAAATGCTCACAGTCACCCACACAACAGATAACTACAGAACACACTGAAGAGACAGCACACACACCTCTCACTTCCACTCTCTCTACCTCCCAAACCCAACTCCCTATCGAACATCCTACACTTTTCCCCCATGACAATGTCTTGTTTGCCCTTGCCTTTCACCTGTGCCAACCATTCCCCCTCCCAAAGTTAAAAAAACCTCTCCCAAAACCCAACCCATCCCTTCCACATCCCAATCCACCCCTGAGAAAACTGTTTCCAACCCCAGTAAACCCAGCCATACCCCTAAGCCAACCGAGAAAACCCCTCCCAAAGCCAAACCAATCCCTTCCACATCCCAATCCAACCCTGAAAAAACTGCTCCCCACAATCCCTAAACCCAGCCAAAGTCAAAGAGAACACCTCGCAAAACCAAACACACCCTTCCCTAAACGACTCCCCCCCCCCGAGTATCATCTTCGATGTGCCTCCTATGACCAAATGGATGTCCCTTTGTGAGGAGGTTCCCTGTCAGTGTCAGTAAGGGCAAGTTTGGTGGCACAGCATTGTGCTGTGGCACAGACTTCAGAAATGAACTGCCCATTGGCCTTTGTTTGCATTATATTTTTAATCCATTCATTAAAAAGTTTCATAGTTTGGAAGACATTAGTCCTGGCATTACTTTTCTAATTATTTGATGTTATTGAAGAGTTAGTGGTGTGTTACTACAGTTGAGTTTGTTTCATCCCTGATTGCTGATCCATTTGAAGTGAATAAATGATCCCACCTTGGACCCAGTGCTGGAGTTACACAGGACAAGGGGAAATGTTGAATGGATGTCTATGTGGGATGAAATACAATTGGGGCTGACATTGAATTGGGTGTTATGTTATATGGTAAGTATTTCAGCTTGGTCTGGCCAATGTCAACATCATTTAGGTGAGTTTCGGCCTTATATCCCTCCCTTTCCGCCAGCTCAGATCTGGTGGTTGAACTCCACGTTCATGCTGACTGTAAGGCACCTCATAATTGGGCCGGCGGTAACACTGGCAGTCCGCCCTGTGACAGGCGCATTGGCCTATCCCGCCACAACCGCGATCGGGATTTCCTGGCGGTGGCGGCAGGACCACGGCGGTCTTTTGTCTTTGTAACCGCATTCCTCGTAATACAGCGGCCAGACCACCAGCGGTGCATCTGTTAATCAGACGCTGATGCCACAGCATTCCCAAGACCACTAAACTTGTAATCAGGCCCAAAATGAGAAACCCTTCCTTTTAGCAGACAATTTAAATAATGAAAAATGAATCTTCATTTTCTCTACAGCAAACAACTTAATACAATTACCCAATGTCAAACCTGGATTATGGATGGGACCTTCAAAATGTGTCCCAAACCATTCACACAAATATACACCATGCATAGTGAATATGAAAACACCAATGCCTCTTTTATATACACTTTACTACCAAACAAATAAAGCAGCACCTACTAGGAACTCCTAAATAATATAAAACAACATACAAATAACTACTACCCCAAAAACAAACATAGACTTTGAACAAGCTATTATTCAAACAATTCTAAAAATATACCTCCACACAGCCACACAAGGCTATTACTATCGCTTTAAACAAAGTATATGGCGACACCTCCAAAAATCTACACTAAGGGCCTGATCATGAGTACAGCGGTTCCCAAGACTGCCGTACTGACAGTGAAAGTGCGACAGCTGCCTCCTCAGTGGTTCAACCATCAGATTAGGACCATGGCAGTTGGACTCCCACTAAACCGCCACTACCGCCACCGCCACCACCACCATGATCTAGGATCACGTGGGTGTGGTGGTGAGGAAGGACGCTATCTGTGGCGGGGGTGCCAATGCCGGCCCAGCTGTGCGGATCATGACCTTCCTTTCCGCCGACCTTTTCATTGTGGGGATCCTGTTATGGAAAAATTGGCAGAATGGAAGGTAACCGGGCAATTCTGCCCAGCGTGGTTAGTGGCCGGGGGCACATGTTGTGCCCCCCTAGTCTTCCACTGTCATGCAAGTACTGTGCACCATGCACAACATGGTGCATGGCAACAGTGCGCAAATGACAGTGGAGGTGCGGCAGCATTGCCATCAGGCTCTGTATACGAGCCAAAGCATGCTGCCGCTGCAAGACCACCACTGGCAAACCACCAGCCTGGGGAAATGTCAAAATCCGGCAGTCGGGTTGCCACCAGCTTGGCGGCATTCTCCCGACTCCCGATGAGGGTTTGACTGCCAATGTCGTGGTCAGGCCCTAAATGTAGGATACTCCACTCACAGCCAATTCACATTCAAAATTTAAAAAATGATAACACTAGCCTACGTCTCAGAGGTTGTCAACCACTGTAACTTTGTAATAGAAAACACTTTCTACCAACAAAATAAAGACAAACTTAGTCCCCTAATGAACTATTTTCGAAGATACATGGGTTGGCGGACTGCATCGGTCAGGACACAGAAGCCAAGCCAAATACCAGATACCATGGTGGAATATCTATGACAGCACCTTGGTACAGGAAGCCAAAACAAACAACACAGTGGAAGGATGGCACAATGCCTTCCAATCCACGCTAGGCAGATATCACCCTACATTATAAAAATTTATAGCATTACAAAAAGAACAAAGGTGCCAAGAACAAAGAATAGAGCAATCCGTTACCCAAACTGACCTTAAGCTAAGCTAACTAAATGAATGCACGACATGCTACAATTTAAAGTCAAACTGTTCCTAAACTACAAAGGACTAAATTACTTAGATATGATAACAAAGAGCTTATTATAAATTAAATATAAACCTGCCAAAAACAACAACAAACTATAATCCACTAAATCAAAACCTTTTAATTTTTTTAAGTATGAACATAAATATTTTATTCTATCAGTTAAACAAATATATACAATCACCAAGTTAATAAACACTGATATAATAAAATATATATAATAAATATTTTTATAAAAATATAACAATAATCCACCAACCAACATAAAACATTTCAATACATAACATTAAATAAATACAATATATATTCAAAACAATTGCACATAATAATAACATACGCATAGCATAAACAATATATTATCACATTTCCCACCTACACAAACTAAGAAAAAATTATACTTACAGTTTTATACCTGCAGATCTTTTTCAATCAGCACAAAGTAGAAAAAAATCAATCCACAAAAAAGATAAAAATCTGAAAGCAAAACGCCCCCAAAAAATGCAAACATATGAGCAATCCAATCAAAATCTCTAAAAGCAATCCAAAATCTGTAAGTTCCATAAAAAAACCAAAAAGGTATTTAAAAAAAAGAGCCGCTCCTGGAAACAGAAATAAGGAAATCTAAGGTCTTGATTACGACTTAGGAGAGGCCACGGTCAGGGAGAACACTGTAAAGCCTGCGATGTCCCGACAGCCGTATTACAAGTGGACCGTCAGGCTGGTGGCCGAAGTCGGCGATCCCAAAGTGGTGGCTTGGTTCGGTCATTGAGAAGAGCCACAGCAGATACCGCCGCCATGTAGCGTCTTCTGCACTTTCGTGCACTGTGTGCCATACACCATGTCATGCATGGAACACAGTGCATGCACAACAGTGCATGGAGATGAGGGAACAACATGTGCCCCCATGCACTACCCTCTCTGGGTGAAAGCACCCAGGGGCCCTTTTTGGGGCCCCTTCCTTTCCTTTCTGCCATCCTTTTCATGGCGGTGTTCCTGCCATGAAAAGGCTGTAGAAAAGGGAAGTCATAATCCTGACGGTGGAGACTGCCTTGGCTCTACCGCCATTCACAGCCTCATCAGCCTCCTCAGCACCATCGGGATCCAAGATCCTGGCAGTGTCTGCAGTGTTGTGTCAGGTTGGTGGCTGTCTGATGCCAAACTTGTAATCGGGCAGTCAGACCGCCTAGGTTGCAGCATTTGGACCGCCACCACAGGTACGGTGGTCTCAAGACTGCCGTACTCGTAATAAGGCCCTTAGTAAAAACCATCGATTTATAAGAAACCAAAACAGATTCCTTTAAACAAAAAATGTAAAATCCAAACTCCCATAAAAATCCTTTGGGTTAAACAACCTGTAAAACAATATTAAAAACCCACCCGCATAATAGATCACAGTCCCAAATATACAAATACATAACACTTAGGGCCGTATTATGAGTTTGGTGGTACTCCTGCAGCACCGCCACCGCAGTGCTGGCAGGATGACCGCCAAGCCGGTAATGCACCTGGCCACCGGATTATGAGTTTAATCCAGGGCGGCTGGGTGGTGCTGCGGTGGTCTCACGGTGGCAGCTGTGTTAGTCTCATCAGAGATCATTAACAGCAGACAGCCGTTGTGACAGCGCCTGCAGCATGTTCCTGCACGGTGTGGCATGCACCATGTTGTGCATGCCACACCGTGCAGGAACTGGGGTGCAATTCCAGAGGGGCACAACATGTGCTCCCCACATACACCCCGGCCCAGAAGCGGCAGGTGGCCATGTTAGGGCCCCCATAGTTGCATCTCCACCACCCTTTTAATGGCGCACTCACTGCCATGAAATGCACGGTGGAAGCGCAGCTCGGAATATGCCCGGCGGTGCCTCAGCGATACAGCCAGCATATTCCTGTCCCTTACTGCTGCACCACCACTGCGGGATCCTGGATCCTGGCCGACATGGCGTTCCTGTGGCGGTCAGACCATCACACTTGAAATACTGTGGGCAGACTAGCAGTGGCAGTGGTGGTCGGACTTCCATCGCAAGTACGGCAGTCCTAGGACCGCCGTACTCGTAATAAGGCCCTAAATCATCAAAATATACATTACATCAGATAGGGCCCGATTCCGATGCAGTTAGGAAGGCCTCCTAACGGCATTTGCTCTGTCAGAATCGGATCGGAAACGTGTCTTTCCGACCGAATTGGAAAGGTTTCTGACCGACCAAGTACGATGCGAGTTAGACGTTAGGAATATCCCAATCTGAACCCGACAGCATTTGTAATGACGGAGCCATAGTGAGCAGAATCTACGTCTCTACGGGCCGCGTTTCCAAATGACCGATTACAAAGCTGAATTCAGACAGCCTTTCCAAATCGTGCTGTCCGTCTCGAATCGGCAGTCAAAATCAGACTTTGGGGACCCATAACGGGCTCCCCTGCACCCGGAGCCTTCCCAATCGGGCCCGTGGGGGTACCCATGGGTCCCCCTTACCAGCCATGCACAGTGTGGCAGGTACCAGGGGGTGCCCACCACAGGGTGCCCGATTTTCCCCAGTCACCCCTTTCTTCAATGGAAGCCTATGCATTTGGTCGGAACATAGCCTTCCATTGAAGTCAATGGGAATCCAACCAAATCGTATCTGGAAGCATCCAGATGCATCGTACTCGGTTGGTCGGACTCTCCCGATCCCAGTCGGTCGGAAACCATTCCCAAACCGATTTGGTTGAGATGATTTGCTAACCGCATCGGAATCAGGCCCATCATCTAACATAAAGCATTCATACATTTACATCACATTTAAAAAAAACACAAAACAGTGCAAAATTCTTTGAAAAACACATCTAAATGTACAAAACACACTATAAAAACACTGTACCCGACTTTTAAACATGCATCCTAAATCCCATCTACGCTAAAAACCCTTACAAATCCTTAAAAAAGGACATACCTGTTCCGACGAACAGCAGCACCTAACCGTGATTTGGTTCTTTGAAAAATGACCCAAAACAACACAAATAGAGTTCAAAATGAAAGATAGCAGTAAAAAAAAAAAAAATGCCCATGCAAATTGCAATGAAAAAATACTATAAGCCCCATAGAAGTCAATGCGAAATATAGTAAAAATGTTAAATAAATGTAAAAAAAATTGCAATAAATTTTTTGAAATGTTAAATTTATCAATGTGGTAAAAATGTTATAACATTTCTGAAGTATAAATTAAATAATAGTATAAAATGTATACAATTATTTAATATATATCGATAAAAATAATGTTACAATAATGTGAAAAAAATAATTTTAAAAACGTTTAAAAATTTTAAAAAATGTATATCATTTTTAAAATGTTAAACTTGTCAAACAATGTAGTTAACAAAATTGCAAGGTTTAAATTAAATAATAGTATAAAATATATATACAATTATTTAATATATACTAATAAAAATATGTTAAAATAATGTTAAAAAGTAATTAAAAAGGTAATAAAAGTACATAAATTGTAATTAATTAAAAATAATAGTTGCAACTGTACATTATGCAAGTATATTAAAGAGGAAGTACTTCTATTTTTTCACAGTAAAAAATGAACCAAAGATTTTTTTCATGTCACTTTGTAATTACTTTTATTTTTACTCAGAAAATATATTTGCTAACATGTAAAACTGTACAATAAATTATAAAAAGATAAAAAAAATTTAAATATGTGTGACATCTTTTTATTAAACTAAATTTAAAAAAAAAAATCTTATACACTAAACAGGTCACATTTACTATTCCAACTCCAATCTAAACCAATTTGAGGAAGGTGTTGGACACTAAAGGGGTGACGTTTACTATTCTGACTCCAATCTATACTAATTTAAGAAAAGATATAGGACACTAAATTTATAAATCCAATTCACATTAATACTTATCTACCTAAAATATTATAAATTAAATTTCAAAATACAAATTTACTACCAAACATTCTAACATTTCAGTAAAGAAAAGAAAACATTTATTCAAACACACTATTTGAAACTAGTACCCTTTACATAAAAAAATTAACATAAAATTTAAATCTGTATATTATAAAATTGATATAAAATCTAAGCCTGGGCGGTGAACTACGCTACGCTCGCGGAACTTGCGTAGTTTCGGCAACTTCGCGATTAGTGTAGAACGCGAAGTTACCGTGCACTACGCAATTTGCGGCGTAGCGTAGCTGTTTTCCTTCTTCGCGCGCTCAATATACGTTCTCGCGTGCGCGGTAACCGACCTACCGTGATTCTGCGTTCGCCGACGCGACTTCCTATCCGTTCGCGGGCGCCACGAGATTTGGAATCCAGCCGCACGATCCCACGAGAGTGTGCGAACGCGGTACCGTCATTCGGACGCGCGATCTGACTTCCGGCGGCAGTGTTGGTAAGATCGCGATCCCGAACACGAAGAAACTACAATCTGGCGAAGAATATCTCTCGAGCACCATAAATCCTTCTAGAAAATGATGATTTTGCTCTAAAAAACTCCTCAGATTGTGATTTGGCTGTAGTTTTTGGTGCAAAGAGTCCTTTTCTTTTTTACTTTTTTCCAAGAGGAAGGAAGTGCCCCTGATTCTCAAACTTCCTGTTCCTGTCCAGCAGGCTCCTCCCAGTGCTTTGTCCATGTGCAGTTCATTTTCATTTGGATTTGGAGCTGGAAGGATCACTTTTTGTGTCTGTCTGCTGCATCATATCATTGGATTGGATTTGAGGACTTTTGGATTTGAGATTTTACAAGTAAGTTGGAGAATTGGTGTACTTGTTTGTTTGATTGGGGCTTGTTTGTACCTACATTTTTGGGGGGATTTCCATCGTTTTTAAAATTTATTGTTGTGGCCTCAAGTTTCAGTGGAGGCCTAGTTGTTTTTATTTGATTGGAATTTCAGCCAGTAAGGCCCAGACTAGAGCCAGAGGTACCCATGTGTGCATGTTTCTGTGGTGTCTGTTGAATTTAAACATCATGTAGGGCATGCATGGATGTCATTGGATTGAATTGTTAAATGTGGTTTTTGGGGTGTATTTCACTTTTTGGGTGTAATATATATACCTTTGTTGGATGTGTGTGTGTGCTTGTTGTGTAACTTTCCAACCTTTTGTAGCCCTGTGGATTTTCGTTTTTGCATTTTTTGTATTAAAGCTGTGTTGTTTAGCACTGCAGGCCTCCTTTGTCTGGTCATATTATTATAGAGCCTGCTTGAGTTCATTGTTTTCCATGGCCTGTTGTGACTGTGAGTGACAACGTGGCTTGGGGCCATTTTGTGGTGGTAGTTTAGTAGTGTGCTGCTTTTTCCATATAGGCCTGCATGTCTTTTCTTTGTTCCCCTTGGCTTATGCTTGTTGTGAACTTGTGGGTGGCCTGGCCATGTGGTGGCCCCATTTTGTGGGACCAGCCACTGTGCTTTTGCCATAGGCCTCCAAGCTTGCGGCCTAGTCTGCCAGTAGGCCCAGAGGTAGTCATCCTCATGGGTGCATAAAAACTGTTTCTGTGTTGTCTGTTGGATTGTTGTAAGTGTAACATCATTTTGGCCATGGATGGCATTGGATTGAATTGCAAAATGTGGGTTTTGTCGTGGTATTTCAGTTTTTGGGTGTGTGTTACATCAATAGGCCTTTTCAGCCACTAGGTAACCCTGTGCGTTCAGCTCGCGGACTTTCGGCACCTCCGCACTGCGCGACAACGCGGACTTACACTTTTCTCTTCTTCGCGCGCTCAATATACGTTTCCACGCGCGCGATAACGACTTTTGTGACGATCGCGATGCCGAACACGCAGAATTGACAATCTGGCGAAGAATATCTCTCGAGCGCATAAAACCTTCTCGAAAATGATGATTTAGTTCATTTTGCACAAAAAACTCCTCAGGTTGTCATTTAGATGTAGTTTGGTGAGCAAGGAGTCACTTTTTTTTGTTTTACAATTTTTCACGAGGAAGGAAGTTGCCCAGAGTCTCCAACTGCCTGGTCCTGTCCTTTGTCTTCACTTTGTTGTTATTTTGGGTGGCCTGGCCATGTGGGTGGTGGCCATTTTGTAAAGCCAGGCATTGTGCTTTTGCCATAGGCCTGCATTGTCTGTCTTGTGTTCCTTTTCTTGTTGTTGTGGCTGGCCTGGCCATGTGGTGGCGGCCATTTTGTGGGACCAGCCACTGTGCTTTTGCCATAGGCCTCCAAGCTTGCGGCCTAGTCTGCCAGTAGGCCCGGAGGTAGTCATCCTCATGGGTGCATACAAACTGTTTCTGTGTTATCTGTTGAATTTGTAACATCATTTAGGCCATGGATGGCATTGGATTTATTTGCAAAATGTGGGTTTTGGGGTGGTATTTCAGTTTTTGTGTGTGTGTTAAATAAATAGGCCTTTTCAGCCACTAGGTAACCCTGGCCATTCAGCTCGCAGACTTTGGGCAACTCCGCACTGCGCGACAACGCGGACTTACACTTTTTCTCTTCTTCGCGCGCTCAATATACGTTTCCGCGGCGCGATAACGACTTTTTGTGACGATCGCGATGCCGAACACGCAGAATTGACAATCTGGCGAAGAATATCTCTCGAGCGCATAAAACCTTCTCGAAAATGATGATTTAGTTCATTTTGCACAAAAAACTCCTCAGGTTGTCATTTAGATGTAATTTGGTGAACAAGGAGTCACTTTTTTTTTGTTTTACAATTTTTTTCACGAGGAAGGAAGTTGCCCAGAGTCTCCAACTGCCTGGTCCTGTCCTTTGTCTTCATTTTGTTGTTATTTTGGGTGGCCTGGCCATGTGGGTGGCGGCCATTTTGTAAAGCCAGGCATTGTGCTTTTGCCATAGGCCTGCATTGTCTGTCTTGTGTTCCTTTTCTTGTTGTTGTGGCTGGCCTGGCCATGTGGTGGCGGCCATTTTGTGGGACCAGCCACTGTGCTTTTGCCATAGGCCTCCAAGCTTGCGGCCTAGTCTGCCAGTAGGCCCGGAGGTAGTCATCCTCATGGGTGCATACAAACTGTTTCTGTGTTGTCTGTTGAATTTTGTAACATCATTTAGGCCATGGATGGCATTGGATTTATTTGCAAAATGTGGGTTTTGGGGTGGTATTTCAGTTTTTGTGTGTGTGTTAAATAAATAGGCCTTTTCAGCCACTAGGTAACCCTGGCCATTCAGCTCGCGGACTTTGGGCAACTCCGCACTGCGCGACAACGCGGACTTACACTTTTTCTCTTCTTCGCGCGCTCAATATACGTTTCCGCGCGCGCGATACCGACTTTTTGTGACGATCGCGATGACGAACACGCAGAATTGACAATCTGGCGAAGAATATCTCTCGAGCGCATAAAACCTTCTCGAAAATGATGATTTAGTTCATTTTGCACAAAAAACTCCTCAGGTTGTCATTTAGATGTAGTTTGGTGAGCAAGGAGTCACTTTTTTTTTGTTTTACAATTTTTTTCACGAGGAAGGAAGTTGCCCAGAGTCTCCAACTGCCTGGTCCTGTCCTTTGTCTTCACTTTGTTGTTATTTTGGGTGGCCTGGCCATGTGGGTGGCGGCCATTTTGTAAAGCCAGGCATTGTGCTTTTGCCATAGGCCTGCATTGTCTGTCTTGTGTTCCTTTTCTTGTTGTTGTGGCTGGCCTGGCCATGTGGTGGCGGCCATTTTGTGGGACCAGCCACTGTGCTTTTGCCATAGGCCTCCAAGCTTGCGGCCTAGTCTGCCAGTAGGCCCGGAGGTAGTCATCCTCATGGGTGCATACAAACTGTTTCTGTGTTGTCTGTTGAATTTGTAACATCATTTAGGCCATGGATGGCATTGGATTTATTTGCAAAATGTGGGTTTTGGGGTGGTATTTCAGTTTTTGTGTGTGTGTTAAATAAATAGGCCTTTTCAGCCACTAGGTAACCCTGGCCATTCAGCTCGCGGACTTTGGGCAACTCCGCACTGCGCGACAACGCGGACTTACACTTTTTCTCTTCTTCGCGCGCTCAATATACGTTTCCGCGCGCGCGATAACGACTTTTTGTGACGATCGCGATGCCGAACACGCAGAATTTACAATCTGGCGAAGAATATCTCTCGAGCAGTATAAAACCTTCTCGAAAATGATGATTTAGTTCATTTTGCACCAAAAACTCCTCAGGTTGTCATTTAGATGTAGTTTGGTGAGCAAGGAGTCACTTTGTTTTTGTTTTACAATTTTTTTCACGAGGAAGGAAGTTGTTGGGTGGCCTGGCCATGTGGTGGCGGCCATTTTGTGGGACCAGCCACTGTGCTTTTGCCATAGGCCTCCAAGCTTGCGGCCTAGTCTGCCAGTAAAGTAGGCCCAGAGGTAGTCATCAAGGGTGCATAACAACTGTTTCTGTGTTGTCTGTTGAATTTTGCCATCATTTAGGCCATGGATGGCATTGGATTGAATTGCAAAATGTGGGGGTTTTTGGGAGGGTCTATTTCACTTTTTGGGTGTGTTAAATAAATGCCTTTTTTGCGTGTGTAATTATAATTATGTGTTGTTGTTGTAGTGGCTGTCTAACTTTCCAAACTGTTTTTAGCCATGTGGATTTTAGTTTTTGCATTAAAGCTGTGTGTGTTTTATCAGGCATCCTTTGTCTGCCCATATATAGTAGGCCTGCTTGAGTTCATTGTTTGCCGTGCCTTGTGCCTGTGAGTCACCATGTTGCTGGGGCCCATTTTGTGGTGGTAGTTAGTAGTGTGCTGTTTTTGCCACATAGGCCTGCGTGTCACTCTTTCCATTGTTCCTCTTGTCTTACTGCTTCCAAATCCATCCCCATTGCCAGCTGCAGCTCCCTGATGCTGCATACATCCCACGTGATGCACAAATTTAGGCCAAACATGCTCCACTACATTTTAGTTTTTGTTCTTTACTATTCTTATTCTTCCAGAGTGTACACACTACACAGTAGCCAGGAAAGCCCTGGCCTTGTTGTCAAAGTCTCATAAATGGCTACACTGTGTGTTGTTGTTCACTGAGTTTCTAAAATTTAATAATTGAGGCCACCACCACACACTAAGTTCTATATTATATTTGTTTGATTTGTGCTATCGTCGTTTGACTGATGTTGTTCTGGCTTTTTTGCTTTTAGGTGCACAAAGACTGAGGAGGAGGTGTGTCATCATTGCCCGTTGCACTGCCAGACAGACATCCTGCTGCTGTACACAACGTGACGTGTGACCTGACCAGACATCTCTGCAACTGAGTGCTGCTGACATCTGAAGAAGAAGATGGGCCCAAAGAAAGCAGGTACCAGGTCCTCCAGTGCCAAGAAAGTTGCTATTGAGAAGAAGGAACAGAAGAAGGAAGTGACACTTAAGTCTGGTGTGCCGCCCAGTACCTTTTTTGGGAAAAAAAAAATTACGCCTGCAGCAACGGTGTCCGGGGGGCAAGCTGGGGGCAGCACCTCCGCATCAGTGGGCCCAACCCACCAACCCAGGCCCAAGCACATGAGTGTGGAAGAGGTAGCCAGCCTAATGGTGGAAAGCAGTGATGCTGAGCCTGAGATAAACTTATCGCTATCTCAAAGTAGTACCCAATCAACGCAGGAGGAAACACAGCAGATAAGTGGTCAACAACAACAGCCGCAACCACCGCCCGCAATAGTAGTTGTTGTTCCTCCCGAAGTAGGGGCAGTTCAGGAAATTGAGCCTCATGCAGAGGTAGAAGAAGAAGCCACTCATTCGGAAGATCCATTGTCTTCCAAATCTCCAGCAAGGAAAAGGAGGGGTAGTCCATCAAGTTCTTCGCCAAGCCCCCTTCTGATGATCTAGATGCCACTTGGAAGCCACAAACTGAGTCTGAGAGGGAGCCACGTCCCAAGACCAAGCTAGGGAAAAGGAAGGTTCCAGAAAGCCTTACACTTATGGAGGTCGATGTAGAACAGCAGGATGATGATGATGAGCCAGTCATCACGAACATCACTCCCGGCCCCGAGGAGATGGAGACCAACATTATTACCCTATCCAAAATCGCTGCGAGGGATGTAGCACGCATACCTCCACAGGTAACACCACCAACACGACCTACAGCTTCCATATTTGCATTAGCAAAGGCCCGGCAGCGACCTACATCCACCAGCACAACCACCACCTCAGTAGAAGTAGGTAGTGGTACAGCAGCAGCACAGAGTCAAATTCAACACACACCCTCCAGTTCATCCGCCATTGGAAGTGGCAGGTCCTCCAGCAGGAGGCCAAAGTTAAGCTCCCCAGTTTGGGACTTCTTTACGGTTAGCGAAAAGGAGGAGAACATTGCTATATGCTCCATTTGTAATACCTCTGTTAGTCGTGGTAAACTTGGTACAAACTATGGTACCGGAGGCCAAATGACCCATCTGAAAAAACACCACTTGATCAGCTGGGAGGACCACCTTCGCGACATAAAAAAAACTGCAACCATTGGTGTTGGTGGGGATAAAGGAGTAGAAGATCCGATCACGGTGGAAGAGGAAGGACAGGGAGACATTCTCTCTGGTAGTGGTACACAAGGTGTCCCTGACCCCAGCAGTGCAGTGTTGTTAACGTCGCACACATCTTCAGCAACATCTCAGTGGCACAAGAGTAAGAGTCAGCCTGAGACACCAAGGACAAGGAGTACCGCAATCCAAAAAAGTGCGTTGAGCATAAGAGAAAGGAAAACCATGCAGCCTACCATTATCAGCATGTTTGGTGGGGAGGGGCAGTACGAACGCAACCACCCAATAGCACGTTTGTACAATGCGAAGCTGGCTAAAATGTTAGCACTGGACCTTCTCCCTTTTTCTTTTGTTGAAGGGGTGGGTTTTCTGGAATTTGTGTCAACCATCTGCCCAAAATGGCATGTTCCCAGCCGCTACTATTTTGCCAGAGTTGCTGTTCCAGCACTACATCACGACGTGCTGGAATTGCTTGGAAAAGCCTTGAAGCAGAGTGCTGTTCAGAGTATCCACCTGACAACAGACATGTGGACCAGTTGCCAAGCCACTGATTACATGTGCATCACTGCACACTGGATCTCTTTTGCGGGGGTTAGAGAACAGATATCTGCTGGTGTTGACGCTGCTGAGATTTTTCATGCCACTCGCAAACATGCAACTGTAGCCATGTTTGCCATGGAGAAATCTCATACTGCTGCAAACATTTTGGAAGAGTTTAACAGCAAGGTCTTTGAGTGGCTGCGCCCAAGAGGGCTTAACATTGGTTTTGTTGCCACGGACAATGGCAGTAATGTAGTTAGGGCCATGGAAGATGGTCGCTATTTCAGGGTCCCGTGTTTGGCACACTGCATTAACATTGTTGTTCAAGACTTTTTGAAAAATGAATCCAAAGTCAGCAACTTACTGGCCACCTGCAGAAGAATATGCACACATTTCAGCCATTCTTTTAAAGCCCGGAAGCAGCTGAGGGTCATTCAACGTGAGCATAAAATGCCAGTCAAAGCGCTCATCCAGGAGGTGCCAACACGTTGGAACTCAACTTATTATATGCTTGATCGTCTGTTTGAACTGTACATACCACTCAATGCTTATGTCATGCAAAGATTAGGGGAACCTACTGTGAGAGGCATGACCGTTGAGATGGGTCAATGGGACCTCATTAAATGCCTGACTGAGATGCTACTTCCTTTTGAGATATTCACACGTGAAGTCAGCAGGGAGGACTGTACTATGGGCCAAGCTATCCCATTGTTGCACATGCTAGAGCAACAGCTGAAGGAGGTGTCTGAAACGTACGCAGGTGTGGATAACAAACAAGACGCATATCATTTGGCGGAGACCTTAGCCGCTCGCTTATCTGAAAATACAAGGATTCAAAATAAAATTTTGTCACAACCACATTACATTAGTGCCACAATTTTGGATCCACGGTACAAAGTATTTCTGAACAGCAAGGCAGTAATTCCTTTTCGGAAGTGGATGTTGCCAACTACAAAACTTTGATAGCTAAGGAAGCCACTATTTTCGAAAACGAACGGCTGTTAATTGCAGGCCCCCCACCCCAGGCCATAACAACAAGTACTAGAGGGCATCCAGAGTCAAGTTCTACTTCGGAGCCTGAGGGCAGTGCGTTTGCCTCTCAGCAGTCACCTACACCAACAATAACATCAACAACAGCAAGAACAGGATCATCCACAGTACAATGTGCAACTGATTGGTTTCTACGGCAGGGGTATGGTAAGTCCAGTGCTGATGCAAAGGCAAAAGAGGCCGAGCACATCGGAGCACCCCTGAACATTGAGCGGACGGTCCAGGCCTATCTGGATGACCCAACAGAGGTCTTCATGGATCGAAACCCATTGTTGTATTGGTATGGGAAAAGAAGCCAATGGACAGTGCTCAGCAGGCTGGCGATAAAGTATCTGGCTTCCCCTGTCGCAAGTGTCTCTTCAGAGCGTGTTTTCAGTGCTGCTGGTGCCATTGTAACTTCGAAAAGGACCAGTCTCTCGGCCAAAAGCGTGGAGAGGTTAACCATGATCAAAATGAATCAGCACTTTATACCACCGGATTACAAAATACGTGAATCACAGCAGGAAGAGGAGAGCGACTTGGATGACGTAAATAGTGCGTTACAGGACCTACTTCTGTGCGAACCACCAGAGTTTGAGGACGAGCTCCTCTTCCCTGACAACTAGGCTTTCAAATTGTTACTTTCTTCCTTCCTTTATGTGTCTGTGTATCTGTCTTTCTGGTTCAAATCAAATCACAACAAATCCATCACCACCGTCTTCTCTTTTTATTTCCCTATTGGAGTTGCACGTCTGTGCATTTAACTGTCCACTCTTCAGAGTCCTGCTTCATCTTCCTGTCTCGCCCTAGTACATTTCCATCAAGCCAGACATTGGAGTACAAGAAATGTTGCCTTTAACATTAACAGTCCCTCCATAAGAAGTGAAACGTGACTATAGCTATCCTCCGTTTTGTTTCCGAGCCGAAACTCATCATCACTGTCCGAAGGCTACAGCCTCGGCAGGCATCCAAAGCTCCTCACTGTCAGAACTTGGGCAGGCATCCAAAAGTAAACTCATCACTGTCCGAAGGCTACAGCCTCGGCAGACATCCAAAGCTCCTCACTGTCAGGACAGAAGGTACTTGGCAGAGAAAGACAAGACTCTTCGAAGAAACTTGCTGACATTTGTGCAAACTCAATTGACCAGCAATGAGCGCTACCCAGGCCGCGGCCCATCATCACAGTGCTGACCATGTGAAGCAACTTAAACTGTGACAAAGTGCCACAGATGAATAAGACGGAAACCGAAACAGCGACTAACACTCGAAATGAATGTGGACTGGAGTAATGATGAGGCTACTGCCCCGTAAAAAAAAAAAACACACACCTGTCAGAACTAGGCATCTGATGATCTGACAGCCAAAGAGAAGAGCAAGACAGGTAATGATGGAATGCATTGGATGCTTGCTGACTCTGAGCGATTGCTGTTGTTTGTTGTGTTGATGTTGTGTTGTGCATGAAGTCGAACTCTACTCTACTAGTTAATCTACAAAGTGACTCAAGTGACACTCAATGTTTCCCTTCTTGTTGTTTAATAACCAGATTGTACTCCTACTACTGCAGGTGCAGGCCAATATCTGTTGCAATTTTTTAATATGGAATATGGACTTAATCGGAGTCACTACAGACTGAGTTGGAGTTGGACAACACGTACCACAACATGATGATGACCATACTATCTTTGCACGCAGTCAGTCAGTTGGATCGGAGATGATTCAAGGAATAACTGCGTTTCATGAAGTGGCATAAGGTAAACATAAACACAACAATTCAACAAGAAAGTAAACACAGCAGACCTACATGTCCATGTAGTGGTGGAGTCGAGTCAGTGTAGTTATGTGACAGACAGCGGCGCATTGATTTTGTCACTTAATTTTGAAAATGCTAAGTTGCTGTATATATGCCTTTTGTCTGGCTCTGTCAAAAATTAAGGTAAATGGAGGTTGGGTCACAGGCTGGTGCTGTGGTGGGCCTGTTCTGTCCTGTTGTTGTTGTAGCTTAATGCTGTAAACGGAATATACACGATATATCCAAGCCGCCTCAGTCTGAAAGTGTTCTCTCTTCTCTTCTTGGACTCCACCGTAATTGATGCTTTTTTATATTCATTGATTTTTCAATACCCCTTTTGTTTTTCCATCTAGACGTTACAGGCCGGCCTTTACCCTGTGCTATACTGGGAGACTCAACTCACATTTACCTTACCAATCCGCATCAGGAAGGCAACCAAGATTGATGTGCGGAGCGTCCATGGAAGATAGGACCAAGAGGAAGGACGAGATTCAACTCCACAATTTGACCAGGATAATACAGTAACTTTAGTATCATTCATCTTTTAATTAATTGGAATCCTTTTTTCTCTTCAATCATTACGACTGTGTGTTGTTGTTGTGTTTGTTTGCTAATTGATCCCTACAACTATTTTTTACTTTTCTTTGCTATCTTTAAAAGTAAGCCCAGTACAACATGGAATTTGGGTCTCTGTCTGAGGGCATATATTACAGGCAAGGCAAATTGCATAGAATATACTGCTGCCCTGTACTGTCTTGTCTAGTAGGAGTTAGTAAGTACTACTCATTAACCATCAAGTTATCTTCATCATGCATGCATTGCCTTTTTCTCCCTTTATAGTTTTTTTGGAGAAGATCATGGTCGTCTGCCAAGATTGCGCTTTGCTTTTGTTGTCCATGCGTACTGTTTTTCTTTCTCAAACCTTTCCCCAAACTCCCCTTCCCATCCATTCATCAAACCCTAACCCTCTTCCCCCGGGCTGTGATTTATATTGAGGTGTGATGTGACTACATAAAATGTACACCAATTGATCACACGCTTGCTGGGGCAGATGTGGTAAAAGCAACACTAATTAAATTTCAAGGCAGGGCGAGGAGCTTCTTCTGCTTGCCCACCCATGCTCAGTCTATGTGCAAGCCGTCACCGGCTAATAGTACATCATAATTAATTGCCAGCATTGATTGGATTCATCATCAAACTCCTACCACACAGCAGTAAAGGTTACGAATTACGATTGTGTTAAGTTAAGTGACTCACTCGACACAACTACAGTTTGTAACTTCTTGTACTAGGCTGTCCCCGCCAACATTATGTTTTATTTGACTTTAGCAGTTGCAAATGCAATATTGTTTGTTTGGCAGTCTTCTTCTGTACTGTATTTGACTTCGTTCTACTACTCCTCCCACAGTCGCTTTCAGGCAAGTGACTGTCTCTTTTTTATTTTTTTAGCAAATGCTGCTGGCAGTGTCTACTCTACTACTACCACCACAACCATGGCATCTTCTCCATTCTCTTGGGAAACCATGCAGCCATCGCTGTGCCGAACGTAATCATCATCAATCACAGGTAAGATAAGTTTGGTGGGAGGTATAATGGACTAGGAGGAGAGACTGACAGTACTAGTAGGACAAATCACTCAGTGAGGGGTACCGCATCTATCTGTTTGTGTTACATCATCGGCAGATTATTTAAATCAAACACTGGCTGCGGCCCTGCAGCAGCAATGAAAGAAACCATGTGACGTTAATTTGTAAAACAGTAACCCCCCACAAAACATTAACATTGTATGTTGAAGTATAAATATAATTTATTACCCTAACAAAAATAAACTATCCCACACCTGACCCACCCCTCTCCCTAACCCCAACCAATGTCCAAAACGAAAAAAAGTCCAAAGAATGTCCAAAGTCCAAACCCCAACGCCCAATTCCCACCCACCAACAAAACGAATAAAAAAGGGGCAATGCAACAGGGTCCTATTATATTCGGCGGGCTTTAAGGTGTTTGTCCACCAGAATTTTAACCCGCTCCTCGAGTTGCTCCTCTAGCCGTGCCACCCGGAGGAGAATCTTGCGTCGAAATGCCCTGCAGTGGCATCCAGGGTGGGGGACAGCAGTGCTGGTTGCAATCGATTTGCGGCGGGCGGCTGCCAGACTGCGGCGCCGTACCACTGGAGGTCTGGCCTGGCTGGGGCCCGGGGCATCGGACGAGGCTGCTGCTGCTGCCGCCTCCTCCTCCTCCGCCTGAGCCACCAGCCGCCGGTACTCGGCACAGATGGCCTCCAGTTTCCGGTGCCGGGCCCTGGCTGCCAACTCCTTCCGGGATGGTTTGCCTTGGGAAGGAGTACTATCTATATCAAGAAAGAAAAAGAATATTGTTGTAACCAGTACTCTTAGCAAAACAGTAACACAAAATTAATTCAACACATAATGGCACAGTAGCACTAGCAAGAAGCACAGTACATAACATTTCTGGTATAATAATCTATCTATCCTCCCACTTCCTCGGCCTGTAACATTTGTGGGAGTTTCAGGCATTATACTAGCACTATGGACTCCAGTACACCAGTCTTCTTCTTATCTCTACTAGTTTAGCGAAATGACATAACCTGGTTGTAGCCGGCATGCCAGCTCGGTCATCTATGCTTGCACCCAAGACAAACATACGAGTCATCATGACGCAGACTCACGTTAGTTTGATTTACTACTGTATGCAGGTGGGGAAGCTCGTATTTATTTTTCTATTACGGGTGGCACTGGCCATACTCTCTCTGTTACATGAAGCAGGGCAATTGGTCAATTTCACTTTAACAGTGCCCTGGCTACTACAAAAAGGCAGATTATATATCTGATCCAATGATCATTGCTTTTATGGGACGACGACATAAGGTCAGTAGCGGTCGGTGGTGGGACTCGGGGAGTGCTGCCGGGCGGTGACGTAGGGAGGGGCAGGGTGGGGGGTAGTAAACTATGGATTACGGCTAATTACAGGTAAGTAAACATATAAAGAAATAAAAGTAATTTTGTTGCGCCCACTGCATCGCTTTTGGCGGTGCAGTGCGCACAATGAAATTCGCTTTATTTATTTTTATGTTTACAGTAAACTTACCTGTATTTGGCCGCGTAATACATTGTTTACTGCTACCCCCACCCTGCCCCTACCCACATCGGCTTTGCTACTGTGGCGCGGTTTCTTTTACATTCCCTTAAAACTAAAACTGTGCATCCCGTGACAGTCTCCACCTATGCTGTCTATGATGAATACATACATGCATCCATCCATTCTAAGTAAATGTCAATCATTCTTCTTAATCTCTCCACAAACCTTACTTTGTTTCGCCAACAACAACCCATGCGTCCACTCACTCCGTTGCTTGCCTTGGCTTAGAGTTTCACCCAAACACCGCTGATGATTCTTGCTATCCACAGTATCCACCCATACTGTGTCGCCCACCCAGGCAGGCATCCGTTCTTCTTTCACCTTCCACCCATCCTTCAACAACACATGCATCTGATTCCTATCAGCCACCTATATCCATGCTTCCAACGTATCCTTCTCTGCCAGTCATCAATCATATTAAATCTCGCCCGTCCTTCCTCCTTCCACCCTTCTTTCCCTTTTTATTCAACACATCCATCAAGGTCATCTGATCTGACTTTTAGTCTCCTCCATAAAACTTTCACAGCTGAGTTGGAGTCAGATAGAAGAGGCCATTGGTTAATCAAGTCACGCTGGTAATGCTATTGCTACTGCATTGCTAATGCTAAGTAAAGGGTGTCTTCTCTTCTTCAACCGTTGTATAATGTTCACTACAACTTCATACCTAATAAGTCTCAACAACAGTACAGTGAGTGAAGTCACTCAACACCCTTCCAGCTAGTGCAATGTCAATACGTAATGAATATAACTTACCATCGCCCGCCACTGCTGCTGGCTCACCCCCTGTAGCTCCTGCAGGTGCCGCATCTCCTTCCCCCTCCGGAATGGCCGAATCGCCGCTGGCCCCGCCGGCACTGGTGGTCGCTACTACGCCTAGATAAAAACATGACACATTTTTAGATGCCTGTGTACACCTCCCCCTATTTATATTTCTTCTTTTTCACTAGCAAGATTGAAAAAAAAAGTTAATACATACATATTATTATACATCACATTCAGTAGTCCAAATCGGGTACTAGAGTCAGTAGACACTAGTAGTGTTATGGTCCCTAGGGTCATTATTTATTATACTATACTCTACTCTTTGCAAAGTTAGCCTGAGCCATGCAACCATTTTTCGCTTCATGTCTTTTGCGCATGTTACCTCGCAGCTTGTTGTGCAGTAACAGTAAGACGCCTTTTTTAGCCCACATGAGCACATACAGCTACTGTCTGAGCGTTGCGTACAAGAGGTCGAAAAACAAGCCACTTTGTTATGGAGTTCGGTTAGTCCGTATTGCTTAGCCATAAGTAACATGTTACACTTTTTTGGCAGGACTGACAAATGCTTGCATTATACTATCTAACGCGCACCATTTTTCTCAGGCAGAAGATTTCCTTCTACGAACCAGAGATTTGCAGAGCTTATGAATGATGCATGTAACCAGTAATTCTACGTTCTACGGTGAGGAGTCTCACAGAATTCTCACAGATCTTTTGTCTAAGTTCTATCATCAATCATCATGCACTTGTTGTAACAATGTTTATTGTTTTAATCTTATGCATTTAGCTGTTGGAGCTGGCTGGAGTACACTGAATTTTATAGAACAACATACAGAGCTTGTTAGTTGAAAATAAACCTTTTAAACTTAAACATAGACTCTGTGGTATTTGGTGTGGTGGTGGTGGAGGTGGTGGACTTACACGAGTAAGTGAGCGAAAGGGTGTTATATTATGTTCTGGGTTGTGTAATCTCATTGAGTATCTTCGGGTGGGGGTTCGGGGACCTAATGAGAGTGAGACACTACACTATAGCTAGTCGTTCAGGGGATTGTGGGTTCACTTCTGACTGAGGTGTGAGGAACGTCCAAGTTCCAAACTCCCATCACCAACATCCTATTTCCTTGTGCATAGTTCTGCATGGGGCTGTACAGAATCCACACATCAGTAGTAGTATGTACTATATCCTATCAAAAATAGTCAAATATCTGGTTGGGCATTTTGTTTGTGGTAATTGTCAAAGCCTCAAGATTAAGAAGCCTAGAAGAGGACAACCGAAAGGACTGGACTCAGCTATTGGTAAATCGGAGTTTTATTCAAAACCGTACAATAAAGAGTGGCAATGCAAACTGGGCAAGCTTAGCGACAGACTAATAGTAGTAGTACAGACATTCATAGCAGAGGCAGTTAGAACTTAGAGGCAGGGATAACCAGAATTTAGAAACAGATAGTCAAGTCAAGATCAAAGAATCTTTTGTAAAAAATAGAATTAGGGAGTGGAACCATAATTAATAGTTCTGGAAAAATAAGGTGCAGTAAAAGTTAGGGCAATATAAATGTTAATATTAACCACTGGAGGACTTACTGGGACCAGCAGCAGGGCCCTCGGTAGAGGAGCGGTCCTCTGGTGGTTGTCCCGCCGACTCGGACCCCGTCTTCTTGCCCCTGGGTGCTGCAGATCAGTGATCATGTAAGATATAATAAAGAAAGACACAAACATTAATGATTGCTGTGAAACAAATAAATTATCTAAAAAAACGCTCAAAACGTTTTAGGAACCAAAAATTGCAATAAAATTGACCTATCTAATCCGATCGACTACTGGCTTGCGGGATTCACGGTCACGGACAGTCTACTTATTTGGGAACACTAATTCAGTGTTTCATTCGGATTGATTCAAATAAAATCCAGAACACTAACTAAGCCTAAGTACCACCTGACCTAGCCCACCTATTCCAGGCGGGCCAATTGTTCATTAAGTCTGCATTTCCATTTTTTTATTGCCCTCATAAATGCATATATGAGAAGGAGGACACATGCATAAATTGGTGCATAATGCATACACCAAATTGTTGGTTGGTTAAGTCTGATGTTCTGCAGCTGAGTGACACTGCCAAGCTTACCACTCACTAAACAAACTACAAAAGGTTCTACTAGTAAGGACTGGGGTAAGCAGCACTCAGTGACAGAGGATGCGTCACGCAGAGCGCTCAAAAATTATCAACTAATAACTAAACCTACTAACAAACTATCAATCCATCCACCACTATTTGACAGGAGGACAAAGGAAGGACTAGAGTCTCTCTAGAAATAGCATTACCTAACTGAAGTTCTCTAAAGTAAACTCTTACATAATAATAAGGACAAGCGAGCGCAAAGTTGCAAACAAGTAAGAGTAGCGCCCAGCACCTGTGTCCTACAATCACAGAAGATTTTGAAACGTAATTTACCTGCAATGTAAGCAGCAGTATTCTTGTTATTTGTAAAAAATGTATACACAAATCACAATACTTATACTACTATATATATTAGCTACTCACCAAGCCCCACGACCTCGACACCTAGCAGGTCCAACAGGTCCTGCTCCCGGTCGAGGATGTCTGACCACCGGTGGGCCAGCTGGTTATGGGTGCGCCGGACCCCTGAGCAGCGAAACACTGCCCGGCGCACCTTCGCCCACCGGCGGTGACGCTCCTGGGTCGGGTACCCGGAGCCTGGCCTGCCGCCTGCTGCCAAGGTCAAGGGGAGGTGGCGCTGAAGAAAAAAAACAAGGGCGGCCACCTCCGCCTCAGTAAAAAGCTGGCGGGCTTGCACCCCTGCAGGGCGCAGTCTGCCGCAAGGCAGGCGGCGGCTCTTGGGCGCACGCGCCTTGCCCTTCGAGCCGTCACTGCTGCCCTTCACCATGGTTCTGGGGTGGGACTGGGAGGAGGCGGAAAAGAAAAGTTAGAAGGGAAAAATAAAGTTAGGGGAAGAAGTAGGAGCTTAAAGAAGAAAGTTATATAAAACAGTCGAAAAGTAAAAAAAACACAGTAAAAAGTAGAAAAAAATGCAAAATATAGACTTAGGCAGAGAGAGAGATAGATAAGAAATAAAGAAAAATTGAAAAACAGTGTAAAAAACTAAGGATTGCAAAGATTGAGGGAGGATAGAAAAGCAGGCCCAGAACCATAGCATAGAGTGAAAAACAAGATGGCCGCGCCCATCGCGACCGCGTGGGTAAGTTCGCGCGATATTTCTCCCCGAGCACGCAAAAAGCGTCGCGAACACGTACGACGCGTTCCCGAACATGAAATGCGCATCGCGAGCACGCTATACGCGACCCGGAACAGGAAATAAGGCATCGCGAACGGGCGGGACAAGTGAAAAACAAGATGGCCGCGCCCATAGGCGACCGCATGGGTAAGTTCGCGCCCCCGAGCATGCAAACAGCGTCCCGAACACGCACAACGCGTTCCCGAGGAAGAAAAACGCATCGCGAACGGGCGCGACAAGCAGCTACGCACGCTCGCGAAGCTATGCGTAGCTCGCGTAGCGCTCCGACGTCTTCGCGTAGCTTCGCGTAGCGCGACTACGCGAACTACGCCCAGGGTTAATACAATCTCAATATTTTCTTTATGATTTCCTACCATACATACACTATTAAAAATTGAATTGCATAATTTTCAAATAACAAAATTATCAACACACCTTTTAATGTATATTAATTTCAAATTTTACAGTTTTATATATATGTTTTTTAATTATCAAAATAATGTGCGAATTATTTTTTCCAATTATTACAAATTAATATACTATTATTGTTTTTATTTACATATCTCACAAAAACGAATTTTGGGGCACATTACGATCCGCCCGCCACCGTAACGAAATGCGGGACCGTCCACCAGGGGTGCGGCGGTCCCGCACCTGCAATTAGGATGCCACCGTGGCGGTGGCATCCCCCATTCCCAGCATTGTGGCGGGCGGTGCTCACAGCACCGCCCGCCACAATGCTGGAAATGCATGTTGTGCATTTGCATGCACAAGGTGACAGGCACCGCGCGGTGCCTGCCACCTTGTGCATGCAAATGCAGGGGGGTACCATAGGTACCCCCCATGTGCACCTCCCACCCCCCCCAACACCCGGGGGCCCGCAACGGGCCCCCAATGGCAAAGACCGCATGCTTTTCCATGGCGGCAACGCCGCCATGGAAAGGCTGATCTCCGCATGCATCCTAATACGGATGGCGGTGTCTTGCAGACACCGCCACCATATTAAAGCTTTCTCCGCCCGGTCGACAAGTCGACCGGCGGAAATGCGGCAGACGGTCTTTCCGTCCGCCGCGGCCCCCTCAGCCATCCTAATATGACGGGGGGTCTTTCTGGTGTGGATGGCGGGCGGTTCGCCCCCACCGGGCCTGCGGTGGCGAACCGCCCGCCATTCTAATGACCCCCATAGTATTTAATACAAAGCGATTTCTTCAAAAAATTTAAATAAAAAAATATTGTAATAAGCTCCATTAAAATATTTATAATTTAATATAAAAGTTTAATTGTTTTTAAAATAATACTATCATAAAATATACTTTAAAAACTTTAAAAAACAATTTGAATATTTTTTAAATAATTAAATTACATTTTTAAATTCAAACACATATTCTTTTTTGTAAAACTCCCCACCCTTATCCCCTAATAACCCAACATCCTGCTACTAAAACAAAATTCAAAAACTGTTTAAAGACATTAATACTTTCACAAAATATTTTTTTACTTTTAAAAATTTTACATCTTAACTAAAATAAAAAACAATTGAACAAAAACACATATAATAAAAATTAATACAACACAACACATACTAATTAACATTAAAACACAATATTATATTTAACAATATTTCCTACATTGATATTGTTCACAACGATATTAATAACAACATTAAAAACTATATTTTTACCTTCGATATTCCTGTACATGATATATTTGAAATCCCGATATTCTTGACATGCTATTTCTGTATGTTGATATTTTTAATCCAATATTTTGTCCTACAGCCGCAAACAATGATAACAGAACTTGAATCGGCATCTGGAAGGGGCAGGAATTGGTGGAATCACCAAGATCTTCAGCAACAGTCTCCTCTTCTTTTGAAAGCCCTAAATAGGGACTCAAGTGACAGAAACATTTTCATCCATAAAGGTCTCAGACATTTGTCCGTGCCACGGCTACAGGGTGAGCAGTACCCAGATCAGGCAGAATGGATGTTCTCTGATTTCTCTACAGATGGATTTAGGAATGGATCCAAACCTCCTGAGTGGGAAGCCTTCATTGTGCCACTTTGGATAAGAGACTCTGAGAAGGTCTGTAGGTCTGCAGTATAGTGAAAAAGAATTTCTAAAAGAAGGCTTTGAGTTTTGGCCTAGTGCACAGAATAAAAATGTCACTTCCCCACCAACTCCTCGCAATATTCTTGGACCTGGGAAAACATCAGAGGAAAAGAAGACCTCTGCCTGACTTACTGGTGAATAACGTTTTAAGGGCTTCTGATCTCCACTTGCACCCAGAGATTGCAACTGTATATTAGCACTTTGGAACGTTGGGATGGCCCAGGCTTGGCTGTATACTAGTGATTACAGACCTCTTCGGCTCCATTGACAGCAGTAGCTGCCACAAGATTCAAATGGAATACATTTTGCATAACTAAATGTTTTCATGTATCTAATAGGAAATACAATTCAGATTACCTATTCTATGTACAATGTTTCTGAATTTCTCTCTACCAATTTTCTGGTGATCTGCCCCTTTGAAGTGGAAGATTAATGGGAGATAAGCCTGATTGCATCATTTAGAGGGAGATATGGTTCTGAGAGATCTTGTAAGTTAGTATCCATGTAGTGTAAAATGTACTCAACAGGATGCTGAACAGTTTGCTTAGTGGATGTTGTTGTGTAAAATAACAGCAACTTTTTCAAAATGTTGATGCAGCCTGCAATTTTACTCAATTTGTGGCTTTATGCATGTGCCATGAAGTAAAGAAATCCACCTCTAATGCTAGGTGTGCCAGTGTTGCTTTTGTCTGATGTGTTTTGAAAGTTCATAAATTGATTCCCTCTTGTTTACTCATTATGTACAACAAATGGAGTGGAGACACTATTGTATGTGTAAAATATCACATTTTCCTGAACTTAGAGCCCCATTACGATGGCGGGCGGACTTTGCCCACCCGCCACCGTAACAGAAAACCAGGCCAATTAGGATGCGCCCGCCACCTGGCGGGCGCATCCTCGACTTTAACATTGCGGCGGGCGGTGCTGTGAGCAGCACCCGCCGCAATATTAAAGTCCATGTTGTGCATTGCCATGCACAACGTGACAGGCACCGCGCGGTGCCTGCCACCTTTTGCATGGCAATGAAGGGGTTACCATAGGTACCCCCCAGTGCAGCCACCCATGGGGGCCCGCAATGGGCCCCCACAGTAATTTCCTGCATGCCTTTCCATGACAGAGTCTCCGCCATGGAAAGGCATTCCCACCGCAGGCATCATAATATGGATGGCGGTGCCTGCAAGGCACCGCCACCATGTTATGGGCTTTTTCCGCCCGGCCGGCAATCGTAACGATTGCCGACCGGCGGAAATGCAGCAGACGGTCTTTCCGTCCGCCACGGTACCCCTCGCCATACTAATATGACGGGGGTAAAACGGGAACAGATGGCGGGCGGATCTCCACCGCCGGGCCGGCGGTGGCCACCACCAGCACGGCGGTGGCGATCCGCCCGCCATCCTAATAGGCCCCTTAGTGACACTTAAAGCATTAGGGTACACATTGCAAAAAATTAGGCCGTCTAGCAAAAAAATAGGCCATTTTGCCCTTGCAAAATCGAAATATATTGTATCAAACAGCTAACCAAGAATGACGAGGGAGAAAGATTACAATGTATACTTGCTCCATGGTATAATAGTTCCTATTCTGTATATGCTGATGGGTTGAAGTGGACTGAAGCATCATCATCTAAGGTAAAAATACAAAAAATTACACAACATGCATGAATTAATAAAAGTGTGCCATCTCTTAATAGACTGACTTGTACTTTTATCCATCAGTGTAATGTCTGGTTACACTACTTTGATTACTGATAATAGGAGTACAAATTGTGTGCTGTGCATGCCCCAGAACTTTCTGCCAATTGAATAGTCTTCAGGCAAGCATACAATGTCGCTATTTTAGAATCTGCAATGTGGCAGGATTTCTTTCCCCCAGAAACCATTCTTGCTGTCAAGCAAGTTCTAAACTGCTTATTGGTGAGCAAGATACTCATACAAATCCCCTGCAACATGGATTTACCACCATATCCATTTTACTATTCACAGGGCCTACATAACGAGGTGAGTCCTCTCTAAGAACACAGGAGTTCACTTGCCTCCTTATTTAGGTGAAAATAAAAATACTGTCCCAAAAAGAGTTTCTTCGTTAGGCTCCTCCTCTTCCTGGTCTTATAAGAACCACCAAGACTCACCACACATCCTGTTCACAACCAAAGCGTGGCCAACCTGGGAGAGACTGAAACAAACCCTTCAAGGGAGTGAAACCCAAACAAATGTTGCAGAAGACTTGGGATCAGAGTAATGAGCATTACTGGTAAGTAATCAGAACATAATCATGACACAATAAGGACAAAACAAAGCCTTATACTGAAGGAGAAAACGTTTTGAATAAGATAGACTTGAAATTTGTATGCCTTAACAGCAAAAGCAATATCATTGCAAAGTAGCTCGCAGGAACTGTAATTTAAGGCTAACAATTTTAGAGTCAAAACTACATACACTAAACAGCTGAAGCACCTAGTAAGAAAATATCAAGTCAAACTCAGTTCAAGTTGTTTTCTTAGGACCATATTATGAGTTCGGTGGTGTGGGAGTGGGACCACCCCGCTCCTGCACTGCCAAACCCATGTTTGAACCGCCCGCCAGATTAGGAGTTTTCTTCTATCTGGTAGGCTGTTCTTTGGCGTTCCCACGGTGGTGCCCATGAAATAGGCACTGCAATGGGAACCTCAAAGGCAGTACCTGCACTGCATGGACTGCTGCAGTCCATGCCATGCAGGTACTGGTGTGCATGCACACACAGGGGCACATCTTGTGCCCCCGTGTGCATCCACATGGCGTGAGGCACCTGTACGGCCCCCTTTATTTCCTCACTACCACACTTTTCATGGCAGTCGCACCGCCATGAAGAGTGTGGCAGTGAGGAAACTCGTAATATACTTGGTGGGGCCGCAGCGCCCCACCAAGCATATTGTGGCCTCAGGACTGCAGCAAAACTGACAGGGAACAGCGGTTCCCTGGCGGTTGCGACAGTTGCGGTGGTCCCAGGGCAGCCTGACTGCCCTAGTCATAATAGGGCCTGTCGGGAGACCACCACAGTGAGTCTGGCAGTCTGTGGACTCCCAGACTCATAATAAGGGCCTTCAATAGCAGACCATCGTGTATTCTGTCTTTATGAATTTCAATTGAATGCAATGCATAGTCCTTCGGGACTCAATTAGTCCAAGACAGATTTGTTGGTCTCTAAATTTTTGAGATTGAGATATAATAATGTATGTCAACAACAGACTGATTTATGGAGAGCAACTGCTTTTTCAACAACTTTATCAGCACTGCATGTAAATATTGCCATGGAGACAAAATAGACTCCTGCAGCCAGTAGAGTGAGCTGTCTGGTGGCAGATGGACAAATTGAAATATATCACCTAACAAACCTTGATAAAGCCTGTTTAGTAATAGTTGGATGACTCTGGCAGGGTAGCTCCAGCTCTCCTTGTATGAAAATGCCATAATGAAGCAACATCCTGGGCTACAAAAACTATGGGAACTGCAAGGTGAGCCCTTTTGCCAACCAGACTGAATTAGCAGAGTTGAGCTGTCTCTCAAAGAAGAATATTATAAAAAGGAGTCAGAAGATGAACTTCGCATTGTAAGTGGAAAAGGGAAAATGTATATATAGTAAACTATTGCATTCTAGATACTTTGGACGAAGGGACAGAATTTTGCTGAAACCTTAAGACAACGTATGTGCATGCACATTTTCACTTTGTGAACAAAAAGATGTAAATGCAACATGTTATTACAAAAAGCAAAGGAAACGAAGCATTTTCAAAGCTAATAGGTCAGGAGGAGAATGCCATCACTCACTATCAGGTAAGACAGTCGCTGAAGTAGACTCACCCTGTGCCCCATTGTGCATGCTGTGGTGGGGGAATCAAAATGTGAATGACACTACAGTAGAACAATGGATGAAGAGGGCTTAGTGAAAGCCCCTGTAAGTGTTATAGTAAATATGGGGCTGATAACGATGGCGGTGAACCCGCCACCGGCAGGCTGCCGGTGGCGGGTTCACCGCCATCAAGCCGCCATTTTCCTCCCGCCAGATTGTGATGATGGGCGGTGTGCTGGCGGGCGGAAAGCCCGACCGCCACGGGTCCGACAGTGGCAGTCGTTCAATTTGGACCGCCCCGCATCCCTAGAATAGTGGCGGTGCCTAGCAGGGACCGTCCACCTGATTAGGATGCAGTATCCCCACCAGCCTTTCCATGGCGGTTCAACCGCCATGGAAAGGCTGGTGGGGATGGACTTTGGGGGCCCAAAGCAGGCCCCCCTTGCCCCCAGACACTTTGAACTTCCACTTGGGGGGCGCCTATGGTGCCCCCCTACATTTCCCTGCACCATGTGGCAGGCACCGCATGGTGCCTGCCACATAGTGCAGGGAAATGTACAAGGTACATTTTTAACATTGCGGCGGGTGCTGCAGCTAGCAGCACCCGCCGCAATGTTAAATATTGCAGATGCGACCGTCTTGGTGGCGGTCGCATCTTAATTCCATGTGTGGGACCGCCGCCTCATAGGCGGGCGGTCCCCTTCCCCGACACGATGGCGGACAGACTGAAATCCGTCCACCATCGTAATGAGCCCCAAAGTTTTTATTTGAAACAAAATGTCTTTGCTCATGCCAGACCTAAACCAATGTACAAGGGTAATCATTAAATAACACTGTTTCTTTTGACAGGCTAGATCATACAAACAGTACACACTTTTTAAGCAAACAAAGCTATAAACAATTACAATGTGGTCATAGAAGCAAAGAAAATACATCAGATACTGGCTCTAGTCTAACTAAAGGACCACATAATACCCCCAGCAATAAACCCAATAGGGACACAAATTGAATAATGTAACCATCCATGAAATGCCATGCCATGAGAGACAGCACATCAGAGCACTGGCAAAACATGAAAGACATGTCAAAACCAATGTCTAAAGCCACCTGAACCAAAGTCCACTCTCTCTCCTTGCACTTCTTACTGTATATTTTTGAAGAATTGATGACAAGAGGTCTTCCAGAAAGCTAAGACTGTCTATAGACAGACCCAAAAGCAGGCCAGCACGGGCCCCTGGAACCATAATTTAAATGATCTGAATGACCTTAATTGTGAAAAAGTGCATGTCTATACCTTGGTGAAACTCCCTGTATATATGATTCTACTGCTTTGTATTTGCAGTGATAGACTGTACTTTTGCACATCATTGGGTTTGATAAGTTGATTACTTTAACAGTCAGAGATAAGCCTTTACTAACGCCAGACGACATTTGATAGAATCTGCTACAATGTAATGAAGATGTGATTTGACATTGATTGAAGGTTTTTAGCATTCTTTTATTTCCTGCCCTTTTCATTTAAATTCTGAAATACTGGACCAGACAAATCATTATATCAAATAATATTACAAATGACAGTACAGTCCTGTCATTTACACTAATTCATGATTCATACATTACTCCTTTATATAACAACTTGCATCAGAGCCTAAAGAAAAGGTTAATTGGATCATTAGGAATGGACAATCCCGTAAACGTTTAAATAAAAGCTAGATGTACATTTATATCACACTCCAATTTCTCGAGTGGAGAAATTAGAAGAGCATCGCATAGTGGTTTTTACAACATAGGTAAAATGTATTGAGCCATCAGTAAAATTAAAATTATTAGCAGACCAACAATGTTCATCTTAAAGTAGTTCCCCTCAAGGGAAATTTACATTTAAATGTAGCAAGTGAAACCCTTGTATTCTGAATATACAAGATGTTCTAGGTTGCATATGACAACTATGGAGTGGTATATACTTTTCAAAGATTATGAAAGCTGGTTCAAATAAAGATACATCTATTTCATTTGAAACAAAATGTGATACTGTGGTTACTTTTTCATCTAGGAGGCAAGGGCTCTGGAGTGGTCTGAAGAGGGACCTTGTGAAACCCCTAAAGGCCACCATGTCTTACACCAGGGCACTTCAAACAGCTAGAATGCTAACATGCAATTTGGAATAAATGATGAAGTGTTACTATATTCTGAAGAAGGACAATTATACTGAAACATGTCTCTAGAGATACATAGCACTGGCTGCACCAACCATGGTGAAAACTTAAAACTTGCACCCCATTTGCCATTATGCATCTGAGTGAACTGGGTGATGGGATGTCAGGCAGCTGTTCCCTACCCCTTTTGTGTCGAGCCTGCAGGCAGCACGCATGCAATGTCGCTTGATGACCTATTGTCTCTATCGTCTAATTGGGCAGCACGTGCGAGGCGTCACCTACTACATCACTTGCTTTCCTTTCTGTGGTGCATGGATTAAGTACAGATTGATTAGGCTTGATTAGTGTCCATCCACAGCTCGCGCTGTGATTGAGGTACTATTTATTATTATTTTTTGGCATTTTTATTTAATGCAAACCCAACCCAAAGGTATTGGAGTGTTTTATATGAGCACTATTTGCATTATACAAGTTCACACTCATTCATTTTTTTGGCACAGGGAGTTTATTTTCCTAGAGCCTCCTATGACCGGATGTCACACCATAAATGTATTTTGGTTTAACAAGAGGCCTGGTGTGCACAGGATTTGTATGAGTCCAGTTGGCACTGTTCTTACTGAGTGAGCATCAATCCTTGTGCATGGCCACTACTTTCATTTGCATGTCTGTGTCTATTTTCTGTGAAGCACAAAGGGGCCGATTCCGATCTTGGCCGGTAGGGCTCCGAATCGTATTCGGCTTAACCGGATCCGATTCGGAGCCCTATTGCCCGACCGATTCGTACGCGCGTCCGGGCGAGCGAGTACGATGCGAAATCGCCGACCGACTCGTCCGGGCGTCCCGACCGCTCCGACCGACTCGTTCCCGGGTCTAATCGCACCGACCGACTCGCTCGGACTCGACTCGCACCGCGCAATGGAGACGTTCCCCGGCCGGGTAAGTACGATGCGCGCCGCGAGCAGTCCGACCGAGCCGCGCACTCCTGCTCGAAAGAGCAGTCGGAGCTGTACTTTGGGGGTCTGTGTCAAACTTCCCTGTACACATAGCCGCGTGAGTCGCACACAGGGGGGACCCATGGGTCCCCCCTACCTGTGCGTGTACGGCGCGAGTCGCTTCGCCGCGTACACGCTGTAGGGGGCGCCCTTGTCCGCCTCGCACCCATTGAGTCAATGGGAGCCCGCGTACGCGTTGTACGACAGGCTCCCATTGACTTCAATGGGAGTCCGACCGACTCGAGTCCGATGGCATACGTGCGCATCGTACTTGTTCGGTCGGGCTGCTAGGGTCCGATTCGGTCGGAAATCTCTCCGGGTCAGGCTCGGTCGGAGAGATTTCCGGCCCGAATCGGAATCGGCCCCAAAGTCTTTTCTGTGGCTGAGTGCACACGCTGGGAGACTTTGCAAACTGCTCACAGAGCACTGATGGGTGTTTGGGTCCTCGCACGACTACAGGATAGCATCTGAAACCATACTCAGCTTCATGGTTTCCTCGCACCTCCTTGAAGGCAGAACTGGAGCAGCCTTTCTCCCACATCCACAACCATGCATTAACGCTGACGATAAACCTCCATTGACTTGAGGCTATGCCAATGTTAAGAAGTGATAAGAGTGTACACCTCAGCCATTCAGTGGCTGCCTACATAGTAATGTTGTATTGTACTCCAGCTACATCAAGGTGATAAATGACTGCAACCCCCATAATTCATCCAATGGTTCTGAGAGTACTCTGCAAAAACTACAGCTCCTAGAATGTAAGGTATTGTTAAATCAAATTCACAGATTCGAATTGTGGTATCGCCCTATGACACATAGGGCCTCATTAAAATGTCGGTCAGAAAGCAATGCGACCGACTCCTTGCAGGAATTGGTTCCGACCGACTCAGGTTCGGAGAGTCCGACCGATCGATTACAATGTTTCCGAACACCGTACGGTCGGACTCCCATTGACTTCAATGGGAGCCTGTGTTCCGACCGACAACACAGGTTCCCATTGAAAAAAGGGGTGGTTGCGGAAAACCTTGCACCCTGTTGCAGGCACCCCATGGTGCCTGCCACACTGTGCATGGTTTAAGTTTAGGTTTATTTTTATTAGCATAGTTACTTAAAACCATTGCTTCAAACACATCTATAAAATTATTATTATTTTCTTTTTCTTTAAAAGTTATATAATATTAATAAATAAATAAAATAATTTAATCGAGATAAGTAGTTGTTCATTTCTATTTCTGTTTGTAATTGAAGTTCATTCACTGGGCATCTGTTTAGAGCCTTTTTATTTAGGCTGAATTTATTGCTATGCAGTCACGATGTGGAGGATGGTACAGTTTGGGACCCGGGGGTTCCTCCAAGGGCTCTGGCATTTTTTTCCCCTCATGTCTCAGGAACTTCACCAAGCGGCAATTCAGCTGTGGGTCATCAGGTGCGAAGCAGGCCAACACAGCTTTTCTCCGGGTGCAAATGCCTTGTTGATTAAAAAATGCTTTTAAAGGTTGTTTCCGTTTGTTCATGAGATTCTTACAAGTACAAAGTTGGTGCAACAGGTCCTCCTGTGCTATGCCACATAAGCGGCATGTGGAGTCATTTTGAGCCTTCAGCAAATGTGGAAAGTGCTTTGTGAAGGGTAGCAGGCCTAGTTGATATTTTAAAAATTGAATTTTGATAGTTTTAGCATACCCCAAGGCTAGATATTTTTGAGAACCAGGGGTCGAGTATGTGTTCAGAGTCATCCAGCCGTGAGCCCTTTTTGATAGGGAAGCTTTGCCCTCAATCCATGATAGGAGTTTGACTTCTTTCCATACTAGCTTTTTAAATATGCAGTTGTTCGTAGGTGTTTCCCAGAGTTGAGTTAGCCCCATGTCGATCAGACTTGTTCGAAAATATTTTGCTGCAGGTGATGAAGTTTGCTGTTGTAGTTCTAACCACAAGTGACGGTTGAGAGTTCCTGATGCAGATTTCCGGACTTTGTCCCAAAAGATGATATATGCTCCTTGCCTTGCCAGGGTCTGTTTTTGGACGCCGAACTCTAACCTGATCTGTGCAGGTGAGGTATGTTTTGGCAGGCCGAAGATAATTCGGTACGCTGTTGTGACCGTTCTGTCCAGTAGTTTAGAATCCCTGCCCCTCTGTGCCTCGCTGCAATAGGGTATTGTCGGTATGAGTTTTGCCCGTATGACTTGGGCTAAGGAGAGAAGCGATGGGCCACTCAATTTGGAGTTAAGATTTCTTAGTGAAACTGCCAGGGGAATGCCCTTCCTTCTGATTGAGGTCTTTTGGGCAGTGAAGTGGCCACCCTTGTCAATAACCACTCCTAAGTATTTGTATTCAGGTACAGTTTCAATACGTATGTTCCCCCAGAACCAGGCCGTGACTTCTTTGAGTTCTTCTTGATTATCATAGTCTTGGTTTTTTCCAAGTTGATACTTAGACCGTTGGCTTCAGAATATTCCTGTGCGGTGGTTAGAAGATGCTGTAGTCCCACCTGCGTCTGGCTGATTAAGACTAAGTCGTCCACGTAAAGAAGGCATGGTAGTGCTAAGCCCCCTAATCTTGGGGCGTGTGAGTTGCTGGCATTTAGTGCCGGAACGAGGTCTGCTAGGAACAGGTTAAACAGGGTGTGAGCCAATACACAACCTTACTTGAGCCCCTTCCATGTTATTATTGGTATTGACAGGGATGATCCATCTCCTAGCTTTATTTGGATCCATATGTCTGTATGCAAGTTAATTATCAACTTCAGCAGTGGCTGTGGTATTCCCCATTTGGCCAGTTTTGCCCACAGTCTGTTTCGATTTACATTGTCAAAGGCAGTCCTGTAGTCGCTAAAGCATCGGTGTATTGGCATTTTTGTTGTTTCCGCCTTGTCGATCAGCAAAGCCAGGGTCATCATGTTGGTCACTGTTCCAACAGATTTTGAGAAGCCAGTCTGATTTAGGTGAATACTTGATTTTTCTTCGGCCTAGGATTGGAGCTCTTCTAGGAGTATTCCTGCAGAGCTTTTTGCCTCATTGTCCAAGAGAGCTACTAAGCGGTAATTTTTTGGCAGGGTTTTGTCTCCTGACTTAAAGATTGGGGAAATTACCGAGGCCCTCCAGGAGGGAGGTAGTAGGCCAGTCTGCCTTATTTCAGTGAAGAGAGGGCTGAGTGTTTTAGCCCAGTACTCTGCATCTTGTTTGTAAAGGACCGGCGGGATACCGTTGGGGCCCGGGGCCCCTTCTCTCCTTTCCTTTCCTACCTGGCATATTGCCCTCTGCAGCTTGGAGTACTAAAGCGCTCCCTTCTTCCTGCCGGATCTCAGGTGAGGCTACTCCCGGGGTTGCTGTGGGCCTTGATCCTGTAAACAGTGAGTTGTGATCTTGATGAAAATGATCTCTGAGGTAAGTTGCCCAATCTTCTTCTGGTATGTTGGATGATATTCCCTCGTGTACAGGACGAATAAGTCAGTTTATTGTCCCCCAGAATCTTGCACTGTCGCTCTGTTTGATGTCAGCGTGTAGTTTTGCCCAGACCACTTCCTCAGAGGCTCTCTTGGCCACCCATATCACTCGCTGTAGCTGAGCTTTCTGCTGTCATAATAGGGCTGAGTGCGTTATGTCGGTTTGATTGCATCGAAGGTGCCTCAACGTACAGTAGATTGTGTTTTTTATAAGCCTTATCTTAATATTTTGCGCTTTTGAGATAATGCTCACACTGTTGTAGCTGAAGTGTACTCTTTGTTTGATCGGGGCGGCAAAGGACTCTGCCATTGTGGTTGTAAAGTTCTCCCATTTCTCCTTTTCGTTCCTACCTGCCCGTGCTTCAAATAGGAGTGCTGAAGTTTGCAAAAAACTCCCACGTGATGCTTGCACAAATTTGATTTTCCTGTAGTTGATTGTAAAGTTCACTCCTTGTAAGGTATGAGATTTCTCAAACTTAGGCATGTTCATTCGGAATGTGATTTCTTGTGGGCGATGATCGCTTTCCGCTTTGTCGCCCATGTGGAATAAAACAATTTGATTGAACAGAGTAAGGGAACCAAAAGTATAATCTAATATCGAATTTTTGGTTGGAGAATAGAGGGTAATTGCAGGAGGGTTGTCGCTCTTTGTTCTGCCATTTACTGCTCTAAAATTGAGGTGTTCAAGGTTCTCTAAAAGACACTGGCCGATTTTTGTTGGATGACCCAATGGGCTCTTCTCCTGCAATGGAATGTTCCATATCGAGTTTTGAGAGGACACTTCACCAGCAACACTGTGCATGGTTGTAAAGAGGGGACCCATGGGTACCCCACGACTTCTTCAGGGCTGAAAAAATGTACAATGAAACATCATGTATCCTGAACATACAAGCAGGATCATTTGATAACTTATTGACCTACGGTGAGATCCCTAAGTGATGCACCCTCAACAGAAAAGGGATGCCCATAATAGTGCAGAAGCATAGTCCATGGACTGTACTTCATACCATGCGTGTGGAGAATAAGCAATGGTGACACACGACTCAACATGAGTTGCTGGTGTGCCATATGGAAAGTGGGATTAGGATCGCGATCATGTTAAAACGGTAGGAAGAAACAAAAAAGGGTAAGAGTAGGGAAACAAGAGAAAGGAAATGAAAGAGAACACCTACAAACCATGCTGACAGACTGTGATAGAGTATATTAGGTCGTGCTAGGCATGCAGGGGAAAACATGCCAACCGATCACAGGGAAATTAATCCCTGGGGTTAGGTGATGGAACTTGAAATCGTTCCAGGCTGTATGAAGTAACATAAGTGTTACGAAAAGTGGCTGTGGACCAAGCTGGGGAGAGATCTAGGGAACGAATAGCCAGGTGCGTCATGCATGGGGTGAAATAGAAACTAATAATATGGTCCTACCTTCTGGCAAAACTTGCTAGGCTGAAATCTGAATACAGAAAACAAAGGAAAAAAATCTCAGAAAAGCCAGTAAATGGCATGAATGTAATGAGAGTGGATCGTAAATAAGTGAGAAGGGACTCTCACCTCTCTGCCGGTTGTAATTCCGTCCCGGCTGGTGTGGTAAAAAACAGGAGCTAGGAGTCGTAGCTTCAGATGGAACGTGCTAATCCTGATATATAGAGACATGGGAAACCAAAATATGTCCACAGATCAGAGCTCATAGAAAATGACAATGCGTAGGCAAAAGAAACTGCAGTGGCCTCCGATGATGTGAAATTCATACCATATAATGATGCAGATAGACCATGTCAGATCACACCAAGTGAGCCTTATCCCTCTCTTGTGTCTAATGTCAGATCCTGTGTGCCCATGATTCTTAATGAAATAACATTGGCACTAGAGTTGGACCCCATAGTGGAGTACCACGAGTAGGTCAGTAACCGGCCTCGTGTGCGGTAGGTGGTTAATTGAAGGGTGCCCGAATTCTATCATTGGAAGTACATGTGAAGTATCTTAAGTAAAACCTAAGGCACACGGCATCTTACATTAGACACGAGAGAGGGATAAGGCTCACTTGGTGTCATCCGACATGGTCTATCGCGGACACACTGGGATTCACTATCATTCTGCAACATTATATGGTATGAATTTCATATCACCGGAGGCCACTGCAGTTTCTTTTGCCTACGCATTGTCATTGTCTATGAGCTCTGATCTGTGCACATATTTTGGTTTCCCATGTCTCTATATATCAGGACTAGCACGTTCCATCTGAAGCTACGACTCCTAGCTCCAGTTTTTTAGCACCCCAGCCGGGACGGAATTACAACCGGCAGAGAGGTGAGAGTCCCTTCTCACTTATTTACGATCCACTCTCATTACATTCATGCCATTTACCGGCTTTTTTGAGATTTTTTTCCTCTGTTTTCTGTATTCAGATTTCAGCCTAGCAAGTATTGCCAGAAGGTAGGACCATATTATTAGGTTCTATTTCACCCCATGCATGACGCACCTGGCTATTCGTTCCCTAGATCTCTCCCCAGCTTGGGTCACAGCCACTTAGGAGTTTTGGAACTTCTCACAGCTTTTTCGTAACACTTATGTTACTTCATACAGCCTGGAACGGTTTCACGTTCCATCACCTAACCCCAGGGACTAATCTCCGTGTGATCGGTTGGCATGTTTTCCCCTGCATGCATAGTACGACCTAATATACTCTATCACAGTCTGTCAGCATGGTTTGTAGGTGTTCTCTTTCATTTCCTGTCTCTTGTTTCCCTCCTCTTACCCTTTTTTGTTTCTTCCTACCATTTCAACATGATCGCGATCCTAATCCCACTTTCCATATGGCACACCAGCAACTCATGTTGAGTCGTGTGTCACCATTGCTTATTCTCCACACGCATGGTATGAAGTACAGTCCATGGACTATGCTTCTGCACTATTATGGGCACCCCTTTTCTGTTGAGGGTGCATCACTTAGGGTTCTCACCGTACGTCAATAATAAGTTATCAAATGATCCTGCTTGTATGTTCAGGATGCATGATGTTTCATTGTACATTTTTTCAGCCCTGAAGAAGTCGTGGGGTATCTCCCCAGACGAAACACGTGTTGGCTGGGCAATCGTTTTGGAATAAAGAAGAAATACGAACAATCACGATTACTTCCTCTGAATGTTATTTAACTCATGTGTTTCTCTAAATTTCTCTTACGACCTGATACTAATCTGGAAGGAGGTCACTTTGGATACTTTATATGTGTGCACAGGCCTGTTGCAAAATGTTTGTACTGACCTTTGGTCTATCTCCTAGGAGGTTTTAGGGTTTTAGGAGGTTGCACCATTTATGTAACATTAAGCAAACTATACGCAAACTTCCTGTTGGCGCCATCTCCTACCACATCTAAACTAACCCCCTTCTTTCGTATCTTCCCATGGGTACCCCCATGGGCCCCAACCGGAGGCCTCTGGCTGAAGGGGGGCCTGCTGCAGCCCCCCAAAGTCAGTTTCCGACAGCCGGTCCTTGTCTGACAGACCGATTCGGAAAGGCTGTCCGAATCCGACATTGTAATACATCGGTCGGAAACGCGGTCCGTAGATCTGTACGATTCGGCTCCGACCGACTCGGATTCTCCAGATGCCGGTCGGAACCGATTTGGAATGACCGAACGGTTACCTTCCATCGTAATCGGTCGGTCAGAAATGTTTCCGAGTCTGTCGGAAACATGGGTTCCAACACGGGTTAGGAAAATCCGAATGCCGTTCGAAGCCTTTCCGACCGACATCGTAATGAGGCCCATAGTCTTGTTAAATGCACTGCCTTTAAACAAATCACTGTGATTAAGTACAAAAGACCCAGAATGCATCTGCTTGTTAGATCAGACACCCCCAGGATATTGCGGCATAGATTTGCAAATTTGCGGCACAAAAATAGAAATTTTGCGGTATTATTGTGTTATTTTATTTTACTTGTAATCATTCCTTTTCAGCCTTAAATCAATGGTAACTGTTTTAGCAGAGTATTCTACTTTGAAATGGGCATGTTTAAAGTGTCTGAGAGTGTTTGTTTGCTATATTCTCTCATTGTGGTAACATTCTGGATCATAGGTTAAGCCAAGCCAATAGCACAGGGTTGCTAGTCATCCTGTTTTCTGTGGCATTGTGCTGACTTGGGGCCAGTGGTTCCAAGCCCCTGAGCCACCTGCTTCGTTTTGAAATGTAACAGACTGGTTGAGGAAAATCGTAATTGCTTAGCGAAACAGTCACTGACAAAGCAAGTAGGTACGGCTCTCATATAAAACATATATGAAGAGGTACACAACAAACATGTACAAATACACAGATAGATCATAACACAGGCCAGCGCCATCCATTTTAATGAAGCCCAGCCAACATAAAAGCGCACAGTCCACTGGGAGGGAGTGGGGGAGCACTAATCGCTGTGCATGAGATGACCACTAGATTTCTTGCATCAGAGGAGGATGTGCAGTTCAGGGCCACAGGGTGATTACAATGGTTGCATATGATAATGTACAATAGGGGATCTGTGTTGCTGTGACTCAGGTCAAGTGTGACACCTTCAGCCAGTTTGAGATTTTTTTCACCAGCAACATTTTGCATACTGGGATTTTTAAGCCTGTGCTTATTACTGTAAAGACAGATACACAAATCCTCAAAATGTGAATTTCTAATGGCAAAAGTACAAGTGTCTGAAGTTGCCACAAATGACATGTCAAATAAAAATATGTCCAAAATCATGTGGCATGTGCCACTTTGCAGCTACACACATGGCCGAATAGATGAAAATAAAAAAGGTGTATTGTCTCCTTACAATAATTTGAAATACATGTTTTTCTGAAAATTTGCATTCAGGTCTGAACAAAAAAGTGTCTTTAAAATAACTCCCACTGCCTGCTGCTCCGTTCATAGCGCCCCCCTCCCTCCTTTATTCTTCATCCCCCTGTCATAGGTTCCTCCTTGTCGTTGCTGGTTGAACTTAGGGCCCTTTTAGTTCTTTGCGCTCCATCTCAGTTTTTGCTGGCCTTCTTACACACTGAGGTTTCTTCACTGATTTCTTGTATTGTGTGTACCAACACGCAGAAAGCACTTGATAATATACTGATTTCCTGCCAATGGGTGTTTTTAAGTCACAGAATATGTGGGATATTTAAATTTAAACTGACTTCTTGTCAGTAGTCCATCTTCTGTTTCACTTATGGTCTTGCCCTCAGTTTTATGGTTCTGACTTCACACGTGCGCAGTGCACTGCCCTACTCTTCCTGGTTTTGTTTGTTATGGGTTCTTCGCCAAGATCACTCATTGTCTCTGTAGCTTCACTCTAGCCTTTTGTAGAAACTTGTTCCAGTGCCTGCTTCCAGTCGCTTATTCACACCGCAAGGACTCCATCCCTAGGCTTTGGTCAAGCATTTCATTGACTGCTAATCTTCAACCACCAAAGAAAAAAATACACAACACAGTCTGACAGCCAATGCGTATCCTGAACCCCAACCTCAAAGCAGTTAGTCAACAGCAGTAAGTGCACTCTGGAAACCCCGACTCCAGGGAGAAATCAGCACTAACAGTTCCATAAGTGAACGTATTCCAATTCATTATTGAATTAAAATTTTAGGTTATGGATCGTTATTTGGTTTTATAACTTCCTTCCCATTAAGCCCCTCACTGTGTACCGTCCTCTGCTGCTGCAGTCTCTGCTTGCGATGACTCAGTTCTGTGGGACTCTTACAAGAGGTCCAGCTTTGTGAATCCTTCCAGGTGCTTCATGTGGACTGAAATAGGCCCTTCTCCCCATGTTATGTTCCCAAAAACCTATCTAACCGAGCTTGAGGGGTGTTGATAAAATTGTATTCATACTTTGCTTTTGGCACTGAGGCCCCTGGCAGCTCTCTCTCACTCCCTCTCCCTCATTCTCTCTCTCGTTCTCTCTCCCTCCTCTCTCTCCTTCTCTCTCTCTTTCTCTCTGCCTTCATTCTGTCTCTATCTCACTCCTCCTCACCTGCTGAAAACCGTGACCTCAAGAAACGGCACTTACCCTCTCCTTTCCTTCATGAGTGTGCCACAGCGACATGCTGCATGGACCAGGCCTGGGCGTTTAACCCTCGAGAAGCCCAGCCAGAGGACGGAAGAGGCGGGTACAGGTACTGCGCACTAAGTACCAAATGCCTGCTGAATGAAAACCATATACTGGTAGCCTTTTAAATTTGGGGCACAACTGCTAATCGTTAGGTCTTTCAGTTCTTCTTGACCTCGCATCTTGAACGGTCACCGTGGTGCTATATAGTTCGGACTGATGTTCTCTAGAATTTCACTCCATCTGTTTGAGAGATAAGCCAAGTGAAAAGACCTCCTTATCTGTAAGGAAAAGAAACACATATTCTGTGTTGTCATGTCCATTCCCTGGGGGTTGGGTCTTCTTCGGACAACTAGGTAAACTTTAGGACAGGTGTTGTCATTGTTCTTGCAACCACAGAAGCCGGGACCTATTTGGAGCACAATGAATGCCAAGTATCTCCTTTTAGTCTTTCAGTGAGCAACAAAGTCCTACAGTGACGGGTGTTGTAACATATAGGGGTCGATTCCGATCTCGGCCGGAAGCGCACCTAACAGTATTCGTCCGGAAAAAAAACCAGCCGAGTGCGTGTTTCCCGACCGATTCGAACACTCGTCCGGACGAACAAGTACGATGCGTATAACAACCCAGATTCCGAGCGAGCCGTACTTACCCAATCCAGCTCCTGTTCCCCGCCCGAGCCGGATCCGTAAACGCCGAATCGAGTCGTACAGAAGCAAATACACAGCACCTTCCGGCCGGACGAGTACGATGCGCACTCCGTACGCGCCGAACCCGTCGCTACGTCCGGGACGTTTGAGCATCTGGACGAGCCGTACATAAGCTCCGTTTCGTGCCACAAGACGATCCACGGCTACGAGACGAACAAGGCAGCGACGAGTACGAGTCGAAGACACGAGAAACCCGAACGAGACGATCCAAGCATGAATCCCATTGCGCAGGTCCTACCTATACTCTACATCTATTACCGGCACGGACGCGTACGGCGCAGACGTTAAGTCAAACACCAACAACACAAACAAACGACACGTATCCAAAATATGTCACACACACATAGGGATGCACAAATGACGTACACTAGCAACACCCACCATAGGGGTGGGATAGCCATCACCAATGCCATACACACCCATAGGGGGATGGATGCCTACCACCAACACCACCCTACCACCACCCCTACTCAGGGGGGGCTGGATGCCTACCACTACCACCACCCCTACTCAGGGGGGCCTGGATGCCTGTCACTACCACCACCCCTACTCAGGGGGCTGGATGCCTGTCACTACTACCATCCCCACCCTTAGGGGGATGGATGCCTACCACTACCAGTACCCCCTACTCATAGGGGGCTGGATGCCCATCACTAACAGTACCCCCTACTCATAGGGAGCTGGATGCCCATCACTACCAGTACCCCTACTCATAGGGGGCTGGATGCCCATCACTACTACCATCCCCACTCATAGGGGCTGGATGCCCATCACTACTACCATCCCCACTCATAGGGGGCTGGATGCCTGTCACTACTACCATCCCCACCCTTAGGGGGATGGATGCCTACCACTACCACCACCCCTACTCAGGGGGGGCTGGATGCCTGCCACTACCACCACCCCTACTCAGGGGGGCTGGATGCCTGCCACTACCACCACCCCACTAAGGGGGGGCTGGATGCCTGCCACTACCACCACCCCTACTCAGGGGGGGCTGGATGCCTGTCACTACTACCATCCCTACCCTTAGGGGGCTGGATGCCTGCCACTACCACCACCCCTACTCAGGGGGGGGCTGGATGCCTGCCACTACCACCACCCCTACTCATGGGGGCCTGGATGCCTGTCACTACTACCATCCCCACCCTTAGGGGGATGGATGTCTACCACTACCACCACCCCTACTCAGGGGGCCTGGATGCCTGTCACTACTACCATCCCCACCCTTAGGGGGCTGGATGCCTGCCACTACCACCACCCGTACTCAGGGGGGGCTGGATGCCTGCCACTACCACCACCCCTACTCATGGGGGCCTGGATGCCTGTCACTACTACCACCCCTACTCATGGGGGCCTGGGTGCCTGCCACTACCACCACCCCTACTCAGGGGGGGGCTGGATGCCTGCCACTACCACCACCCCACTCAGGGGGGCCTGGATGCCTGTCACTACTACCATCCCCACCCTTAGGGGGCTGGATGCCTCCCACTACCACCACCCCTACTCTGGGGGGCCTGGTTGCCTGTCACTACCACCACCCCTACTCAGGGGGGCTGGATGCCTGCCACTACCACCACCCCTACTCATGGGGGCCTGGATGCCTGCCACTACCACCACCCCTACTCAGGGGGGGCTGGATGCCTGACACTACCACCACCCCACTCAGGGGGGGCTGGATGCCTGTCACTACTACCATCCCCACCCTTAGGGGGATGGATGCCTACCACTACCACCACCCCTACTCAGGGGGGCCTGGATGCCTACCACTACCACCACCCCTACTCAGGGGGGCCTGGATCTCTGCCACTACCACCACCCCTACTCAGGGGGGCTGGATGCCTGCCACTACCACCACCCCTACTCATGGGGGCCTGGATGCCTGTCACTACTACCATCCCCACCCTTAGGGGGATGGATGCCTGCCACTACCTCCACCCCTACTCATAGGACGGGTAACGCATGACACAACCAGCATACTCCCACATAAGGAATGTCTGAAAATTACATCCCCCCCAACACCATGACAAGCGTGTGTAGTCTGTGTCAAATGCCTACAACACTGAACATGACATTGAACATACAATGTGACCCCCTAGCACATGTGTCACACATAAATGTGTGTGGCCTCCACAATGCAAGCCGACCATGGCCACTGTGGCAATGGGGTTGAACACCCCATCACCACAACAACCAAAAGGTAAGTGTGGGGTCCATAGCTGATGCACATTTTGAACAGTGTGGCAATGGGGCCCAAAGCCCCATCACCACAGTGACCACAAGGTAGGTGTGGGGTCCATAGCTGATGCACATTTTGAACAGTGTGGCAATGGGGCCCAAAGCCCCATCACCACAGTGACCACAAGGTAGGTGTGGGGTCGATAGCTGATGCACATTTTGAACAGTGTGGCAATGGGGCCCAAAGCCCCATCACCACAGTGATCAAAAGGTGAGTGTGGGGTCCATAGCTGATGCACATTTTGAACAGTGTGGCAATGGGGCCCAAAGCCCCATCACCACAGTGACCACAAGGTAGGTGTGGGGTCCATAGCTGATGCACATTTTGAACAGTGTGGCAATGGGGCCCAAAGCCCCATCACCACAGTGACCAAAAGGTGAGTGTGGGGTCCATAGCTGATGCACATTTTGAACAGTGTGGCAATGGGGCACAAAGCCCCATCACCACAGTGACCAAAAGGGAAGTGTGGGGTCCATAGCTGATGCACCTTTTGAACAGTGTGGCAATGGGGCACAAAGCCCCATCACCATAGTGACCAAAAGGTAGGTGTGGGGTCCATAGCTGATGCACCTTTTGAACAGTGTGGCAATGGGGCCCAAAGCCCCATCACCACAGTGACCAAAAGGTAGGTGTGGGGTCCATAGCTGATGCACATTTTGAACAGTGTGGCATCACCACAGTGACCACAAGGTAGGTGTGGGGTCCATAGCTGATGCACATTTTGAACAGTGTGGCAATGGGGCCCAAAGCCCCATCACCACAGTGACCACAAGGTAGGTGTGGGGTCCATAGCTGATGCACATTTTGAACAGTGTGGCAATGGGGCCCAAAGCCCCATCACCACAGTGACCAAAAGGGAAGTGTAGTCAGGGTAAAAGCTGCCAAAGCCAAACTGCATGGATGATTACTGGTCACACAACAACAAACACATCAGTGGCATAGTAGTGCTTGTGTCCCATAGCAACATAGATTGGGTGAGGCAAATAGTTCAGTGGCAATAAAACATCGTTTTGGCCATGGGCATACAAACATCACTCACATTGTCAACATTCACAAATAACACAATGACAGAAGTGACCATCATAATGCAGACCCACATATCTGCACCAATGGACACACAAATGTAGATATCCTGTGGAGACTGTAGATGTCAGGTGAACAAATACCATACCATGGCAGCAATGGGACATACAAACCATGATTATTGTGCTGACTGATGGCCTAGGAGTCCCAGGGACAGCAGGGGAAAGCCACCAAAGAACATACAGCCAATGGCACACTCAAGATATGCCAATGCAGTGGTGCAAATGCACAAACACAAACAGGCAGACTCACATTGCATATCAAACACAACAGGTGATCGGGGTGTGTGCCAGTGTCCCCAGGCAACCACACAACACATGAGGAGGCCTGAATTCCAATTACACAGATGTGTATACAGTGCCATACAAAAGTTACTCATGGATCGGATTCCCCTATGTGGGCAAAGAGGCATTGTTAGATGAGAGGGAGCCCAAATTACACATGTCACACAAGCTTGTAGGAACAGCAACTAACACAGCAAGAGACAGACCCACCACAGCACTACCCCCAGGGACCCCACATTGTGGTGACACTAGCCTGCATGATAATCCCACTGTGATGACAAAGGTAGATGTCATTCACACTGTGAACCACAGCCATGTGTCCTGAGCAACAAACTACCATCACACCTACACAAGCACAAATCAATCAGCACGGCCTGCCAGCCATGGCCAATATGGAGGTAGGGGTCTAGCCGTGCAACAACTCACATTTGCACACACTCAACACCACACACCTTGATCTCCACCAATGTGCAGCAGTGAAGCTCACATGGACTGGTGACATTGCACATGCACCCATGACAATCCCAGGGGTGGTGGTGGGAACTAAGGTGCAGAAACCCATCACACATGGCCAGTCAACAAGACTCGTGAATGTCTGACACACTGCACACTACGCGGTACATGGGCATGACGTGAAATCCACCACAATCAATGGGATCCCGGCCATAGTCACACACCAATGAAGAAGACAAGGTGACACACAAAGAACACACGTACACAACTTCCAACATTGCAGCTCTGACCCTGAGGAGTGGCAGCAGTCACACACACAACGTGTCACAATCACTGAAAGCTACCACAGACTGTAAATTACATGACATGTGTCACCAACAAGTGCCGAGGAGAATCCTGAATGTGTCCCATCTGCATTTGCCCACATCCCCAGCCCTGACAACAAAGACAACCTGGGATGACAACCTGATGAACCTTAGTTTGCCATGCAACCACATCCCGGAGTAACCAGGTCCAAGATGCTGGATGAACACAGAACAACTCAGCAAGCATCAGAAACAGGAACATCCGTAGGGACACAGCCTGTGTAGGAAAAGGGAAGGGTACACGCACAGACATGCTTACACAACACAAAACACGGGCCCAGGCAATGTCACGGGATTACACACTGCCATGAGGGCACTCCACTGCTGTGGAAGGTCCGCTGTGCCAAACCTTGTCTGTGCACGACTCAAACATGTCGGCAGAACACTCGGTCAGTGAGTCAACAACTACAACACACTGAAGGCTCTGCTCACATCAGCCTGGGTACGGGAGTGTCACGTCAGTCATCTGCATACACCCAAAACACGTGTCAAGCAAGGTGCACTGTATACACTGATGAGTCCTTCAACATTGGTGTGCTAAACTGCATGTCCAGTGGAGATGGGCACACAGTCAGGGTAATAGAAACATTGAACAGTGGTAAGCCCACCAGATGTGCCTCACTGTAAGACAAAGATGTTAATTTACAAATGCAAAACGTACATCCCTGTGTCATATGCTGAACATCACACCCTCAGACTGCAGCAGAGGATGCCATAGATCCAGACTACAACAGGACACATATCCCATGGACCACATGGAGTCCAACACAGCAACACTTCATTTTCCTGATCTGAACACTATTACAACTGCAAATGCATGATGATACTCATCTACATCATGTACATCAAAAGAAAAACCACAAGTAAACAAAAAGAGGCTTTATTCAGCAAATGTCAATTAAAAATCAGAAGTCCAAATTAAACTAAGGCCAATGGCCAGTCCAAATACACAGTCCCAACAGGGTGATATGTGACAACTTGTCACCCATTGCTTGCCTGCACTGGTAGGGACAGGGGAATCCCCCTTGGAGGGGCATACAAGGGGCAGGCCAGGCACCGCAGGGACAGGATCAGGGGATGCCAGAGTGAGGCAGTGAAGGGGTGGTGGGTGCAGGAGTGTCACCGGCAACTGCAGTGGAGGTGTCTGACTCAGGGGGTCCGGCACCACTGTAGGGCACAAGTCAGATGGTGTTGGTGCTGCAACCACTGCAGTGGGCTGGTCTGATGGAGTGGACTGGGTCCCCACTGCAGTGCCCGAGTCAGACGGGGTAGTTGTGGACTCCACTGCAGTGCATGCCTCCAAGGGAGTGGAAGGGGGGCAGATGAGGTGGGCAGGACAGAGGGGGGGACCCGGTCTGGGTTGGGGTGGAAGAGCAAGTGGCAGGGGGGAGGGCCTAAGCAGTTTGGGGATGCGATATCGGTGTGTGGGGGAACCTGGGGCAGGGTGTGGCGGTGGAACCTGTGGAGTGGTGGCCTGGGGGATGGAGGAGAGAGACTGGGTGGTGGAGCTGCGTGGTGGTGGTGGTGGGGTCTTGCCCTTCCTGGTCTGGGGGGACTTCCGAATGGGGTCCTCAGTCTGCCTGCGCCTGGGGGAGGGTGTCCGGGGGCGAGGGGCACTCCCCTCTTTGTGGGTGGACTTCCTCTTCCCCCGGTATGCCAGATCTGCAGGATCGGAGGGGAAGAGGCCGAGGTCACAGAGGAAGACCTGCTGTGTAGGTGGGGTTGCAGGTGAGGCAAGGGAAGGGGTCTTGGAGGGAGAGGATTTGGAGGACTGCGGAGTGACTGTGGATGCCTGTGTGTGTGTCTGTTCCCCATCCCCTGTGTGCGTGGTATCTGTCCCCTGAGGATGCGTGTGTGCACGTCTTGCCTTTCTTTTGGGTGTGTCTGTGCTGCTCGTGTCTGTGTGTTTGGGTGATTGTGCAGGTGTGCATGTGCTTTGGACAGGTAGGGTGCCAGGAAGTGTGGATGGGGCAGAGGTAGGAGGGGGGGAGGGACTGTTGGAGGAGGGACACTGCTGCCGTCAGGGAGGAGTCCATGGACTTATTGCTCCTCTGTAGGGCAGACATACCTGTCGAGATGCCCTCCATGAACGACACCAGCTGTGTCAACAGAGTGGTGTGTGCATGGAGGACACTCAGCATTGCTGTCTGCCCTACATGGAGCTGCCGAAGTAGGTACACAGACTCCTCACTCAGGGCAGCAGGGGACACAGGGGCAGGGGGTGCGGTGCCTGGCACGAAGGAGACACGCTCCCGAACACGGGAGCCTCCACGGACCTCTGGAATTGGAGCCAATGGGAGGGCGGTGCTGGTGGTGGTGGTGGCGGGGCCAGACAGACTAGCTGGGGTGTGGTGGCTGCTGACACCCGCCTCCACAAGGGAGTCATCCTCCGAGCTGCTGTGGTCCTCAGCTGAGGTGGATGGTGCTGAGGACTCCTCGGTGTGGCTCCCTCGCCCTCCGTGCCACTGGGTCCCTCTGACCACTCGTCGGATGCTGACCCAGTCTGGCTCCGCAGCTCCTCCTGGTCCGTGGAGCTGTCCCCTCCTGTGGCCGTAGATGTATCTGCAAACAATTAGGGAAACAGACAAACATCAGTCACCTGCACTGACCGCACACACCACAGTAAGTACAGCACTTACAGAGCCAGCCCTGGCATCCTTAGTTGAACATTGCCAAAACTCCTCACACAGATTTGGAGAAGCCAATTGTCAGTCTGATGGTCAACCATGGGACTCACACCCCTCCTGCCCTTGCACCCATCTGTCTGGTGCCTGTCTGATGGTAAGACCCCAGTGTGGACACATGCACCACCTACACAGTTGTTGGACATTGCAGGGAACACGGTGAAGTATGTGAACATGCACACATCACATCTCTTGCCACTGAGTCAGTGCAGGTGTCCGGAGAAAGGGATGGCCAGAGTCTAAATAGAAATGCATGTGATGCATACCAGCACCAGACACCATGATGCACCCATGTCCGGATAGTCCATGCCACAATGGGGTGCTTGTGGCACATGTCACTCCCCTGCAGGATCACTCTTAGGAAGTTTAGTGCCATGACACAGGCATGCGTGCAAAGTCATACATCACTGTCTCCATTCACATGGCCATGGCAGCCAGCCAACAACAGTCTGCACTGTGTCACAATCCTAGGACATGGGGAATGCAAGTTATGTAACTGACAAGTGCACATGTCCATCCCCCACACACCACATCATCTGAACTAGTATTTGTCCACGTCATGCCAATTGGACATATGGGGGACATGAAACACAACTCTCAGAACCTGAGCACCTCACAGTGTGCTGGGAATGAATAACAGCTGCCTGAAAGTCACAGTCGCATACACCTGTGTGCACAGTCAAGTGATCAAACATCTATAAGTCACAGAAGTATCGTCTCTCATGGTCACATCTCAGATGGCATGCTGAGGCCTAACCGACAAACACACCAGTAGTCCTGACAACGAAGCCACAGCACAATGACACAGAGGCAGACACCTGAGGGAACATGTCACTGATCACAACATGTCAGATGATCCACGGGAGTGGGAGTACAGAGTCTATTGTATGCCCTGGAGTAGGCATGACTGTCCAGCTCCACCTGTAAGAGGGATGAGTCCTGGACAGTAGGCAGGTGTCTAAGCATGTGTGACACACTTGATATACATACTCCTGAGGCCCAAACATTCTTCCCACCCGCAGCATGGGGGTGTGCCAAATACCCCAGGGACATGTGGTGAATCAGATCAGCAAGTGGACCACATATCAAAGTTACACCCAGATTACATGTCAGAACTTTGGCATTGGTTAAGCGATTGACCCACCCATGAATCCCACAACATAGTCACCGGAACAAATGCTGTCCCCCACCTTGAGCAAAGCAAAATGCAATGACACAGTCCCCAAGTGACACAATTTCCTGACTGTAAGGGCCACACATATGCGTATCAGATGAGGAGTGGGCATATCACAATAGAGGGACATGGGTCCTGGACCACAAGACTGATGTACTGTGGAAGTTTAACCAGGCCAGAGGAGGGCACATAGCATGTCAGACAAAGTGCACAGTGCTGTCATGGACTCACCCCCTCCTTGCTGCTGTCTGGCCTTCAGCTGCCCATCCAGGTCAGGAAGACCACCGCCAGGATCATGAGCATGTGGGGGTCAGGGTCCGGTGTCTGCCCCTCCTGCGAGGAGGCGACAGCTTCAGCTGGACCCTTGCGATCCTCCGGGTCCAGCCTCGAAGGTCCTGCCACCTCTTCTGGCAGTTGCGGATCCGGCGCTTGTAGTCCCCACGGATCTTACTGCCCGGGCGATGGTCAGCCAGATTTCCTGCTTCTGGTGGGCATCAACCTGTGAGGATGACAAAGTGAAAATGCCATTACTACACATGCAACATATACGTGCATCACACAGTTGGATATACATGTCTCAATCACTGGGGCACATGATGTACACAGGCAGTGCAACGATGGCTATGAACAGTTTGCCAGCAGTTACTACATGGTATCATTGCATGGGAAGTAAACCTTGTTGGAATGCACTGTTACTGCACTGTACCTGTTCAGTGCATGTAACTACACACTTTGGGGGTCAGAACTATTCAGTGAGCATGCTAGCCAGTGGTGTGCACACTGTAAGTCCTGCTAGTCAGACAACATGCAAAATTAGTAAGGCAGTGGACAGCACACTCACCTGCTCCCCTGGTTTCCCATACAGCTTGCTGTACTGTGGAAGGAGGCTGTCCAGCAGGGCCTGGTTCTCCTCAAGGCTGAAGGCTGGGGCTCTCTCCACAGTATGTGCCATTGCAGTAGCCAGAGGATGCAGAGACAGCAGCAGTGTTGGTGGCAGATGTCGTCCTGGAGCATGTAGTGCAGGCAAGTGAGCTCTCAGGGGAACAGCCAGCATTATATGTGTGCTGCAGAGGCAAATACTGTCCCATGTGTCCAAAGTGATAGGTCCAAGTCGTTTGCATCTTCTGAATCTGACCAATCCATGGAATAGCAGCACTAATACACGCCCACAGCATCCTTCAAAAATCCAAGTTCATGACACCCATGATTTTGAAACATTGTTGTGGCTGGCCAACTGAATTCACTGCATCAGACTCGTTGAAGCTTCGAATACGCGTCCGTTGCCATGCCAGGCCCCAGCCAACGCGTGCGCAACGCGTATGTCGGGATACAACGCGTACCCGCCCACAACAGATGCAATGGTCCGGCCGGGCACACCGATCGGTCCATTGCTGTACAACGCGTACCCGCTCACAACAGATGCAATGGGCCGGCCGGGCACACCGATCGGTCCATTGCTGTACAACGCGTACCCGCTCACAACAGATGCAATGGGCCGGCCGGGCACACCGATCGGTCCATTGCTGTACAACGCGTACCCGCTCCCAACAGATGCAATGGGCCGGCCGGGCACACCGATCGGTCCATTGCTGTAAAACGCGTACCCGCTCACAACAGATGCAATGGGCCGGCCGGGCACACCAATCGGTCCATTGCTGTACAACGCGTACCCGCTCACAACAGATGCAATGGGCCTGCCGGGCACACCGATCGGTCCATTGCTGTACAACGCGTACCCGCTCACAACAGATGCAATGGGCCGGCCGGGCACACCGATCGGTCCATTGCTGTACAACGCGTACCCGTACACAATAGATGCAATGGGCCGGCCGGGCACACCGATCGGTCCATTGCTGTACAACGCGTACCCGCTCACACCAGATGCAATGGGCCGGCCGGGCACACCTATCGGTCCATTGCTGTACAACGCGTACCCGCTCACAACAGATGCAATGGGCCGGCCGGGCACACCGATCGGTCCATTGCTGTACAACGCGTACCCGCTCACAACAGATGCAATGGGCCGGCCGGGCACACCGATCGGTCCATTGCTGTACAACGCGTACCCGCCCACAACAGATGCAATGGGCCAGCCGGGCACACCGATCGGTCCATTGCTGTACAACGCGTACCCGCCCACAACAGATGCAATGGGCCGGCCGGGCACACCGATCGGTCCATTGCTGTACAACGCGTACCCGCTCACAACAGATGCAATGGGCCGGCCGGGCACACCGATCGGTCCATTGCTGTACAACGCGTACCCGCTCACAACAGATGCAATGGGCCGGCCGGGCACACCGATCGGTCCATTGCTGTACAACGCGTACCCGCCCACAACAGATGCAATGGGCCGGCCGGGCACACCGATCGGTCCATTGCTGTACAACGCGTACCTGTACAGGTCAGTCGCATATGTCATCATGCTTGTCACTGGTGAACGTATGCCAGCCACATATACCTGCCAGAGACTCAGGGGCACACCTACAACACCACACCCAGTCCGCACTGTTTCCTAAGGCATGTAAGGCTGCATTACCTTTTCTGTGTATGGGGGTAAACATGTGGTTTCTGTGGTGGCACTTGTGGGGAGCCACACCCAGGCTGTGCATGTGTTCATGGAGACAGGGTCCTTTGTGTGTTGTGCACATGACCACTGTGATGTGCAACAGTTCATTTCGGAGCATGTGGCATGGTCACATTTCCAGGTTGTGTATGTGTATGACATGTCACATACCCCCAGGGTCCCATGGGGGAAGAAGGCATGTATGTCACAGGGTGACCCATTGCCACAATAGTGATGGCCCTCCACAGTCTGTGTGCATGTTGTGTTTCCGATGTCTCTGATTCCATGTGCACGATGGGAGACAGTCTCCACATCAACGTTGTTTGTGCATGGACTTTGATGTTGTGCGTCACTGGCGTCGATGTCTGTCCTGCGGAGGCGACAGGGGACACTACCTGTGGGAGTCATGTTTCATTTTCTGACGTGTACATGATACGCCATGTCATGCCAGTGTCCATGTGGCAAGACAGGGTCACTGGGAATCTACCTGTCAATGAGCTGTGATGCCTGTGGCGCATCTGTCCAGACATGTCACTGTGGTGTGTGTGTGTGGAACGTGACAGCAGTAAATGGGTGCTGTGCCACAGCCTAATGGTTTCCCATAGCACAACCTGGGAACCTGTTGTCCACACATGTTGTACTGAGAAGTTAGATGATGGCCATGTAGGTGCCAGTTATGTCCAAACAGAATGGCACACACATCAAGTACTTGTGTCTCGTAATGATGTATCATGTGAAATTGAGTATGGTGAATGGCACATATGTGGGGTGACTGACAATCTTTCTTTCTTCAACCTATGCACTGCAGGGCTCCAGCTGTCCATAGACCATTCCCTGACCTGGCAACGATGGTGGAACGTGACAGCATCCGACGGTACCGCTTCACCAGGCAGCTGATTGAGGATTTGGCAGTGCGCTTGGCACCACATTTGCAACCTGGCCGGCCGTACCCTACGGCGCTGACCCCCAAGGTGAAGGTAATGGCAGCCCTACACTTCTTTGCCACCGGTACCTTTCAACACACTGTGGCGACTGCCGGTGGGATGTCACAGACTATGTTCAGCCGTGTGCTACGCGATGTTTTGGAGGCAATGTTGAGATGCCTGAACCAGTACATCTATTTCCCTACACGTCAACAACTCACTGACGTCAAGAGTGACTTCTATGCCCTGGGGAGGATGCCACATGTCATTGGCTCCATTGATGGGACACATGTGGCTTTGGTACCACCACAGGCACATGAGCAGGCATACCGGAACCGGAAACATTACCATTCGATCAATGCTCTGGTGGTATGTCTTGCAGATATGAGCATCACACATGTGTGTGCCCGTTTCCCTGGTTCAGCACACGATGCCTACGTGATGAGGAGTAGTCGCATCCCGAGGATAATGGTACAGATGCAGAACCAGCGTGCCTGGCTTGTCGGTGTGTACTGACTTTGTACCATTGTGTGTGTTCTGCTCTGTAGTATTCCGCCCACTTTTCCAAATCAGCTAATGTGCACTTGTCTGTCCGTAGGTGACTCCGGATACCCCAACATGCCGTGGTTGCTGACACCCCTCAGGAACCCTGTGACACCAGCCCAGATGCGCTACAATGAGGCACATGGTCGGACCAGGAGAGTGATCGAGCGGACATTTGGTCTCCTGAAGAGCCGCTTCCGCTGCCTGGACAAGACAGGAGGGGCCCTCCCATATGCCCCAGCAAAGGTGTGCAAGATTGTCATTGTCTGCTGCATGCTACACAACCTGGCAGTGCGGAAGGAGTTGCCTCTCATCTTGGATGACGATGACCAACGTCCGCCACCTGTGGAGGATCCTGGCCTGGACCACGATGCCAGTGATGATGATGATGATGATGATGGTGATGTCCGCACACAGCTCATCACCAACTTCTTCAGCTGAATGTGAGTATCCAGGGAGATGTAATGTGAATGATGTGAGTTTGCATGATATGTGTGGGTGGTGCTCTGGTGCTGTTTGAGTGTGGCAATGTGCTACTTGACTGGATGCGTGCAGCAATGTGTTCTTACAGGTAGTCTGTACTCCCCAACAGTGTTGACATGCTAACTTGGTTTTGTGTAGTTGTCTTGTGACATGTATTGGGCATGAGTATTGCAGTTCTGTCCTGTTCTTCAGTGGTTTTAACTGTGTGTCATGTCTGTCCTTCACAGGGTGCTTACTGAGTACTTTGGTCAACTTGGATCCCCCGACACCATGATTCAGCTTTCAGGGTGGCAGCAGTCGTTTCCCTACAGGTGATGTGCCACACACCCCTGGACTTCATATCTTCTGTACTTGTTGACTGTGTGGCCACTGCCACGTGGGTAAACCTTGCATTTGTAGTGGAAACAACATGTTGCAAATGTGTAATAAACCTGTGCTTCACTTTGGGATGTGCGTTGTCTGTGGTCACACATCTGACTGACATTTGCTTACTGCACCTGTGGGCTAGTTGACACAGACTCTGAATAGGTGTGGTGTCTGTGCATTCCACAGTATTTCCTGGCAACATCACTGTAGGCGATGAGTCCGATGGCCCTGGTGTCTCTGTGTTGTGTAGCCCTAGTGGTGTGTCTCCCTCATATGTGTCACGTTACCATGACTCACATGACGGTGTTGTACTTGCTGTAGCAGTTAGCATACACAGTGTAATTTAGCAGATCATCATCACCATAACAGTATCCACATTTGAATAACAACAGAGGCAAGTATGGTGTACTAGTGATTTTATTTACAAAAATGTGTGTGAGTATAGTGCACAGGATGGTGGGTGCTGTACATTGGGATTGTGATCCAAAGTTCCCAGATGAGTTGCAAGTCTTGGTAGCAGAAATGTCCTGAGTGAAGTCCACAGTCATATGATACATTAGTCCAACTTGAACTCCCCATGTCATGTGGGAGAGTTGTGTTGCATTCGACAGGGTGAAAAGTTTGAACACAAAGGAGAATTTCTGGAACATGTGTTGGCTTCCTGGGGGATGTACGTGGCCATCAACCTCTCAGTTTTCCTTCCTCGGACGACCCCTCTTCTTTGGGGGGGGACCCTCATGTGCAGGCTGCTGCGGGGCAGGGGAGTCTCCACCAGAGTCCTCCTCCATCCCTGTGGCAGTGGCAGTTGTTGCAGCACCAGATGTTGTGTGCACACAGGGAGGTGTGGCCATGTTGGTGCTAATCTGGTGGAGGCATGTCAATATGTCCCTATGCACCGCTGTGAGTTCTTGCAATGTGTCCCACTTGGACTCCATGCGAGACATGTGTGTCTCCACACGGGACATGTGGGAGTCCAAGCGGGCATGATGGGCAGCCTGCTGCTGTTGTATGTCCTTGAGGATCCCCACTACCTGTCTGACCTCTCCGGTGCTATTCTGGTACGCATCAGCAATGCGTGCCAGTTGTGGGTCATCATGCAGTCCAGACCCCTCTGCAAGCAGCGACCTATGTCTACCACCCCTCCCACCAACCCTGGCGACACGTGCAGGACCTGCAGTGGCACGCACAGGTGACCCGAGGCCCCCTTGGGGGTTGTTAGTGGTGTTGTTGTCCGTTGCTCCACGGTGGGCCTGGGGCCCTGTGCTGTTGTCATCGGTGGTCCTTGGTCTGTCCGTGTCGGCGGGGGTGGTCTGTGTGTTGGCAGTTGTTGGAGGGGTGGGTGCAGGGGGTGCAGATGTTGGTCCTGCTGGTGCTGCATGATGACTCACACCGGAGGTGCCAGGTAGGTCTTCGCCATCCGAGGAGGGCAGAGGCTGTTCCACGCCAGTGAGCTCAGTGTCCCCCGGAGCCTGGGACAGGGACTCCATCTCGCCTGCTGCTGTGTCCCCATCATCACCTGTATTTGGAAGAGACACACATTGTATGTTATGTTTCTACAGGCATCAATGGTTCACACACCTGACAGTTGTGACTGTACCTCTGGATGCGGGCATGTACATTGCATTGTCCTAAGTTGTCACAGTAAGAGGTTGATATTGGTGTAGCACATTGTCCTGCATACCTGGGGCATTTCAATGTGAATGTTGAGGTGTGTGCCTGGCCAGCATTGGTTGTATTTGGTGGACATCCGGCCATCCTTCTCCACCTAGCCCAGTTATCCCACCATGAAGCATGCCACCCTTGCAGTGGGTTCAGGTTGACTCTCAGGATGTCATTCAGTGGTGTCTTGCTGTTCGTTGTTGCACAGTTCCCAGCAGGGCCTTGTGCTCCCCACAGCAGTACCCAGTGTCAGCCATCTTGTCAGTCCTTATCCACTCCCTGTGATGTGAGCATGGTTCAGAGTGGTGTTGATGGGCCAATTGTGAGGGTGAGCAATTTCTGTGACTACAACTCCCATCATGCTATTGCCTACACCCCCCTTCCCAGCATGCCCGTACTTCCTTCCTTTTGAGTGGACTTCACTGTGTGTGAGTGTGACAGCAATGGCAAGATGGCTGACAGTGTGGTCCTGTTGTTTGTTGGTGCACAGTTCCCAGCAGGGCCTTGTGCTCCCCACAGCAGTACCCAGTGTCAGCCATCTTGTCAGTCCTTATCCACTCCCTGTGATGTGAGCATGGTTCAGAGTGGTGTTGATGGGCCAATTGTGAGGGTGAGCAATATCTGTGACTACAACTCCCATCATGCTATTGCCTACACGCCCCTTCCCAGCATGCCCGTACTTCCTTCCTTTTGAGTGGACTTCACTGTGTGTGAGTGTGACAGCAATGGCAATATGGCTGACAGTGTGGTCCTGTTGTTTGTTGGTGCACAGTTCCCAGCAGGGCCTTGTGCTCCCCACAGCTGAGGCCAGTGTCAGACATCTTTGAGGTGGCTTTTCACTCCCTGTGAGGTGTGCATGCTTCAGTGTGAGCTTGCTGGGCCATGTGGGTGGGGGATGTTGAGCTGTGACTGCCACTCCCATCATGCTATTGCCTACACCCCCCGCTCCCAGCATGCCCATACTTCCTTCCTTTTGACTCTGCTTCCCTGTGGGGTAGTGTGCCTGTGCTGACAGGAAGGCTGACAGTGTTGTCCTGGCGTTTGTTTGGCTACAAGTCCCAAGAGTGTCCCTGTGCTTCACACAGCATTACCCAGGGTGGTGGTTCTTTGTGGGATCTTCATTTGGTGTGTGAGGCATTGCATTCTCCCAGGTGGGTTATGTGGAGTTTGTGTTGAGGGGGTGTGTGAGGAGAGCTGCTTGTAACTATGGTCAGTGCTGTCAGTCCTCCTTCCCACCCAGCCAGATATCCCACCATGAAACGTGCTTGCATTGCAGGGAGTGCAAGTTGGCTTTCAGGATGTCAGGCAGTGGTGTTCTGCTGTTTGTTGGTGCACAGTTCCCAGCAGGGCCTTGTGCTCCCCACAGCAGTACCCAGTGTCAGCCATCTTGTCAGTCCTTATCCACTCCCTGTGATGTGAGCATGGTTCAGTGTGGTGTTGATGGGCCAATTGTGAGGGTGAGCAATATCTTTGACTACATCCCCCATCATGCTATTGCCTACACCCCCCTTCCCAGCATGCCCATACTTCCTTCCTTTTGAGTGGACTTCACTGTGTGTGAGTGTGACAGCTATGGCAAGATGGCTGACAGTGTGGTCCTGTTGTTTGTTGGTGCACAGTTCCCAGCAGGGCCTTGTGCTCCCCACAGCAGTACCCAGTGTCAGCCATCTTGTCAGTCCTTATCCACTCCCTGTGATGTGAGCATGGTTCAGAGTGGTGTTGATGGGCCAATTGTGAGGGTGAGCAGTATCTGTGACTACAACTCCCATCATGCTATTGCCTACACCCCCCTTCCCAGCATGCCCGTACTTCCTTCCTTTTGAGTGGACTTCACTGTGTGTGAGTGTGACAGCAATGGCAAGATGGCTGACAGTGTGGTCCTGTTGTTTGTTGGTGCACAGTTCCCAGCAGGGCCTTGTGCTCCCCACAGCTGAGGCCAGTGTCAGACATCTTTGAGGTGGCTTTTCACTCCCTGTGAGGTGTGCATGCTTCAGTGTGAGCTTGCTGGGCCATGTGGGTGGGGGATGTTGAGCTGTGACTGCCACTCCCATCATGCTATTGCCTACACCCCCCTTCCCAGCATGCCCATACTTCCTTCCTTTTGACTCTGCTTCCCTGTGGGGTAGTGTGCCTGTGCTGACAGGAAGGCTGACAGTGTTGTCCTGGCGTTTGTTTGGCTACAAGTCCCAAGAGTGTCCCTGTGCTTCACACAGCATTACCCAGGGTGGTGGTTCTTTGTGGGATCTTCATTTGGAGTGTGAGGCATTGCATTCTCCCAGGTGGGTTATGTGGAGTTTGTGTTGAGGGGGTGTGTGAGGAGAGCTGCTTGTAACTATGGTCAGTGCTCCTTCCCACCCAGCCAGATATCCCACCATGCAACGTGCTTGCATTGCAGGGAGTGCAAGTTGGCTTTCAGGATGTCAGGCAGTGGTGTTCTGCTGTTTGTTGGTGCACAGTTCCCAGCAGGGCATTGTGCTCCCCACAGCAGTACCCAGTGTCAGCCATCTTGTCAGTCCTTATCCACTTCCTGTGATGTGAGCATGGTTCAGAGTGGTGTTGATGGGCCAATTGTGTGGGTGAGCAATATCTGTGACTACAACTCCCATCATGCTATTGCCTACACCCCCTTCCCAGCATGCCCATACTTCCTTCCTTTAGAGTGGACTTCACTGTGTGTGAGTGTGACAGCAATGGCAAGATGGCTGACAGTGTGGTCCTGTTGTTTGTTGGTGCACAGTTCCCAGCAGGGCCTTGTGCTCCCCACAGCAGTACCCAGTGTCAGCCATATTGTCAGTCCTTTTCCACTCCCTGTGTTGTGAGCATGGTTCAGAGTGGTGTTGATGGGCCAAATGTGAGGCTGCCCATTATCTGTTACTACGAGTCCCATCATGCTCTTGGCTACACTGACTTCACCAGCATATACAGGATTCCTTCCTTTCAGTGAGCTTCCCTGTGTGGTGGTGTTCTAGTGGTGGCTAAATATCTGACAGTGTTTGTTGGTTAGATTTGTGCCACTGCCTAGCTCTATTTGTTTTTGGGTTTGTACATGTCATGACACAGTTACATATCACTATGACATGGCATGTATTGTTTTTATCTGACTAACATACACATCTTGGGATGATTATCTTTTGGTTGCTGTGGATTTGCTAGGGGTGCATGGTTTGACTATCCCCTTGACAGTGATGTGTGTGTATTGTCACACAATATTGTGTATATTTTTTGTATACTCACCAGGCTCTGGGATGTTTGATACTCCATATACGCTCACTGGTGGTAGGATGGCCCGCACCTTCTCCTCCCAGGGCCTGAGGTATACTGGTTTGGCAGGAGGGCCACTGCCGGTGTGCTGGCTCAGGAGGTAATCCTTCTTCAGTAGGTCCCTGACCCTCCTGCACACAACATACCACCTGTTCTGGATGTCTTCCTTTGTACGCAAACATGGTGATTGTGTGTTGACCCTGTCGACGATCCTCGCCCACATCTTGGTTTTCTGCGCCATGGGGGTCTGTTGGACCAATGGGCCAAACAACTGTGGCTCTACCCTCAGGATCTCGTCTACCATGACTTCCAATTCACTATCTAGGAACTTTGGATTCTTCTTTAGGGGCATGGTGATGGGTGGTGGTGGTGATTGATGTGTGTGTGTGTGCAAGTGAGGGTGTGTGAGTGTAGGTTTTGCTGGGTGTGTGTGAGGGTGCTATTTGTTGAGGTGCTAATGGTGTGTGGCTTTTGTGTTGGATGAGCTGTGTGTGTGTCTGTGTTTGCTGTCTGATGGTGTTCTGTGCTGGCAGGTCAGTGGAATTTGCAAAGGATCATGGTAGGGATTTGTGGCCTTTATGTAGGTGGAGTTGGGGGTGTGTCCTTGTTCCATTTTTTCCCCCCCTGTATTTATTGGCTTTGTCATTGCTTGTTTGGCCCTCTTTTTTTGTATTTATTCATTTGTAATTATTGTGCATGTAGGAGACGTTCTTCTGATCGAGTAGGACGTTGCAGTTGTCTCGTGCGCGCCTCTCCGAGTCGTTCCCGCTGTGTTTCAGCTAAGTTTCATATGCAGCGTACGCGTCGGTCGCGGAGTATTGTGTTTGTTCGGCTGGCTTTTGTATGCATGTCGGTCGGTGTACGGCTTGGGCTCCGTGCGAATCGGTCTGATTTTGCACCGATTGCATCGTACTGCACGGGTCGGAGTTCGCGGGTACGTTTCGTTCGGGTTGATTCCTGGTGCGTGTCGGTCGGTTCTATTAGCGTGGTTTCCCGCCCGGATAGCTTATTTCTGTCCGGGTCGGTCGTTCGGCTTGAGTTCCGTACGAGTCGGTCGTGATTCACATGCATTTCATCGTACTTCCCAGGTCGGGCAACGCCGGTACGTGTCGGTCGGACTATATTCCCGTACCGAGTCGGTCGGGTGGTTTTCCGGCCCGAATCGGATTCGGCCCCATAATGTCTAATTCAGGCAGCACACCTGGGACTCAAAGTAAATAGGTCCAAGTAGTTTTATTATTTTTACTAAAAGATATGGGACTTTTATCATTGAGGTACTAAAGTAATACACTTAGTAATTTTAACAAGCTTATGGCATTACAGTATTCTAGCATACATTACATGTCACCCTCTAACTCACTGGTGCCTTTCCATTGCAATTCTTTGTGGCCATAGCCAAGCACAACTAACTGTTCTTTGAGTATTTGTCAGATGCACAAGTATCTTACTGTCTAATGGAAGGAAATGGGGGTTCTTAGAGTCACCTTTGAGTTTTGAAGCAGTGTTGGAAGGGCCTTGCATTGCCAGGCAGTCTTTGCCAGTGATGCAAATACTTCTCTTCTGCTCTTGCTGCTAAGAAATAGTTGGTTGTGCTCCACAACATCGGACAGCAGTTCACAGTGGCAGCACAAAACTTAGATATCACCCACCAAACCAAAGTGCTGTGTGGGGCCACGCACACTGGCCTCAGACCTGTAATCGTTCTTTACTAGGGGGAGCTACACAAAATGGTTTAGTAGTCTACTCTTATGGGTTCTGGTTTCACACACACAAAAAGTTTGGTTTTAGCAGAAACAAGTACCACTTTCCAACTCCAAGCACTAAATGGCAGGATATGGGCACAGCATGTTACTCTAGAAGAGCTTCTAGTTTCTATCTGTGAAACTGTTGTTTTAGGTAAGAAACTTGTTTCTTCTCAAACGTGCCACTCAAGAGGTTCAGCTTCTTTGGCTCAGGCTTGGCAGGGATGCAGAGACTCCAGTTTGATTTAGCAATGCTAGAACTTAATAGTAGCACAAGATGTGGTTAGAACTAAGACTCTGACAATTCAAAGGCATATCCTGGCTCAGAATCATAGATCTCACTTTTAGGGACATAGGGCCAGATGCATCAAAAAAATATTTTGTCATTCCCTAATTGCGAATCTTTGCGATTCGCAATTAGGGAATCGCAAAACAGAATGCATGAAAGTGTGTTTAACACTTTCTGCGATTCCTAAGGGGTCGCAAATTACCTACCTCATGAATATTAATGAGGTAGGTCGCAATTTGCGACCCCCTAGGAATCGCAAAAATCACGGGGATGGTGGCCTGCTGGGGTCAGCAGACCACTATGTCCGTGATTGCTTTTTAATAAAGCAATCTTTTTCTTTGTAAAGCAGCCCGTTTTCCTTAAAGGAAAACGGGATGCTTTACAAAAGAGAAAATGAAAACTTTTCCTTTTATTTTCTAAGAGCAGGGAGTGGTCCGTGGGACCACTGTCTGCTCTGAGAAAATGCATTTGCTGACATTCACAAGGGGACCCCTTCCCATTTGCGAATTGGTTACCACCTACTTGAAGTAGGTGGTAAAATGCGAATGTTTTGCGACCGCTTTCGGTCACAAAACATTCATGCATACCGATGCGATTCAGTATAAGGAAGGGACGCCCCAAACACGCCCCTTCCTAATAGCAAATTGCAAACCCATTTTGCGATTCGGTAACAGGTTACCGAATCCCAAAATTGGGTTTGATGCATCGCAAAAGCATTTTTTGCGATCGCAAACGGGCCGATGCTGCGAATCGGCCCGTTTGCGAGCAGAAAAATGATTGATGCATCTGGCCCATAGTCCTTGCACCTGAACAGGAGACAGACAAGGATTCTGACTCTGGTCCTTGCCTTAATTTAATACAGGTGTACAGACCTTTGTTAAATGAAAGGTGAACAATCGTAAAGCACATAGATTCTGCTTACATCCAGTCCTGGGCATGGGCAGTTGGCCTGGTTCCAATTGTCTGCTCAGATTCCACCCTGACCTCAATCATTAGAGGAACTAGTTCTGAAAAAACTGCATTGTTTTCAGATGCCCACAGCTCCATAGAGAGCAGCTAGCGCTCTCAATTTGTGTTTTGACATCTAATACAGCTCTAGGCAATCATATGCTGTGGCTGGGATGTGCAGGATGTGGTTGATGGTTATGTCCCTCATCTTATCTGAATTCAGAGTGCAGACTTGCCCTTGCCTATTGACCACTTCATTGATCAAGTGTTGCTCTACAGAAGAAAGGAAAGGTCCTTTCTGCTATATCATTGGATGTACGTCTGAACTTGGGCAGAAGTACTTGGCTTCACCATGAACTCTACAGGAAGTAAGTTGGAATCAGAGGAGCAGCACATAATGGGGCATTCAGGGAGAAGGGGGGATAGCTGAACTGACTACCACAAAACCCTGTAGTGCACCGTACAATCTTAGGGCCTGCATACATCCAAGGGGTGAGACTTCTACCCAGCTGTAGCCCATCTCTAGGGTGGGACCCAACTCAAGGGTAACAATGCAGCCTAAACCATGAATGTGTTTTAACCACGCATTCCTTTACCACGCATGCCGTTACCACGTAATTTCATGGTAAGGAATGGTAAAGGGGTATGCGTGGCTAAGGTCGTAACCTCCTTCCCCCTCCCTAAGCTACAAACTCCCCCGCCCTCCTCCCCGCCCTGAAGTCCAAATACCCCGACCCCCTCCCATTGCCGATGCTGTCCCTAACCCTTAAACACTACCTCAACCCCCCCAGCCCCTTGCGCTGTCCCTACAACTACCCCAAACCCTTCCACAGCCCTTAGGCCTAAAACCCAAACCCCTATTTTGAAAACTACCCGACCCCCAGAGCCCTAAAAACTACCCCGCCCTCCCCTAAGCCCTAAAAACTACCCCGACTACCCATTCCTCTCCCCCTGCCCTGAGGCCTAAAACCCTCTCCCTTAACAAACACTATCCCGACACCCTCCCACCTAAAACTACCCTATCCCCTTCTACTGCCCTTAGGCCATATTTTCTAACCCCTAATTAAAAAAACTACCCCGACCCTCCGCCAGCCCTGAAAACTACTCCGACCCTCCCCCAGCCCTGAAAACTACCCTGACCCCTCCCAGCCCTGAAAACTACCCCAACCTTCAGCCCTGAAAACTACCTCCGACCACCCTGCCCTGAAAACTAGCCCCGACCCCTCAGCCCTGAAAACTACCTCTGACCCCCGCCCTGAAAACTAGCCCCAACCCCCCATCACTGAAAACTATCCAACCCCCCAGCCCTGAAAACTAGCCCCGAAACCCCCCAGCCCTGAAAACTATCTCTGACCCCCCCAGCCCTGAAAACTAGCCCCGAACCCCCAGCCCACAAAACTACCACAACCCCTCCAGCCCAGAATACTAACTCCGACCCCCAGCCAAGAAAACTACCCCCAGCCCAGAAAACTACTGCCCAGCCCCACTTACCTCACCGCGGATCTCTTCCTGGTGAGGTCTTCCTGCTTCCGTCCCCAGCAGCCAGCGGGTAGACCGCGCATTGCCTTAACCACGTATATGCGTGGTTGAGGCATATGCATGGTTAAGGCAAGCGTGGTTTAGCTTGCGTAGTCGGAACACGCGTGGTTAAGACCGCAGTGTTCCGACTGTTTCCCAACCACAACTCATGTAGCCACCACCCATGTACACAAGCACTCTCATGCATACAACGTACAGTCTGCGGGAACAAGGGGAAACATTTATAACATACAACAGGATTTTTCCAGGGAGAGCTGGTAAGCAGTGCAGGTTGAAAGGCATTTACCTAAAAACTATTATCTGCTATCACCAAGTGTTACTGTCATTGCATGGTCATGGGGTAGGTAGCCGCCAGGGTCAAAAGGGGCACCACTTTGTGGTGATCCCCTATCATCCAAACAAGTCTAGCATTGGGATGGTGTGTAACTTACAAAACCATTGTACATCACTTGTCAGGAGATTTGTGTCAAGGCTCCCACGCACATGAAAACATATTTTTCTGGCAGAGTGAGACCATAAGAAGCATGTGATTGTATGAACACAGTGCCAGAGACTTTCAGCCCGACTTATGTGTGCTTGTATATTCATGTAGTGGGAATATGAGCACAAACTTTCAGGACTGGAAAAGAAACCTTAATGTTTTGTGAGACCTTTTACTTCTATGTTTTCGTTTGTGAGTCTGTGAACGTTTTTTATAAAAACACTTTGAGTTCCAACAGAACTGAAAATAGGCAGTTTTCGAAGTGAACATACAAAGGCATTTACAGTGACAATTATTCAAGATACGACTTCTGCAAATCTACTGAGATAAATAAACTTACGAATTCCCTTTCATCATTGCAGCACCAAATCTTGATTACATCAGATTGGGGCTGTGGCACACACAAATTAATTGAAATCCCCCAAGACTGGCACCAATCTTTCCTGATGGTTTTTTGGGCAACCCTCGTCTGGTAAATTGGTTTCTCAAGACTCGTACCACAATACAATCCCCTCTTCCATCCCTCCACCAGGGGTTGCTAGGGTCTGGAGAAATCAGTTTTCTTCCAGTGCTTGGCAATGTCTCTTTTGTAAATGAGAAGTCCCAGCCGCAATAAGGTAATTTTATATCTGTTTGAGTCCTGGTGAAGATTTACATGCAAGATAGTAATCTTGGGGCCTGTATGCAGTCCCCAACCCTGTACCTTGCCCAAGACTGTACACACACACCCTTCCAGAAGGGGCCGATTACATTGCTGCTCCATATTTTGCAGATTAAATCCCCAGTATGAGTTGCACATCTTAAGCAGATTGGAGTAGTAGTAACACTGAATTTCCACAGCTTAGCACGGGTAAGGTAAGTATGATGCCACTATTTAATTTGGCTAAAACAAAATTGGGGTGCGATGGCTGAGTTTTGTGAGGATGCCCTTGCCTCCCACCAGTTGTCATTAGAAAGTGATTCCAAGTCCTCTTCCCAAGAGCGGTGCAGCTGATCATAGGAGCCTGGGATGTATATAACTAAGGAGTGAGAAGTTTGTGTTATTTTGTGACCCTTCAAATCTGCCATCAATAATTTCATGGGAGTTCCACCAGGTCAGCTATCCAGAGGGGTGAGTGTGTGTTAAGGCTGGAGATAGAGAAATAGCTGACTTCAGTGGAGGTCAAATTCATCTTGTAAATCTGCGAAAGGTCTCATAATGGTGCCTGCTGTTATTTATCAGTTGATAGATGCCTATGATGTCCCGTTACTTAAATCCCTCCAATTCAGAGATTCGACGTAGTCTCTTGCTAACCCAAAGTGTGTTTTCTCCTTTCAGTTTTTGCTTCCACTCCAAGTCTTTATTTGCGTCCTTTCAAATTCTTCATACCAATAGTATGGCGGGGAGAGAGAGAGGCTAACAGCCCCCTCAACCCCATATTGTGGACATAGTATCTGAAACCCTTTGCATCACCCATTTTTTTGGGATGCAGGGGCAGGATCACAGCATGTGTCATGCCACCACTCGTTAAGAATCGCCAAATAAACTGCCCTGTAATAGGAGGTGATTCAGCAGTCACCACCTCATCATCATATGTAGCTCTGAAGCATTTGTTGAAGGCTATTAAAGGGCAGCCCTTGTTCCAAAGAAGCATGGAATCCATCTGTGTAATGAACGTATGCAGTATCAGAAAGAATTGTTTTGTAGCTGGCATAGTTGGTGTGTCAAAGCCATCATTCTAGAAATCAGCGACCTTCCCATTACGGATAGTGGCAGTAATGCCCTATATTGAATATCACTCCTGAGTCTGTGAAATGTTTAGTTCATACACCCCTCAAAGAGATGCATTTTGCTATGGCCAGAGTCTAAAAGGTGTGAGCAGAAGGCCACCAATGGTGGCATGGCTTACAAACTGGCAGACCTGTCATATGATGAAAATGTCGATTCTCAGATTAACATGCATAGAGAATCAGGATTTCATTAAAGACACAGAGGCTAACATTATGCATATAATCTTTTATTTGCCACTCCTGAGCAGCGCCTTTAAAGAACTTCCACCACAACAATCCAGAACTGGAACAACTAAAACACCAATAAATGTCTCCTGCACAGTATCTTTATCCTCTTTTAAATGCAATCCTCCGTAGAAAGCCTTCCTTCGTCTCCTGTTTACCATTCCATATAACAGAGACGTCCGTATGTACGTTACTCTGAAAATAAACATACACTATCAATTTAAACCATAATAAAATACATATCAAAGACCTGAAATGTAAAAAACAAAACCTGAACAAGTAAATAACATAACTCCATTCTTTAATTATTTAATAAAATTAACCTTACATGTCTAAACATTATTATACACTTATTTTAAGTATACATAATACAAAAAACCCCATCAAGGGTGAGGCGGGAGGGATAATGTTAGCCTCCGTGTCTTTAATGAAATCCTGATTCTCTATGCATGTTAATCTGAGAATCGCCATTTCATTACAAGACCGGAGGCTAACATTATGCATGTTGAAAGCCTTTTAATACCACATCAGACATATGCTCTACTGGTCTAAAATAATGTCTTGCAAATGTATCCACATTTGACCAATCTGCAGCTTTCAAAATCTTCTCCGAGCTTCCGCCATATAAACAAGACTTACTTGCCATTGCACCCCTAATAATAATAATAATAATAATACAGTCATTTATAGAGCGCAAACAGCTACCTCCCGAAGGGGGTGTCCCGGTGCTATAGCAACAAGTGACACACGTGGAGCAGGGCTAGAGCAAAATTAGTCACAACTGAAGAGCCACGTTTTAACTGCTTTTCTAAATTGTTGTTCAGAGGTTATCAAGCGTAGCGTATTGGGGAGAGAATTCCATAACCTGGACGCCCGAACATAAAAGATCTGCCACCCATCCGGGCTTTCCTGATACGTGGGGTACAAAGTCGGTTCTGAAAATTTGACCTCAGTAGGCGAGTCTGCTTGTACGCACCTAACCGTTGTCTCAAGTAGCTGAGGCAGGCGCCATGAATTGACCGATGTGCTAGAGTTAAAGCCTTGAATTTAATTCTTTTGGCAACTGGTAACCAGTGTAGTTCTTTAATATGCGGAGAGATATGATGCCGGAGAGGGACATTTCTGATCAATCTTGCAGCCGCATTTTGAACCATTTGCAACTTTCTGACAAGGTAAGCTGGAAGGCCAAGATACAGGCCGTTTGCGTAGTCCAGCCGGGATGTCACTGTGGAATGGACTACGACCTGACGACATAGAATGTGCTTTGAATTTTTCCATATTAACACCAGCTTGACTCATCACCCATCTCACCCATCTTGATATAGTATCTGTACTTACCGCTCTAAAAGGTTTAACAAATAAAATTAACAATTGATGTTCACCATCTCTTCTGTTTTCCGCAACTCTACACTCATACTCTCTCAAACAGTCCACCACACATAACTTCTTGCATTCTTCGTACCTAGGGTAAAACACAGAAGACGACATAGTCTTAGTCCTCTTATGTATCTCAAAAAACACACCATCTGAAATAAAATGTCTATTATTAATCAATAAACATTTCACATCAGACACTCTTCTACATGAAATCAAACATAACAGTGTCGCTAGTTTAATAGAAATATTCTTATTACTCAAATATCTATTTGAAGGCCAGTCACAAAACAATTTTAAAATCAAATTCACATCCCACATAACATCATAACAAGCCTTGGGAGGCCTCTTCAACCTCATGCTCTTAAAACTCTACAAACCAAAACATTACTCCCAACAGATTTTCCACTTCCATTGCATGACCTGCTGAAACTGCCGATCTATAGCAATTAATGGTATGATAACTTAATCCCTTATTAAACTGTTCCACTAAAAAATTTACAAACTCTACAACAGGGGCCTCCACGGGATCCAAACTCCGTTCCAAGCACCAACGCATCCAAACTCTCCAAACACCTTTGTACCTTCTGCTAGTTCCCGGAGCCAATGACTCCTCGAGTAACTCTGCAGCTTCATGCGAAAGTCCCTCGACACAACTGGATCCCCTGATACTTTCCAAACAAGAAGGTCCAGCACCCCACTCAAAATCAAAGGATGAACTTCTCCCTGCTCATTTAAAAGCAAATCCTCTCCTACTTTCATTAAAAAAAGGTACTTCGCAAGCCAATTCCAGCACCGCCGGAAACCAAGCCTGCGAAACCCAAAAGGGAGTGATCAGAACTAACTGACACCCTTCTCTCCTCACTTGCAATAATACCCTCTGTATCATTGCAAATGGAGGAAACACATAACCTCTCAAGTTCATCCTTGTCTGTTGAAATGCATCCGTTGTCATAGCCTCTGGATCTGGCATCCAGCTGTAAAACTTCTCCAACTGGCGAGTCAATCTCGATGCAAACAGATCCACTTCCAATGGACCCAAAACCATCTGTATTTTCTTGAAATACTCCTTTCCCAACATCCAATCGCTGAAATCCCTCACATGCCTGGAATTCCAATCCGCTACCACATGCTTCACTCCTGGAAGATACTCCGCTCTCAGTGCTATTTTGTTCTTTAAACAAAACATCCACAACTCTTTCGCAACATTCGATAGATCTTTTGATCTGCAACCTCCCATACGGTTTATATACGCTACAGCAGAAATGTTGTCCATCTTCAAAAGCACTGTCTGACCTTGCAATCTTTCCTTGAAACTCTTTAATGCATACAAACCTGCTGTCAGCTCCAAATAATTTATATGCAGAACTTTCTCTTCCCTTGTCCAAGCTACACCTGTTTCTTGTTGACCCAGTCGAGCCCCCCAACCTAAAAGGCTCGCATCCGTCTCTAGAATAACATCTGGAAGGCAACCAAAAATTGCCCACCCATTCCAAACCTCCAAATTGTGTAACCACCACTCTAGCTCTTCCTTTGCTTCCACATCCAACACTACCTGGTCCCCATACCACAATCCCGCTCTCAATGCATTCGCTTTCACCCTCTGCAAAGCTCGATAATGCAGGGGACCTGAAAAAATTGCTTTAATTGACGAAGAAACAAACCTAGTATCCTTGCCAAATTTCTTAAAGACTTTGGGGCCGATTCACAGAACTAATCTGAGATAAAATCCTAAACTTACTACTTTTGGTATTCACAGAAGGCATTTAGTAGTAGTAAAGTTAGGACTCCTAACTTTACTACTACTAAACTGAGATAAAATCCTAAACTTACTACTTTTGATATTCACAGAAGGCATTTAGCAGTAGTAAAGTTAGGACTCTAACTTTACTACTACTAAACTGAGATAAAATCCTAAACTTACTACTTTTGGTATTCACAGAAGCCATTTAGTAGTAGTAAAGTTAGGACTCCTAACTTTACTACTACTAAATGCCTTTGTGAATACCAAAAGTCGAAAGTTAGGATTTTGTCTCAGTTTAGTAGTAGTAAAGTTAGGAGTCCTAACTTTACTACTACTAAATGCCTTCTGTGAATACCAAAAGTAGTAAGTTTAGGATTTTATCTCAGATTAGTTCTGTGAATCGGCCCCATACTTATTTTCTTTTGAACTCTCAAAACCTCTTACTTTATCATCTTTACTTTCTTCATAGGCAATCTCAAAACCTCTTCGACTGTATCTATTGTAAAACCAAGGAAATCCAAACTCTGAGCAGGTTGAAAAACTGACTTCTTCTGGTTTATCAAGAAACCTAAATTCCCTAGCATGTCTAAAACAAACTTGAGTTGACTCCTCAACTCCTCTGCATCTTGCGACATCAATAAAATGTTGTCTAAATACACAATTAAACGGAAACCTCTCTCCCTGAAAAAAGCCACAACTACTCTCATCAACTTCGTAAAGCACCAAGGTGCCGAAGATAGGCCAAAAGGTAGACAAAGGAACTGGTACAACTGACCTCTCCATCTGAATTGAAGAATTTTCTGACTGTACTCCCTCATTGGAACCGTGAAGTAAGCATCCTTTAAATCCAACTTCACTAGCCAATCTTTTGATTGCAACATGTCCCTTAGGAGATGAATCCCCTCCATTCTGAAATGTCTGTAAACCAATGAACAATTCAGACTCCTCAAATTTATCACAGGTTTCCAACCTTTTTCTTTCTTTTTTACTAAAAACAATGTGCTTACATAAACTTTTAAATGCTCTCCTATCATACATATTGCTTCTTTTTCTAACATTTCTTTCACTTCTAAATCTAAAATCTCCATTTGCTCTTGGGATAGCACTAACCCTTTGGGTTCCACACTCTGGTATGGACTTTCCACAAAATCTATCTTGAACCCTTGAACTACATTTAAAACCCAAGGGTCCCTTGTAATCTTCTTCCATGCTTCTACATAAAACCTTAAACAACCTCCTACTTTTGCGCGGGAAGAACCAGAAATTGTCTGCATACTCACCTCTTGTTCCTTGACTCGACTGACTTCTTCCTCTTCCCCCTCTAGATCTTTGGAATCATCCTCTTTGAGGGAAAAAACTTGAGGATCCTTGAAAACCCCTTCCTGATCCTCTATTTGTAAAATTGTACTGGGAATTATATTGGGACCTTTGAAAGCCTCGACCAGTATACGGTCCCCGTCTACTGTCCCTGCCAAAAACACCACCAAACACTTTCCTCATGTTTGTCTGCACTTTATCTAGTGCAGTGAAAGTAGAAACATGTTTACCAATACTTTTTACAAAGCCTTCCCCAAACAATAAACCTTTAGCTTCCTCACAAGGTTCTTTTATTGCCAAATCTCCTAATTTAGGAATGATCTTCATTAAAACAGTCTTGTGTCCCTCTGCCAATAACCCTGAATTTGCGTTGCCTAGGAGCACCATAGCTCTCTGGCTCCATCTACTCAATAATTGTACATTCACCTGATCACCATTAATGTAAGCCTCTTCAGACATGTCTAATATCTTCCATAATGGACCCAAAACATTCAATAAACGGTCCTGACAAAGCTTCAACGAACGTTCTAATCCTTTTCTTGGATCCTTTCCTAATTTAAAAAGGTATGAAATTAAATCTAGATCCAGATTAGGTGTTTGGCAGACCTTGTTGTCTTTTTGAGGCCTTGAGCATTTAGCTTTCAATACACTCCTCACTTCCTTTTCTAAAGGTTTCCTCAAGCAGTACTTAATAAATTTAGCGACATGATCTTGCGGCCACCAATCCGCACTTCTTGGATGCCTTAATTCATAAGGGCTAAACATTTCCCCACCAAGTGGGTCCTTTAATATAGGCTTTGAGGAAGAAGCTTGATCGACCTTTAGATCGTCGTTAAGATCATCATCATGATCAACATCAAAAACATACTCATCGTACATTTTATCTCGTCTCTCTTCATTCCTCTCTTCCACATCCATATTATACTCCTCCTCGAAGTCATCCTTTGTGCCGCCAAGGACACCTTTCTCCTGTGTACCGCCAAGGGTACCTCTCTTTTTCATGGAGTTAAATCCATCCTTTCCCTTTTTATTCATGTGCTTTGTTTTCCTAGCCCTTTTTGACGCTCTCTTCTCTCTATTATCTTCTTCCTCATCTGAAAAGGGCCAAAAGTCCTCTTCAGATCTACTATCTTTCCTTTTCTTATCCATTACTATCTCAATTACCCCTCTCATAGAGCTCTTCACCTCACATTGAATTAATTTTCTAAGGCTCTCCTCACTTATTTTTCCTTCTACTACTTGATGGCTTACACTAGCCTCCTCAGAACTCATTATTATTATTTTTTAAATAATATCTTCTAACACTGTTATAAAACTATTTCAAGCTCTGCCCAAACAGCTGATAAAACTTTGTTTCTCCGATCTCCTCTTCGATGTGTAAACAGTTTTTTTTTTTAATTCAATCTAGCACGTTCGCGCTGTCATATTCCCATTAAAACAAGTGGAAAACATCCCAAACCAAAATGGCCGCCGAACTCACGTGAGAACTCGGCGGCCAATCCAAACAAATATCCCCCTGTGACCTCACAGGCTGTCACGCGCTATTACGCTGTGCCCCAAACTTGAACACAACCGTCGTTATCTCGAGGAGGCGCGAGGGGCTAGAATACATCAGAATGAAGCCTCCAGGCGCCCCCCCATGCCTCGAGGACATGCAGTGAATACTCACCGAATTCTCTCTCGCAACCTCAGATACGGCTAAAACTAAACACGGTAAGAACGCGTGTTGAATAAACTAAATATGCCGTTCCTACTAAATCAACGGCAACACAGCTCACAATAAACTTTTTAAACTTCCTCACACAGTACAACTAATATTAAACTGTTAAACCTCAAAAGCTCTAAAAGAAACTACTCATACATACCGCTTCCATAAATTAGAAGCTAAGCAATACGCTTACATCTTAAAATCAAAATATTAACACACAAACCACCAAACAGTTATATCAAAAATAGATTGAACTTATCTGTTCAGGAGCAGCGTTTAAAAGAGGATGAAGATTCTGTGCAGGAGACATTTATTGGTGTTTTAGTTGTTCCAGTTCTGGATTGTTGTGGTGGAAGTTCTTTAAAGGACTGCTCAGGAGGGGCAAATAAAAGATTATATGCATAATGTTAGCCTCTGGTCTTGTAATGAAATCAAGCGGAAACAAAGTTGAGCTTGTACTGAACATCAAAAAAGATTGAATGACTTTGAATTCCTATGATGTTTTGTTTTAGGTTTTATAAAATGGTACAAAGCGTTTTTAGATATTTTGAGTGTAAAGAGGTGTCATTAATTTTTAAGGTGTACAGCTGGAACAGCAACATTAGCAAAATCTAAATGTGATAGGTCACCAATCTGCCAGAGTAAGTTTGGTGCAAAGAGAATAGATCAATGCGGTGGGAGTGACAATCAAAGGCTGATCAGGTGGTGTGGTGAATCCAGAAAAAATTAGAGCTTATGAAGTGTAGACTGTACTTGGAGTTAGTTAAAATTGTAAAGCCTTGATGGATGCTCAACAAAGCAATAAAACTCAGTCCATAACTTTGGATGGAATTGGTTGGCTCGGGTATCTGATTAGCAGAAATGTAGAGCTGAAATAGTGGCTTTGTATGAATGTGTTGCAGTAGATCTGAAAGTGAGTGACATGACTGTCTGAAGATTTAAATATAAGTTTAAAATGAAGAGCCCACATGTAACACAGGTTTGGGAATATAGATGACTATGTCCTCAATGTATTTGAATTCAGACTGAAGAGCATGCAGGACACTAAGCTCTGCTCAGCAGCGTCCACCAGGTGGTGTCTTAGAAGCCATACCTAGTCTGCACCAAGCCAATGGTCCCCATTGTGGGGGTCAGAATCAATAGTTCTGATTTCAGTCATTTAATCAGTATAGCAGTTCGTAGTGGTGGCTTAGTAGACATCGTTGTGTCAAACAGGCAGTGGGCTCTTTTCTGTTATCGTACCGAAGGACCAATTTTGGAAGATACTAATTCTTTAAAGTAAGGTTATCTGACTGCATAGCGATCTGAGTCATTTTCTGACATTGTCGTGATTTAATCTATGCATTTGTGTCATTAAACTATCTCGGACGAAAAATATTTTGTTTGCAACATCTTAGGATAGCTTAATTTCTAAGATTTCGTCATTGTTTTCTGCCTTGTCTGCAGTTTTAAGAAAGGACTAGGTTGATCTCATAACATGTATTTTGTTTATATGAAGTATTAATCTAACATAATTAGTGTTAAACTGTCATTTTTTACTTGCCCACTTTGTTTATTTTTTTTCCATTGTACATCAAAAGGATGACGAGTACTGAAAATGTGTGTGTGCCTATTGGATAGTGCGACTACTATGATCCCCAAAATAACCCTTTCTCGACTCTTCCCCACTCCACCCCTCCTTGCATCATCTCATACCTCTTTTACTATTCCGATCCCCCAAAACAAGCCTTTCTAAACCCTTCCCTCTGACTCTTCCGCTTCCACCTCCCTTTTACTCATCCCAAGCCTCCTCCTACTGCTATGAGCTCCAAAACAAACAAAAAAAAAATCTAAATCGTTCCTTCTTCTATCACCCCACTATCCTTTTCAATCCAAATAACAGGCTAACATGTCCACCACTCAAATTAATTTCATATTTCACTATACTAATTCACCATTAATCCTTTATGGGTTCCAGAGTAGCATGCTACTCGCCGAAAAACCACTTCAATACCTCATCAGGGGTAACACGCACTATATAAATGCAAACCTTTTTCCCTCTTCTATCCCTCCGCTATCCTTGTCAATCCACATAACTGACTAACATATCCACCACTCAAATTACTTTCAAATTTCACTATACTAATTCACCATTAATCTTTATGGGTTCCAGAGTAGCATGCTACTCGCCGAAAAAGCACTTCAATACCTCATCAGGGGTAACAAGCACTATATAAATGCAAACCTTTTTCCCTCTTCTTTCCCTCCGCTATCCTTGTCAATACACATAACTGACTAACATATCCACCACTCAAATTACTTTCATATTTCACCATACTAATTCACCACTAATCCTTTATGGGTTCCGGAGTAGCGTTCTACTCGCCGAAAAAGCGCTTTGACGCCTCATCAGGGGTAGTAAGCGCTATATAAATGCAATTACAATTACAATTCGTTCCCCTGAGAAATGGATCCAAAAAAGAAAAAGAAAAAACACATTGTTGAAAATGTTGTCTTTTTCAGACATTTTTCCCTTCCAAAGTGCAGCCTCAGGTCAGAGAAACAAAAGGAAGAAAAAAAATTGTTCAAACAAAACAAAGTGGCCGCAAAGTGGGCAGGTTGTTATAATCTAAGCCAAACACATTACCACAACTTTACAGAGTTTACCAGTGAAGCACTACTTTCTTTTTCTCGTCTTTCTTTCAACAGCATTGGAACCAAGGCATGCAGCTCTTCTAAACCAATGCTCCTCAAACCTGACAGGCAGCAGCTCTGCAGTTCTAGTTTTAAGATGCATGCATATTCACCGAGGGACCTCTGACCTGACAGACTGGAGCATTTTGCTATACCTGTATGGAGAACTTGTCTGCTCATTCTGAATAAGAGGCCAGAGGCAGAGGCTTGCGCCCAGCAGGACCCGTTGAAGATGGAGGGGCAGATTTACAAGGCCCTTGCGCCACTTTTGCGTCACTTTTCCCATGTTAAAAGTGACGCAAAAGTGGCGCAAGGGGCTTGTAAATCTGCCCCGAAATGTGTATCGGAGCAAACATTAAAAATGCGCCTTGCTGCTTTCTTATTTTTGCCTGTTCTCTCCCCTCTTCTTTTCTCTTCTCTCCTCTCGCTCTTTCCCTTTAACTCTGTTTCTATCTCGCTCCTCTTCACTTGCTGAAAACCGGGACTTCAAGAAACGCTGCCTACCTTCTTTTTCCTCTCCTTTCCTTCAGTCGTTCCCCTGTGAAATGGATCCATAAAAGACATTTTTCCTCGGGACACAAGACAAAGTAGCCGCAAGGTGGCCAGATTGGTTTGATTCACACCCAAACACATTAGCGCCACTTTACAGAGTTTGCCAATGAAGGGCTACTTTAGAACTGTTCAAGCTCTGAACGTGTACATTGTACTTTCACTTCTGTAATCCCTAATGCAGCAGGAGGAAGCAGGCACCTATTACAACTGTTCTGCGTCACGTAGTGACGTCTGTGTGTGCATGCAGCCAGTAAGATGGCACCATTTTTTCCTACCTGAGGGAGACCTTTTTTTGTGGCCAAACAGATGAATATTGCAGTCATCACGCCCCTCAGCTGATTTTGCAATTATTTTGCAAATCGCGAACTCGTGAAATGTTGGAAGGACTGTTAGATGAAAGGCTGGGGCTGTAGGCTTATCTGGCAAAGATAGCAACATGGGATTCAAAGGTGTTCACCTTTATTTGGCTTCAACACCTGAACAAAAATTCCTCTTATAGGCTTATTCATGTATTTATGCATTGTTAAGTGGCTCATTAAGCCTTATGAAAAGGATGCATTCTGATTTGCAGCACTGCTGTCAATATTTATCTGAAACAGACATTGATTTTCAGAATGGAATTTCCAACTAAAGAAAGTAAGGGGCATATCAACAAGGCCATGCGATAATTATCGCTCAGCGCTCTTAGCGCGAGGATAATTATCGCCGGCCAACTCCGAATCTTATCGCGGAGATAGCGTGCTATCAGCAATGCTTATCTCCAAAGCGATAAGATTCAGAGCGCTAGCTGCCACTTGTGCGAATATCGCTGGAAATACAGCGATAATCGCACAAGGTTTGGCGATAGCTTGCTGATAGGGCAAGACATACTTAGCCATGATATCCACCTTACATAGGATATCATGGCTAAGTCAGTCTAGAAGCAGGCGTAAGGAAAGTAGCAATAACAGAGGTTATCGCTACTTTGCTTGTCGCTCTGCTTGTTAGCGTGCAGCTTGATAATTGGAGAAATGTCGGTTAGCGACATTTCTCCAGTTATCTCAGCACGGAACGCCCACTTTGCATCTCATTAGAGATGCAGAGATGGGCGTTGGGGAAAAGGGCGATAATGCAAGGTTTCACGCGAAAGCGTGACCTTGCTGATTAGGCGATAAAATTATCGCCGCTTTTCGTCTGAAAACGGACACAAAAGCGGCGATAATTGTTTATCGCCTCGTTGTTGATATGCCCCTAAGTCAGGTGAACCAGATTTTAAATTGTCTTTAGCATGGCAAAGGGGTATGAAAATGAACTACTGAGTAGCCATTAGGAAGGTAAGAACACGCAGAAACTGCCCCGTAGAGAGTGGAGAAAGGAAGTCAAAGGATGTGTGCGCCTGTTTTAACATTATGTACTTACGGAATGGTTTACTTATGTGGCAGGAACGACTAAAATGTCTCTTTTCGGGTACTAAAAATATTGTTGCTTTTAGCATTTTTTTAATCAGTTTTATATAGCGCGAAGTCGACCCGAAAGTATTGGCGTGCTTTACATTACCACTAGTTACATTACACAAGGACACATTAATTTTTTTGGGGGGGTTTAAGCACTGGGCGATTAAGTGATTCACACATAATCACAGGATGTTGAACCAATGCAGAGACTTGAACCCGGTTCCCCAATTTCAAATTCGGCAGCTGTGACCGTTACACACATCCTCACCCCTTAATATTTTTTCTATTGGTGGGGATACAACATCTTCCCCAACAACAAATTTTACAAAAACCAAGACAAAACAAAGCAAGCATTATAAAATTCCAAAGGCAGTCAGACAATGGCAGACATATTGCCTTTGCCAATCCTTGTTTTCAAACAAACTGATGAGTTCGACAGTTACTCATCCCTGAGCTTACAGACGCTTTACAGCATATGTAAAAGGCATTGCCAAAGCCAATAGGTCCCAAATAAGAGACTTATTGGCTTTGCCAACGCAGGATGTTAAATTAATACCCTTGTTGCAACATGCAACCTCAGTGCAACTTCATTAATTTGAGAGAGAGATTGCAAACTTCCAGATGCTGAGAATTAGGTGAGTGGCTACATTCTGCACTGATTCCAAACGTTCAGTTTGTAATTTAGGTAATCCTCCATCAAAGTGTGAGCACAGTTTGGGTATTTTGTTTTGATTGTTACTCCAACAACTCCTTAATGATAAGACTGAACAAGGAAATGGAGGAATTGCTCTAACTGTCTGAGACCATGAAAGGCCCAATATGTGCCTCAGATATGAGTGTGGTGTACCAGACCCTCCCCACTTTTTTACTTCATGAATGAAATAATGAAAGAAGAGACGCTTATAGAGCACAACTGTTGCTTTAGAAGAAGTATTCTGGCACGAGCGAGAAGACGGGAAGGGGGGGGAGGGTGACAGCTCGCCGAACAGCATCGTTTTCAGCTGAGCTTTAAACAAGATTTCGGAAGGTGTAGATCAGAGAGGGAGGGTGTTCCAGAGACATGCAAGAACTGCAAAGGATCTGCCCGCTGCTCTGGCTCTACGATACCTAGGGGTGCACAGGAGGTTGAGAGTGGAGGAACAAAGAGCCCTTAGTGGAGATTAGGGATGAAGTATGTCTTAAATGTATGTGGGGCCTCTTTGGTGGAGGGCTCTGTAAATGATCAGGAGAGTTTTGAATTTTATTCTGGACTTGATTGGTAGTCAGTGTAATTCTTTGAGCCCTTGTCTGATGGACTAATGTTTTGGGATAGATATTCGGGATAAGCCTTGCTGCAGCATTTTATACATGGTGCTGTCAGGCCAGTAGAGTCTGGGTACCACCTAGACAGAGTATGTTGGCATAGTCCATTCTGAAAGTGATGAGTGCATGTACAATCCCCTTGTGGGTGTCCATTGGCAACTATTTGAGCAAAATTCTCAAGGATTTTAGCAAATCGAAACCGGTGGCAGCCGTGGCCTTTACCTGGGGTTTGAAGGAGAGGGTGGTATCCATCATGGCCCCCAGGTTCCTAATGACCGTGGAAGGGGTGGGGGCTGGTCCTAAGTGAGACAGCCATAGACACAAGGCATCAAGAGAGGAGGAAGACCCAAATGTCATAATTTCCATTTTGTCAGAATTTAGTTGTAAACAGCTATTAAGCATCCATTGAGCTATGGATCTGAGACAGCCCTGAAAGTTCTCAATTAAGGTATCATTGAGTTGATGAAAAGATAGCATAAGTTGCGTATCGTCCACGTATGAGACTATGTTCATACCCCAACTTTGTGCTACTAGTGTTAGTGGGGATAGATAGATTTTGAAGAGAGTTGGGCTTAATGATGAGCCTTGGGGGACACACAGCCTTTGGTTCTAGACTGGGAGGTGAAGGGTGAGAGGAAGACTGCCTGTTCCCTATCTGCTAGGAAGGAGCATAACCATTTAAGAGCACGGCCTGTGATACCCGCCTCCTCCAGTCTTTGTAAGAGGATCGGGTGAGACACAGTATTGAAAGTGCCGGAGAGGTCAAGTAGGATGACCACCGCCATTTGTCCTGAGTCGAGGTTGCTTCTGATGTATTCGGGGACCACAAGGAGGGCAAGTTCTGTGCTGAAACCAACTCGGAAACCAGACTAAGAATGTAGAATGAGTGTAGAATCTTGTTCTGTTCCACATAGCTGGTGATCTGACGATTCACCAGGGATTCTAGCATCTTGCCAAAATGAGGGCGGAGGGAAATGGCCCATAGTTTTATTTATATATAGCTCAGGATGCGAGGGTCGGCATTAGCTTTCTTTAATAGCAGGATCAGAAGTGCCTTTTTCCAGTTAAGAGGCACCATTCCGCATTCTAGGCACAAACTGAAGAGGGCATTGATTTGTGGATCATCAGTATATGAGAGGGTAATACTAAATAAAATGAGAAATTGAGGAATCGAGTCAATATACTGAAGTCTATTGCGGGAAATCTCAGGATGGTTTTCAAGGGATCATTAAGACCTAACACCCTAACTTACAGATTTCGTCCATTGGAAATCCTGATGGCTCCCTTTCTAGGTCAATGGACCTTGGCCACTGTATTTGAATGGAGCTGGAATGAAAATACAAATCATGCATATATCATCAACTGTCAGATTCTTAATGTTCCGTCAATGATGAGAGGTTGGTGAACTTTTCAAAACCATGTATTTGTCTTAAAGGATTAGTATGGTTTTGTCATCATTATTCAGATTAGTCCAGTTTATAGAAATACCAAATAAAAAATTGATTTGTGAAAATGAAAGTGTTCACTACAGGAAAATTGTCACTAAACTAGCTAAGAGCCTGTTCTACCCTAATATAGAAACCATGAAGAGTTCCTTTTTTGGAAAAGAGAATTAGAACTTCCCATGAAGAGTCGTTCTAGAAACTCAGCTGAGTACCCTCCAACTGCTGTAGCAACCGTTAAAATATCAGTAAAGAAGGAAATGATCGCTGCAGTAGCATTGAGCAGGGAAAGGGTTTAGGTAGGTAGAGAATAAAGTCATCTTTAGCAATAGCTGTAGGTAACAAAAAGTAAGAATAGGTCAAGTCTTGAGTCTCAAAATGAGTCCCAAATAAGGGTCAAGAGAAAATGCGAGAGAGTCTGCGTCTTTGCACAAGGGTGTCTCTGAGTGTGTCTGGACCGTCTAGCTTGGAACTCTTATTAATATAAAATCACACAATACTGTACCGAACTTACAAATGGTTAGTAGTTCTTTAATGGAAACCGCTCATATGGTGGTGTTGTCAACTGCAATGCTTCTCCTCTTGATTCCCACAGTAAACATTCACACCAGCGTATAGTAAAACAATGTTTCGTACATTAGCAATATGGAAGAAAGTTTGCATGAGAACCTTCTTACTAAGCTAAAAGATGGGCTCTATGTCCATTGTGAATACATAAGCGAGTTGAATATGATGAGACAAAACTAGCAATAATGTACTGGTGAGGCACAAATAAAATGTATCTAAATTATTATTTATTCTAACAATCACCGCAGAGTTATTTGTTCAACATAAATGAGCTAATGTGGTAGGATGAAGCTAAGGAAACATAAGCTTGAAGTTAGCACATTCTCAAGTAAGATGCTGGTGCTAGGTAAAATTTTCTAAATAAGCGTCTATTAAGCTATGAGCAAGAGTCGAAAGAGAAAGGCTTTGGGCCTACTAAAAGGGCACAGTTAAGAATGATAGCATGGTACAAAAGTTTCTTAGTGTTATTTCATATACATTTAGGTAAGCTTGTTTTCTCTATGTGCTATTAATGGCTGAATTATTTAGCAACATTAATAAAGGCATTTTTAAAAGAATTCTTTCACATTATAAAGCAAGCACATTTTTTTACGTGTCATTTTCTATGTGAAACCATTTCAGCAGCAGTTTAAATGCATTCTAAGGTGCAATTCAAATATGGTTTGCAAGGCGAAATTTGATTTTTAAAATGATTTCCCACACTATAAGTGGGGCCTAGCTGAACAAGCATTTGCAATGCAATCGGTCTCGCCTTTGGGACCTTATATGTATTTAGCTATGCAGCACATTAGCCTGGGTGCTGAAACATCTACTGTTCTTTAACATGGAGGGAAGGTAAGCACCAAACTGCGTGACACACCAGGTATGGGAACACATGGAGAGAAATATTGCCTTTCAGTGGGAAATGGTATAGTCCAAAGCTCTGTTTTTAATATAAAATCAGGGCCTTTGGTGGTCATATCACTGAAAATACAAGATGTGAAAAAATATTATTGTCTACGGGTGCTTGTGGAAGACAATTTCTATGGACTGGAATCTAGCGAATGCTAAAGTGATTCTGGTATTTTACTGACCTCTAATGATCGTTTTCTATCAAGAAAGTTAAATAGAGGCAGTTGCCAGAAAAAATTAAAAAAGAAAGTCCCTCAGCAGAAAGCAATTCTGATATTTTACTGACCTCTGCTGGTTGTTTTCTATCAAGACAGTTAAATAGAGGCAATTGAACAGAAAAAAGTCCCTAAGCGGAAGCAGACCAGTCCTAGGGCTGATCTCCAGAGCCAACAAAGTACATACATATAAAAGTAGATACTAAAGTATATACAAGTGGTCTTGAATGCTCGACCTAAAAATCTTCTGCTGTGACTCCATTTAGTAAACTTGAGGCTGCTTAAGTTCATTTATGTGACCATTTCTTCCATATCCTGCCTCAGAGTGAGAAATTCATTTTATGAACTATTGATACATCAATAAATCTGCATGACATTTACATTGGACTGTCTTAAAGTCTAGGATAGAGATTTAATAAAAACATGAATTAATGAAGGTGATAAAAGTGAACCTTCCAGGACATCCCTTGAATCAAGCCAATGATGAGTCAGAGACATGTACCACCATTCAACATTGCTTGAAGTTTAATTTGAAGTCCATCATATCAAATGCGATGAACAGGTTAAGGAGAATGAGCAAAGAAAGCTATTCTTCATCTGCCACTACCAAGATCTTGTCCAAAATTGACTTTATCATAGTTGCAGTCCACTGCTATGATCTGCAACTCTACTGGTAAAGATCGAGTGGTACATGGAGTAATGCTAATTGCTATGTGGCAGGTCTCCCCTGGTGGGAAAACGGTGGGAGAATGTCACATTTATAACACGTTGAAAACATTTGACCAAGCATAGCTTCAACCTCTGATTTCAGGGGTCATGAAGACAAAGTTTCAGGCTATCACATCAGTTCTGTCCTAGAATTTGTGTTAGCAGGGGCCTGCTTGAAGGCAACTTGAATGTCTGTAACCATTTATGTGTTAAAGAATTGGTTGCAAGACTCGTCTAAGGCACGTGAGGAGCGGTTTGAGCAGAAGACACACTCAGTTAATAAGGGCCTGATTAGTTTGGCAGAAAGAGTACAGCCACTGAAACGGCATCGGATTCCCTGCCGCCCAGTTGGCGGTCCTCCCACCCAATTACAATGCATGCAGTTCCATAGATGAAAGACTGCTGCAGGACCACCGTGGCCACCAGGAAATCTCGTCCGCGGCGGAATAAGCCAATGCATCTGTCGGAGGGCAGGCCGCCAGTTTTTCCTTCACACCTGAGCTGGCGGAATGTATCGCATATAAGGCACAAACTCACCTTAACTCACCTTCACACTTCCTGTTCCACCATGGAGCCAATCCTGCAATCCTGCCATTGCTGCTGCTGATTGAACTCGAAGCCTATTAACCCCATTGTTGCCGTAACCAAACATAAGTCACTCAAATACCTATGACACATCCACTTGGCTGTTTGCATTTGCTCAGGACTCATTTTTTTTACATCACTCACACAAACAATAGCAGATCAACGTGCACTGCATATGTCTCTAATGTTGACGTTAGCAAAATTTTAACTAACACACCTGTACAACCACATTGTGTCCATAATTTTGCTGCTAGCTGGCAACAAACAATACACACTTTCACAAAAAGGAATAGCAAATCTTAAAGCAAAAACTCAAAATATAGGTGTGGTTAAATTAATTACTTACATTTTCACAAGCAAAACATTTGCATCACACATCATTGGGATAAGTGCAATGTAAGATCATGTAGAAATTTCTCTACACAAGGGGTAATCGTCAGCCATGCATTACCTGGAAAAACAATGGCAGTCCCAATTATGAGCCACACTCTACTACATCATCCATGTAACTACTCCCCTTGTCTAGAGCAAGTCCTGTATTGTATACTATTTCAAAGGTCACATCATATAACAAGGTGCAATCCAGATATGTACAGACTTATCAGTAATCAAGCTGAATCAAACACACCTGTAGTAAACTATCCTGAAAGCAATTGTCAACAACTAATTTTTGGAGCTAGTGTCCACAACTATGTTGAATGGCTGAACCTAAATTCAAATGAGAATTGCATATCATGTTAACCAGTGTATGGACTTTTCATAGTAGACATTAAAAAAGTAAGCAGTAGTTCATGCTCTCATGCTAAAGAAAAATATGTACCACACATCTTTAAATGGAACAGTGCTAGAAATTAAACAATTGCCAAGGAAAATGAATGCTAGGCCTAACTTGCTCAAATTCAAAATGTGATTTAATATCACAATGGAGATATGTCTCTCAGTAACTCACATAGAAAGGGAACAAAAAGAAGCCAAATGGCAATCCATCTCAAATGGCCAAGCCCTGCAGATTGTTGTGCTGCAGCACGCTTGCCTCCAAGAACACTTCCAGGGGAACCTCTGTAGGAACGGGTATCTAGTGGTAGTGCACAGTGCAGGCACCTCAATGATGTCACTTGGGAGGGGTGGACTTGTATTTGGTAGGGGTGGACTTAGGTTTGGGAGGGGTGGATTTGCTTTTGCGAGGGTTTTTTCTCTCAGGGGTAGATCTGGATTCATGAGTGGGGGAACAGTTTTGTGAGGGGTGGATTGGGATGTGGAAGGGATGGGTTGGGGTGTGGAAGGGGCAATTTTGGCTTTGGGAGGGTTCAGCTGTGACAGGAATAAGGCCAAGGGCGAATAACAAGCTCTCACAGGGAAAATGGGTAGGATGTTCGTGAGGGAGTAGGGGTTGGGAGGTAGAGGGAGTGGAAGTCTCAAGTGTGGGTGTTGTTGGTGCAGGTGTCTGTGTGTCTGAAGTATCTTGTGCACATTTGGGGGGGGTTTTGTAGGTGTCTATTGCGTGGGTGAGTGTGGGCATTTGCATTTTTTGGGGGGTGATGTGGAGGTGCTGGGTATGATGGGTGTTTTGGGTGTTTCTGTGGTTGCCGGTGTGGTGTCTGGAAGTATGCTGGGTGTTGTGAATGTGTCTGTGGTTGCAGGTGTGGTGTCTGGGGTATGCTGGGTGTTGTGGATGTGTCTGTGGTTGCAGGAGGGGTATCTGGGGATATGTTGGGTGTTGTGATGTCTCTGTGGTTGCAGATGTGGTGTCGGGGTGTATGCTGGGTGTTGTAGATGTGTCTGTGGTTGAGGGTGCGGTGTTTGGGGTATGATGGGTGTTGTGGATGTGTCTGTGGTTGCTGGTGTGTTGTCTGCGGGTATGCTGGGTGTTGTGGATGTGTCTGTGGTTGCAGGTGTGGTGTCTGGGGGTATGATGGGTGTTGTGGATGTGTCTGTGGTTACGGGTATGGTGTCTGGGGGTATGATGGGTGTTGTGAATATGTCTGTGGTTGTGGGTATGGTGTCCGGGGGTAGGCCGTTGTGGTGGTGGTGGTGAGGGGGGTGACTGTCAGGTGAGTGGTTGCGTGCTTCTGTGTTTTTAGGTGTTTCTGTTTGCGTGTGCTGCTTGGGGCGGTTGAAGTGGGTGTGTGCATATGTGTGAGTGTGCTTTTGACTGGCATGGGAATAGGGAATTGGGATGGAGAAGAGGCAGGAGGTGGAGCTGAAGTTTGGGATGGTGGAAGGCTGCCGTGAGTGAGGAGTCCAGAGGCTGAAAAAATCTCGGTAGGCCACACATAGCACTGTGGATGCCTACCAGGTAGGCCTCCATCTGTTGCAAGTGTCTGCATTGCCCCTGGATGGCATTCAGTTGTGCCATCTGTCCTACAGAGATGTGTCTCAGAAGGTCAATAGCCGCCTCACTCGGGGCAGCGGGGAGTACAGGGACAGGGGCTAAGGTGCCTGGAGAGAAGAAGAATGACTCCCTTTTTAGGGGAGTGGGACCGGCCAACTGGGTGGGGAGCAACAGGGAGGGTGGAGATGGATGTTGGGGTGGTGGACAAGGATGGTGTTGGTACTGTTCCTGTGTGTTCCACCACCACTAGGGAGTTTCCACTGGAGGATGACTCTGCAGATGATGATGTTGAGCCTGCGTACTCCGTGGCACTCCCCTCACCCTCCGGGCCACTGGCTCCCTCTTTGTCTGTAGTGTCACTACTAGGAACACTGTGGCCAGCTGCTTCCCCAACAATGTTGGCCCTGTCTCCTCCGCTTGCCTGGGATGATACTGAAATTACATTTAAAATAGGTTTATTGCATCTCCACGAACACACTGGACCAGGAGGGTTTACCACAGAACATTTCTAAAGTGCACAGATGACTACAGCTACAAGGTCCACTATAGTGGCTTCAACATTAGCATGAACACATGCATGCATGCTACATGACCTGTAAACAGTTGCTCACAGTGGTGTCATAACCATAGACAGCTCCAATTGCGTGAGGAAACTCACCTCAACTCCATCCTCATGCATATAGTAGGATGCTTGATCACCTTGTATACTTTGTCCCCTTGTAGTATACCATAGTGACCTGATGTCATCAAATAGGATGTCTATAACAAAATAATTTCAACAGAATCCACAGAAGGCCCTGCAATCAGCAAATGGTCATATACCTAAAACCACATCATGATGAAATGATGGTTAAGTAATACAGCTATGTTGCAGCAATATGTGTAGTAGTAGAAATCAGGTAACATGCAAATGCTCATTTCACACTGTTGACACTTCCTAATTGAAACTTCCTCATAAGTCCACTGTCAGAATAGTCTAATTAAACCTGTACTTAAGTAGCTTTGCTATGTATCACACGTAGCACAGAAAAGTAGACTGGAGACATTCTGGCCCAAAGTTTTGGGAGATTTGTCTACAAATATTCACACCATAAGAATTCACTTAGGCCTAGGGACATCCCCAATCAAGCTTGGTATTGGTGAGAACACCATTCTTACATTGCATACCTAAAAGCCACTGGACCATTGAAGGTTGTTGAGGCTCAGTGAATCTCTATGACATAAAGAGGTGGTTTCACTTTTGTCCTAATGGGAAGGCACATCACAGTACCTTTTTGTATCACAAACACAAATTGTCTTGTAATACTAAGTGTAGACACTTACATATGACCCCTACATTTCTGCATGTCACTCCCTTATGCATGTCAACAGTCAGTGAATGAACCTTGCCAAATTGACAAGTGCAGTTCACATAACTGAATACTGCCACATCTATGCCATGGAAATTGCAATAGTGACAAATTACTGTAAGTCTACCTGTCATGTCCTTCATTGTTTCATCATTTGGACCTGACCAATATCATTGAGCAATGGCTTAGGGTATGTGTCACCCACCTACCAATGTGTACACAGTCCAGTCTGTGGTAGCACATGAACTGTATACCTATCACAGATAACTATTTCCAAATACAGATTGGCCTACATACACATTTTGATGGAATAAGACATCAACCTATGAAGACACTTAGATCAGGTATGAAACAGGAGTTCAGATGATACTACAACAGGAAAAGGTACACATGCCAATATGTAGGCACTAATACTGATGGCACCAGTGATGTTTGAAATCTCATGCTACTGTAGATTCCCAATTTACCAATGGGAAGTATTTCCCAGTCACTGCATCGAAAGTGCACCGTATGCTATGTCACATATAAGAGGGCCACCATCACATGAGACACAGTAGTGAGGGAGCATCAGTTCTGACACAATGAAGACAAGTGAGCTGTTTGTGACAACTGTCACCCAGAACATAAAACAACTTTAGGTGATTTATGACTTTAGTGTCTGTTTAAGTCAGAAAATTGGTAATTGACTGAACTCTGCTTTGTTTCTGGTCAAAAAGAAAGTAGGCAAAGTACATCATCATTCACCTGCTACCAGACCTACATATTAAACAACTCTTCTAGTACGTTGGACATGAATCACCCTCAGTGTTGATGGGGAAATGGCTGCCTGTTACCAAACAAAATGGCATTGCAACATGTAGATTTCTGGTCAGGACTTACCCCCTTGGAGCTGCTGTTGGGTCTTCAACAGCCCATCCATCCCAGGAATGGCCACCGCCAGTATGTGGGACACTGGGGGGGTTCGGCGCACGCCCAGCATACGTTGGGAGGACTTCTGCGATCTTCTGCGATCTTCTGGGTCCAGCGCCTCAGGTTCTCCCATCTCTTTTGTCAATGGACGTTGCGCTACTTGTAGATCCTCAGGCTCCACACCTTCCTAGCAATGCCCCGCTTTTGATGGGCGTTAACCTGTATGAACGCAAGAGAGAAAATCCAGATTGTAAATAAAACGTTTTATATATCAGTTGTGATGTGTTACATTGTAAATACATCTAGCACACTCATTACTCAAAAGTTAACACACAACTTATGTAGTTTTCACATGCTGAGCACTACTAATACATGGATACACACATTTTTATCAGTATTCTGACTATCCTCATACCTGGTCATGTCCTAAAATGACTAAGGCAGCCCACTAACATCCTCATGGCCAGGCCCATCTTTCATGTACTGTGATGTGAGGTACTATGACACCGAAGAAAACAATGTGGTCTATTGAAGGCTAACCAACCTTTGCATTATTGTACGGACACCTCCACAGCCAGGCCCATTGACTTGAGGGCTACGGTCCTTAGAGCCTGGTACCCTAGTATAGACTACATTCTACGACTGATGTCACTATGAAAGGGCTCCCATGTATGTCAGTGAGAGCTTGCTCTCTGGGGATGTTTGGACATGTGTATTCATAGATGGGATATCTAACTACGGGTGATGTAGTATATGTGTCATGAACTAGCATCACAGGACACACCTTTTGCCATATGTGGCACTGCTACAGGGATGACATCAACATACAATTGTATGTCCCGTTGGATTATTTGAACATGAAAAAGCTGGTGATTCACCTATACAACACCTGTTATGAAGTAACCAACTATCTACACTGTTAATGTGTCACATGTGAGATAGGGCTGTACAGTGCAAGCAATACTCATGGAATAGTGAAAGTAGGCCTGTGGAAGTAAGGGGCCTGTCATTAGGAAATCACACACCTTGGAAATGTAGGCAAATGGACTGAAGTATCAGGTCACGGGGTAACCACAATCACCATTCCAAATGATGTCCATGTGATAACAATCTGGGGGAGTAGTGTTTGTAACAACTCAATTTGTGAGCATCCAAGGACCTACAGGTCAACAGGGATGTAACTCTGTGCATCAGTTGTACTGCCACAGAGACTCAACCCCAGCCTGGACATGGTTCTGACCGTGCACAGCTTATTGTCAGGCCTTGCTCGCTGCAGGCTGAGCATGCTGATGTCACCAGCACATTTCCAACATATCTAAATGAAAAGGGTCAACTTGGAGCTGTCAAATAGGTGACCTTAAGGCTGTGTGCCACACTGAAGGGGTCTGTGAGCTATTGCTAGCTCCCAGACAAGTGTTTGGAGAGCACTAGTTTTGGTTGAGTGATATGGGGGACTGCTCCAGACAGAGTACATACACAGCTCATGCTGTAAAGGCTATACAATTGTCTTCACATTATCAGAGTTTTATCAATATCACAGGTACAATGAACTACATGAATGCATAGATGCCCACATACACACCAAGTAGAATCTCAGGCTTTACACATAATACACATCCCAATGGTGATGTTACAATCACAATGTATAGTGGTCAACCATCCCTAACATTAGTAGGGACCAACAAATGATACAACACTTAATAGACCTAACTCTGGAACTCATGGGTACATTGTAGCCTGTGGAAATGGCAAAGAGGGAGTTACACAGAGTAAGATATGTATGTCAGATAGTTACCTGTTCCTCTAGTGAGTCATAGAGGTGGCCATACAGAGGAAGGACCTCTTCAGCCAGCAGCTCCAGCTCCTCTGCAGAGAAGGCATGGTCCCTCTCACCTGCTTGGCCTGGCATGATTGCTCCCAGAGGTGGCAAACAGCAGTTAAAGTGGAGGAGGTGTTGATACCAGCAGTGTCAGGAGGCAAGTGAGGTATTTTTCAAACCACAGCGTACATGTACGTGGTAATCAGCGGAGACAGACACAGCCATTGGCCCTGTACCATCACAATCACCAAATTTAGCCTATGGCTGTGCCTGTCGTGGATTAAAATTCCCACAGTGCGATCGGCTTCCACCAGGGTGGGGAGGTTCAGAATGTCCAATATGCGAGGTCAGGCATCCACCATTTTAGCATCCGCCATTTTAGCAGTTGGAAGTATAGTATTGGTGACTGTTAAGTGCTTCACTATTACTCCAAATAAGGGGTTACATGTTTACATATTGACTACTCTATTGCCATGTAATTTCCATTACACAAATCATCTGTGTAGTGCGTTACTGTGCATAAATGCTATATTTGCGCAGTGCACTGTACACCTCTGTTGACCAACAATATCCATAAAAACAATATTAAGATGCTGATAATACATTTTTGGATGTATAATTTGCACATTTATGTTAGAGGCACATGTGAAGGCCACAATGGGTATTATTGGTGGATGTTGGACAGTCGACAACTATTATGTGAATAATGTGTAATGCTTTCTGAACCAGTAATGTTTTGTCACATGACTTTTGGGTTACTCTTCACATATGTAACTGTGGACACTGTGACCAATGTTCAAAATTGTTTTCACTCCACACAAAGGTACCCTGGGAGAGAGAGGAGATGACAGCCTCCAGAGTACTGCCCATTTCCACACCTTCAGACCTTGGAAGAAAGGGATATCATCAAGAAGTTGCGTTTGAATAGGCAAACCATACTGGATTTATGTCATCAGTTGGAGCCTGACCTCCTTCCTCAAAACACTAATCCCACATGTATCCTACCAATTGGGAAACTTATGGCAGTACTGCACTTTCTGGCCACAGGTTCCTTTCAATACAATGTGGCAATATCTGGTGGTATATCACAACCAATATTCATTGGTGTACTACAAGACATGCTTTCAGCAATGATGAGACACATTGACAGCTACATCCAGTTCCCCAGACATGAGGATTTAGCCAATGTGAAGGATGACTTCTATGGATTTGGTCGCCTCCCACATGTGGTTGGAGCCATTGATGGCCCCATATTGCCTTAGTACAACCGCAAGCTGGTGAACAAGTTCACCATAACAGGAAGCATTTCTATTCTATCAACGTGCAAGTTGTCTGCTTACTGGATTTGTATATCTCAAACGCCTCTGCCCGGTTCCCAGGATCAGCCCATGATTCCTTTGTACTGCGGAACAGCACCATATCCCAGTTGATGTCACAACTACTACAGGAGAGGGCCTGCTTCTTGGTAAGTATGATCTGTCCTAAATTTGTGTGGGTAATGTCAGGTGGTAGAATCAGGAAGTGTGTAACTTATTGTTGCACTTATGTCTGCCTTCCATCTAGGAGACTCAACGTATCCCCACCTTCCATGGCTGTTGGCACTGCTAAAGAATCCAACACTGCCAAGGGAAATCCGCTTCAATGAGGCCCATGGAAGGACACAGCAGTCAGTGGAGCGGGCTTTTGGGATCCTGAAGTCCAGATTTAGATGTCTGGACAAAACTGGGGGAGAACCTCCTCTACTCACCCGGGAAGGTGTGTCAAATCACCATGGGCTGCTGCATGCTCCACAACATTGCCCTGTGAAGGAACACCCCTTATATCACAGAGGATGGAGATCATGAAGTGTCACTGGATGAGTATCCTGAAATGCCAAATGATAATGATAGTGGTGAAGAAGAAGAGCTGACTTGCATCAAGATCTCATCAACAACTTCTCATGAGTGTAAGTATTTTGTGAAATGTCATGACTTTGGCTATTACAGCAACTCAACTGGTGATGATGAGAGGAGTATGTTAGGGTAAAATATTAGGAAGGTCAAGCTCTGGGAAATACAGGTGAAAGGTGTTTATTGAGGAAGGTTTTGGCACATGGTCATTTTGTTTATGTTGCTTTGTGTTGCTTTGATTTTTGTCATGGACTGTGTTCTCCAGAAGTTGACTATGTGAATTGTTCTATATGTATGATTTTATAATTAATTTATTTGTTTTGGTCTGTTTTACATACCTTAACCATGGGCATCTTCATTTGGACATTTCAAAGTTGTGACATTTACGATTATATGTTGCAGAGTGGAAGTACAGAGGGACATGGGTTGTTCCTAGGAATGACTGTCACAGATTTTGCGTGTACAAATATTGGACCAAGACCACTCACACAGTGATAGGATGGAAGTTATGAGGAATCCATTGTTCTTGTTCCTTGTCGTGTGATGGTCCTAATGCAATATGTGTGCCATCATGTGAGCCAACATAATGTTGTTGTGGGCCCAAATCATGATATTCCCCGTTCATATTGGCTAAATCCTCATTGTGTGCAAAGTGTATGTAGCTCTTGATGTGTCTCCTCATTGTAGGCCAAAGTGCTTGTGGCACATCACTGAAATTTGATTGTGACATTCCACCAGATACTGCAACAATGTATTGGAATGATCCTGTGATCAGAAAATGTAGTACTGCCATGAGTTTTTCTATTGGTGTCATTGAGGTGGGAATCCTTTTGTGACCAAGGCGATATGGCACCAGCTGATGACACTGATCAATTTTATTTTGTCTATTCAATATGAAATTGTCTGATGTATCCCCTCCTTCCATGTTGTTAAGGTCTGCAACTGAAAAAGTGATCACTGGCTCAGAATATCTGAGTCACGTATGATATGCTATGTTTCTGACATAATGCAAGCCTATTGTTGGTACAATGGAATAAAAATGGTATATGAGAATACACTTCCATGTATGTGTTGGTGAGACATTGTTGTGATCCTGAGCTAAACATTGTGTACATGCAACATATCTATGCTTACACAAGTTGATATTTTTGGCATTGTAAAGTTCAGATTGGAGTACATATATAAATTGCTAGTTGTAAGATATACTACAGCAGGCAAGAGTTTCAGACTAGTGGATTTATTTAAGTGAACAAGGAGAAAATAAACCTTGTGCAAAACCAAAAAGGAAAAAAGTAAGTTGAAGTCAGTCATGGTGAATGAAACCATAGTTGTAGATGCCAAATAATTTGAAGTCCAATGTCCAAAATACTATTAGCATCAGAAAGGTAAATGTGTCCAGAAATAGTCCACAGAGTGAATGTGTTAGACACACTGGAGGCAATTAGGTTTGAGGTTTTTTGCAGGCGATGGTGGAGGTCTTGCCATCCGCACCTCCTGGTGATTTGTGTGGACGTTCTCATTTGACAGTGCGGGGGGGATCCATAGCTGCAGGGACACGGGTGTCTGCAGGTATGTCTTCCTCTGGCAGGACATTCCTTCCTGTGGCTACCACAGATGTTGATGGGCCTGATGTTGTTGGACCACAAGAAGAGATAGATGGTGCTGGGAAAGCCCTGCACAAATGTGCGTGAATGTACTGCAGCACCCCAAATTAGGAGCCCATGTTGGTGTTATGAGCCTATATCTCATGGTGTATGTCCCTCTGCAGCTGCTTCATCTCCCAGATTTCGGTGAGTACCTGGCCGATCACGCCTTGGGCCTCCTGATAGGCTCCCAAGACTTGGTCGATGGTGGCCTGGGTGTGAGTGGCCTCACTCTGCTGGCCCACAGTTACACTCCCATGACCCCTAACTCCATGAGCTCAGGGTGCCCTCTCCCACTGGATCCTGGCTCCTCTCTAGCGGGAGTGGTGATTGTCACATCAGGATCCAGGACTGGAGGGCACACAATGGTTGAAACTGTGCTTGGTATACAGATTGTGGGAATTGAGGTTGATTGAGATGTTGCAGCTGGTGTGGGAGGTGTTGTTGTGGACCGAGTGAGACTCACTCTTGCCGTCTGCCCATGCTGACCAGATGGACCAGCACCGTCAACTTCATTCAGATCACCAGGAGTGTTGTCATTACTGAAGGCTTGGTCGTGGGATGGAGTGGGCGTCTCTTCTGTGGGCAAGCTCTGGGCAGGTGCTCGGCCAGATCGACCTGTTGTGAAATAGAGAACATTGTTATTGGTGGAAGTGTGGTATCTACATCCAAATCTTTTGTGACACAGTAAGTAGAAACATAGGAAAAACAAAATAGGTAGAAATTACTATTGTGATATATTTCAGTGGTTTTGAACTTGTTAACAAGACATTTGTAGACGTTAAATACATGTACTTGAAGCAGCTCATTAGATGTCCTGAGATGTTGCAATTTGGATTAATGAATAAACATGACATCTCCCAAACATTCAAGCCAGCACAGGGAGCGGTAACATGTGAATCAAATTGAAAATATCTGTACTCAGCAATATATTGCTATAAAAGTATAATGTCATAAAATGCAACAATAAACATGTCAATAAAACATCACAGATACATGTCAAAGCATAATTTCCAATTTTTATTTTTCAAACAATGGTATAAAATCCAACACAGGAGACATATAAAATTAAGTTAAAAAATTAGCTGTTCATAACGATTTCTTATTTGTTAAGCACTTTTTTTTATAAAATTCAGTACTGCAATGCATATATCAATGGTGGGAATCCTTTGTAAAAACTCAAAAGCAAGCAGGAATGTTTAAAACCAGCTTGGCGTAATAAAGGTATTATATATGCAGATCTGGGGCTTGCACATAGAGGACAACACATAATAAAGTGACTTGTACATTGTTTGGATACATGGCTGCAGTGACATGGTGGCAAATCATGTTTCCAAATTCATTGAATGGGGAAGGCCACTTTAAAATGTATAGAATTAAATCTGAAAAGGGCTAAAAGTGATCGATTAAAAGGATTATCAATCCAATGCAAGTACAGTTCTATGCTTTTGACCGTCACAATAGAAACGTATGCTTACACAGTCTTCAGCTTCAACATATTGCATAATCTAAGTGTGCCCCCTATACTAAGGTGGCTAGATTTTTTGTTTAAGGGCCTGCATGTCATTGTGTAGGATTTTGACTTATTTATTTTAAGATCCAAACCATCCATAAACTCTGTAAAATGGTCCACCAATTTCTGAAGGCTATTGGTTGAGCGGGAAAGCAAAACTGCATCATCTGCATATAAGAGGAGGGGTAAAGAGAGCCCACCCATCCTTGGTAAGTCTGCCCCTACTTTTAACAGATCTTTAGTTATGCCATTTATGTAGACCAAACACAAAAAAGGGATAAGATACAGCCTTGTCTAACCCCTCTAAGGGAATCAATTTGCAAGGTTAGTTCCCTTTGAGGACCAAAACGGACCGAAATCTTTAGGTCAGAGTGCAAGCGCATTACCAGGATAAGGAGGTCCAATTTGAATCCTATTTTCTGCCTTATTACCCACAGTTTATTCCTATTGACTAGGTTGAATGCAGATGAGAGATCAATAAAAGCCAGATGAATAGCCCCAATTTTTGCTTTTACATATTTGCTGATGGTAAGGTGTAGATTTAGCATTTGCTCAGTAGTACTAATACCTGGTCAGAAAACCCTAACTGTACAGGAGTTAAAGTCTTCTTCACATTGGCTCAAATCTCTAAGCATGCCAAATTTACCCACCGCAGGGTTTTAGCAGTGGCATCTATTAGGGAGATTGGCCAGTAACAGGTTGGTGATAATTTGTCCTCTTTTTTAAAAATGGTGACCAAGATAGCCAGTCTCCATGATTCAGCAATTTTACCCTCCACAGCACTTCTCAGAGCGTTTGTTCTCCCACAGGAAAGTGTCTGGCCATCAGGGCCAGGGGCTTTTCCTGGAGCTGACCTAGTTGTATTTGGCTGCTGTTTTGAGCGGAGCCCCTTCAAATGTCCAAGCAAAGTTTTGGTTACACCTTCCATACTTCATCAACTTACCGTTTAACTGTTTACATAGGGAAGGTTAAGATTGCAAAACTCTTTCAGCCTTTCCAGCAAATGTAGCAGCCCCACAGCAGTGTAAATGAGGAGCAAAATGTGTGCTGTGTAGTAGAGGGGCAGAATAAAAAAAAAAACTGGCAATGTGCAATGTGTTCCAAACTGTTGTGGCTGCAGGTACGTAGTTACACGTCCATGAAAGCGAGTGCAGCTTCGTAGGCAATCATTTCCAACATGAGGTCGTTAACCTTTAGCAGGTCCGGACAGATGTGCTGCGTCCACCCCCTTTCACCAATTAGCACTACAGCCCAATAGGGGAGCGGCTCAATGTGGTCACTGCACATGAGGAATTCTGCAATCTACCAGGTCCAGCTGCCAGCATGTATGCCAAGTATCCAGGCATCCCATAGACGGGTGTCACGGTGACACTCATGGTCGTGGGCCAACAGGGAGCACACACACATGTCGAAATCCAGTTCGGCTACCGTCCTGTTGGATAGGCAGACATCCATGGACCACTCGAATATGCACGAGCGACAATGCAACACAGGCTGAACGCAGGTGACATTGGCAAGGCAGAAGCTTAGCCGGTAACTGATCCGCAGCATACGTGCACGGTACAGTTCCACGTGACAGGGGTTGTGCATGTGTCCGGGATGGTCTGCCATTGCGTCAGTGGCTCTGGTTGAAGCGGCACTGTTCTGACCTGCGCCAGTTCTGTGGATGAAAAGCCACAGCTCGGATCAATGAGCAGTGTTTGTGTGCAACGGTTGTAGGTCTGGGACGGTGTGGGAGTAAGTGTGAAAGTCATTCCATGAAAGATAACTTCGAGCAAGGACTACTGTGTGTAGGGTGTGTATACGTTAGTCTGTCGTCGGGCTGTGCGTAGTGTGGGAGTCGTCATCAGCTGCTATAGTATCTGTCAGGGGGTGCCGGGCACATGCAAGTCCGAGGTCGGAGGTGCAGATGTGCTTCCGCCTGATAGTTCAGACAATGGAGCTTTCATCCCTAATGTTAGTTTGTCATCTGCTTGCATTCAGGAAATGTGTAGAGGCTTGTTGGGGGTGGGGTGGGATGTCTGCGACTTTGGGAATCACGTATGACATGCCTAGCATGTGGCAAATCAGCGGCCTCACTGTGTGTTACTTTGCCTCACAGCTGCTCCTCCCTCCACCTGAGTCTTTTTACTTGTGTGCGCTGCGCGGTTGCATCACTTGCACTCCTACGGCACACCATTGTCATGCCTGTCTGTGCATGTCCACAAGCCTGACAACGACACTGTGATGTTGGCCGTTGAGGGTGGGCGGCCACGTGAGTGTAGGCCTATGGTAAGGACAGGGCGGACACAGGTGTACAGTTCACGGCTGGCTGTACTCGCGCTGCGATTAAGGCTAGGCATTTGGCTCATGCTGCGGCTATACAGATACACACACCACTTGTCATGTATGCGCTCCTTCATGACTCCGTACGTGCGAGCCCGCCCTCCGGGTGCATGCTACATTGCAACATTGACAATTGTGGGCCGGGTGGTGCCCACACTACAACAGAGACACACGTATTACTTACTTCCTCGTCCAGGCCAGAACTGAACCATGCCTAGAGCCCCGGGCAAATCCTTCACACCCCTACGCTGGACTGGCATACGCCGGCCCAGCCCTCTCTGCTTGCGCATACAGGGGGGGACGGCACAGCTACATGTCCATGGTCTTCCCCACTGCCTGAGGTAACATGTTTGCGTCCACTGTCCACAACACTACAAACTCAAGCAGTATATGTCCACATGGACATGTCTGTGCTCTGCATTCTGAGGTCTGTCCAGCACATCACCGCCACACTTGGCATTGTGTACATTCTTCTTCATGGGTGAGTTGCCTCCTTCACACATACTTGGTTCCCACCTCTCCCCACATTCTGCACTTGTGTGGCTGCGGGGCCATGCCGTTTTCAGAAGGTCAGCTGTCTTGTCCTACGCTGCCTCGGTGGTAGTCCGGGGAGGTCTGGAGGGGGGGGGTCCTGGGAGTGGTGGCGGTGGGTGTTGTGGCCCTCTTGGGTCTCCGAGCTGCATGTTCATTGGCTCCATGGCATCTGTGGGTCTTCAGATGTGGCTCTGGGCTGGGCTCCCTTCCATACTGCAGGTAGTCGTCCTGCTTAACACCAGCAAAAGGCAGGTGTTAAATCCCTGCAGCTAACGCGCCTTATAGCCTGTTCTTGGTTTGCATCGCAGATCTGACTGGTCGTTGAGAATTGCGCGAAGTGGTGTTTTCATGTGTTTTTGCACGGGAACGCCTACTCTGCATATCATTAGCGTTAGTTGTCGCACTCATCCGTGGCGATGTTTTTTGCGGTGGCTATCGCAGGAAAACTGGCGATCTCGGCAGTTTGCACCAGCTTGTGAATGGGATGATAGATCTATCGCCACTTTTGCCGCGCTAAAGTGCAGATGAATCGGCGATGAGTCCTTGAGAATATGCCCCTTATTGTCTTAAATACAGGAACCATTATGAATCTCTCCCAGTTCTTTCACTCCCAGTTCATGAGGATAATACCTAGGCGCCAAATGGCTCCAAACACTCCAGTTAGACCTGTGGCTTATCAATTTGGAGAACATTAGAATACAATCCTTCTCACCCATTCGGTATAACTACTGTGGAAGGTTTGATAGACTTGTTTGACGTGGTTTTACTTGTTAAAGCCAAAACAGTGAATCCTTATTACATATTTAAAGAATTCAGGATGACAAACACCCTTATACAGCCTAGAGAAATATGTACAACTCCTTATCAATAAGTGGATCTCTGACACATTAAGGTATTTTATCTATTAATTAACTGTCAGAATCCATGAATATTGGCACCCACCCATCCGCTGTAGAGGAAGTTCATGTTCTTAAATCGCAACTGGAATACCTGAGTAGAATTAGATACACTGAGAGTTTATCAGAGGCTTCAGGTATCCTCAGTTGTGTGTGCAGATAATGCTCCATATTTTTTGACTATTTTCAAAATCTAAAAGGAGCATCAATTTGTATGGAATCCCATTTCACACCAGGTGGATGAGGTCATTGCATCTTTATTGGATGAGTCAGAGGAGGTACATCTGTAGAAAGTCTAATTTTTTTTATAAGGTAGATGATCACTCTCAGGGGTTTTCCTCATTTTAAATAGAGAGATTAATCAGTATCGCTCAACATTATTAAAGGCATAGTCCAAAACAGGCCTTTTACTTTCAGATGGTCTAACTGCAATGTCAGGTATATTCCACTCCACCAAATCATTCTTCTTCTTAGCACCCTTTCATAAGTGGGTATCTCGGGTGCTGCTCTCTCTTTGATATTTTTTCTACTTCACAACATCCATTTGGACAGTAGCAGGCTATGATCTGCAACTACTCTGTCCCATAATCTCCTCCATTGCGCTGTCATTTAATTTCTATGCAAATGAATCACATTTTTTTGTTTATTTGTTCCTGTGTTTCATGAGCCATTTACCACCATTGTTTCAAGAATTACTGGAGTCAACTCCAGCTCCTTTCCTGTTAACTCTAAGGATACAGAGAATCACTATCTCTTACTCACCTTACTCTTTACAACAATCTGTTAATGTTTACGACTTTGGTATGATTTTTCACCCTGCTCTTTTTTTAATTTCCCATATCTACTGTGTCTAAACCTTGCATCTCACTCATCATTAGTCTTCCTTCTTATTTAGGGATCACTGACATAATATTGATGCATACAATATCGAAACACAAAAATATCAGACATTAAGGGGCCGATTCCGATTCGGGCCGGAAAAAATACCGACCGACTCGGTACGGGATATTAGTCCGACCGACACGTACCGGCGTTGCCCGACCTGGGAAGTACGATGAAATGCATGGGAATCACGACCGACTCGCACGGAACTCAAGGCGAACGACCGACCCGGCCGGAAACAAGCTATCCGGCCGGGAAACCACGCGAATCCAACCGACCGACACGCATCAGGAAATAATCCGAACGAAACGTACCCGCGAACTCCGACCCGTGCAGTACGATGCAATAGTAGCAAATTCAGACCGATTCGTACGGAGCCCAAGCCGTACGACCGACACGCATACCAAACCCAGCCGAACAAACACAATACTCCGCGACCGATGCTAACGCCGCATATGAAACTGAGCTGAAACACAGCGGGAACGACTCGGAGAGGCTCGCACGAGACAACTGCTACGTCCTACTCGGTCAGAAGAACGACTCCTACATGCACAATAATCACAAATGAAAAAATACAAAAAAAAAGGGCCAAACAAGCTATGACAAAGCCAATAAATACAGGGGTGAAAAAAATGGAACAAGAACACACCCCCAACTCCACCTACATAAAGGCCACAAATCCCTACCATGATCCTTTGCAAATCCCACTGACCTGCCAGCACAGAACACCATCACACAGCAAACACAGACACACACACAGCTCATCCAACACAAAAGCCACACAACATTAGCACCTCAACAAATAGCACCCTCACACACACACAGCAAAACCTACACACACACACCCTCACTTGCACACACACACACATCAATCACCACCACCACCACCCATCACCATGCCCCTAAAGAAGAATCCAAAGTTCCTAGATAGTGAATTGGAAGTCATGGTAGACGAGATCCTGAGGGTAGAGCCACAGTTGTTTGGCACATTGGTCCAACAGACCCCCATGTCGCAGAAAACCAAGATGTGGGCGAGGATCGTCGATAGGGTGAACGCACAATCACCATGTTTGCGCACAAAGGAAGACATCCAGAACAGGTGGTATGATGTGCGCAGGAGGGTCAGAGACCTACTCAAGAAGGATTACCTCCTGAGCCAGCACACCGGCAGTGGCCCTCCTGCAAAACCACTATACCTCAGGCCCTGGGAGGAGAAGGTGCGAGCCATCCTACCACCAGTGAGCGTATATGGACTAACAGACATCCCAGAGCCTGGTGAGTACACAACTAATATACACAATATTGTGTGCCAATACACACACATCACTCTCAAGGGGACAGTCAAACCATCCACCCCTAGGAAATCAACAGCAACCAAAAGATAATCATCCCAAGATGTGTATGTCAGTTAGATAAACACAATACATGCCATCTCATAGTGATATGTAACTGTGTCATGACATGTACAAACACAACAACAAATAGAGCAAGGCAGTGGCACAAATATAACCAACAAACACTGCCTGATATTTTGCCACCACTACAACACCACCTCACAGGGAAGCTCACTTAAAGGAAGGATTCCTGTGTATGCTGGTGAAGTTAGTGTAGCCAATAGCATGATGGGAGTTGTAGTCACAGATACTGCTCACCCTCACAATTGTCCCATCAACACCACTCTGAACCATGCTCACATCACAGGGAGTGGATAAGGACTGACAAGATGGCTGACACTGGCTACTGCTGTGGGGAGCACAAGGCCCTGCTGGGAACTGTGCACCAACAAACAGCACAACACCACTGCCTGACATCCTGAAAGCCAACTTGCACTTCCTGCAATGCAAGCACGTTGCATGGTGGGATATCTGGCTGGCTGGGAAGGAGGACTCACAGCACTGACCATAGTTACAAGCAGCTCACCTCACACACCCCCTCAACACAAACTCCACATAACCCACCTGGGAGAATGCAATGCCTCACATACCAAATGAAGATCCCACAAAGAACCACCACCCTGTGTAATGCTGTGTGAAGCACAGGGACACACCTGGGACTTGTAGCCAAACAAACGCAAGGACAACACTGTCAGCCTTCCTGTCAGCACAGGCACACTACCCCACAGGGAAGCACAGTCCAAAGGAAGGAAGTACGGGCATGCTGGGAAGGGGGTGTAGGCAATAGCATGATGGGAGTTGTAGCCACAGATACTGCTCACCCTCACAATTGGCCCATCAACACCACTCTGAACCATGCTCACATCACAGGGAGTGGATAAGGACTGACAAGATGGCTGACACTGGCTACTGCTGTGGGGAGCACAAGGCCCTGCTGGGAACTGTGCACCAACAAACAGCACAACACCACTGCCTGACATCCTGAGAGTCAACCTGAACCCACTGCAAGGGTGGCATGCTTCATGGTGGGATAACTGGGCCAGGTGGAGAAGGATGGCCGGATGTCCACCAAATACAACCAATGCTGGCCATGCACACACCTCAACATTCATATTGAAATGCCCCAGGTATGCATGACAATATGCTACGCCAATATCAACCTCTTACTGTGACAACTTAGGACAATGCAATGTACATGCCCGCATCCAGAGGTACAGTCACAACTGTCAGGTGTGTGAACCATTGATGTCTGTAGAAACATTACGTACAATGTGTGTCTCTTCCAAATACAGGTGACGATGATGGGGACACAGCAGCAGGCGAGGAGGAGTCCCTGTCCCAGGCTCCGGGGGACACAGAGCTCACTGGTGTGGAACAGCCTCTGCCCTCCTCGGATGGCGAAGACCTACCTGGCACCTCCGGTGTGAGTCATCATGCAGCACCAGCTGGACCAACATCTGCACCCCCTGCACCCACCCCTCCAACAACTGCCAACATACAGACCACCCCCGCCGACACGGACAGACCAAGGACCACCGCTGACAACAGCACAGGGCCCCAGGCCCACCGTGGAACAACGGATGACAACACCACTAACAACCCCCAAGTGGGCTTTGGGTCACCTGTGCGTGCCACCGCAGGTCCTGCACGTGTCGCCAGGGGTGGTGGGAGGGGTGGTAGACATAGGTCGCTGCTTGCAGAGGGGTCTGGACTGCATGATGACCCACAACTCGCACGCATCGCTGATGCGTACCAGGATAGCACCGGAGAGGTCAGACAGGTAGTGGGAATCCTCAAGGACATACAACAGCAGCAGGCTGCCCATCATGCCCGCTTGGACTCCCACATGGCCTGTGTGGAGACACACATGGCCCGTGTGGAGACACACATGTTGGGCATGGAGTCCAAGAGGGACACATTGCAAGAACTCACAGCGGTGCACAGGGACATATTGACATGCCTCTGCCAGATTAGCACCAACATGGCCACACCTCCCTGTGTGCCCACAACATCTGGTGCTGCAACAACTGACACCGCCACAGGGAGGGAGGAGGACTCTGGCGGAGAGTCCCCTGCACCGCCGCAGCCTGCACGTGAGGATCCCCCCCCAAAGAAGAGGGGTCGTCCGAGGAAGGAAAACTGAGAGGTTGATGGCCACGTACATCCCCCAGGAAGCCAACACCTGTTCCGGAAATTCTCCTTTGTGTGCAAACGTTTCACCCTGTCGAAGGCAACACTACTATCCCACATGACATGGGGAGTTCAAGTTGGACTAATGTATTATATGACTGTGGACTTCACTCAGGACATTTCTGCTACCAAGACTTCCAACTCATCTGGGAATTTTGGATCACAATCCCAATGTACAGCACCCACCATCCTGTGCACTATACACACCCACATTTCTGTAAATAAAATCACTAGTACACCATACTTGCCACTGTTGTTATTCAAATGTGGATACTGTTATGGTGATGATGTTCTGCTAAATTACACTGTGTGTGCTAACTGCTACTGCAAGTACAACACCGTCGTGTGAGTCATGGTGACGTGACACATATGAGGGAGACACACCACTAGGGCTACACAACACAGACACCAGGGCCATCGGACTCATCGCCCACAGTGATGTTGCCAGGAAATACAGTGGAATGCACAGACACCACACCTATTCTGAGTCTGTGTCAACTAGCCCACAGGTGCAGTAAACAAATGTCAGTCAGATGTGTGACCACAGACAACGCACATCCCAAAGTGAAGCACAGGTTTATTACACATTTGCAACATGTCGTTTCCACTACAAATGCAAGGTTTACCCACGTGGCAGTGGCCACACAGTCAACAAGTGCAGAAGATATGAAGTCCAGGGGTGTGTGGCACATCACTTGTAGGCCAACTACTGCTGCCACCCTGAAAGCTGAATCATGGTGTCGGGGGATCCAAGTTGACCAAAGTACTCAGTAAGCACCCTGTGAAAGACAGACATGACACACAGTTAAAATCACTGTAGAACAGGACAGTACTGCAATACTCATGCCCAATACATGTCACAAGACAACTAAACAAAACCAAGTTAGCATTCCAAAAATGTTGGGGAGTTCAGACTACCTTGAAGGACACATTGCTGCACGCATCCAGTCAAGTAGCACATGGCCACACTCAAACAGCACCAGAGCACCACCCACACATATCATGCAAACTCACGTCATTCACATTACATCTCCCTGGATACTCACATTCGCTGAAGAAGTTGGTGATGAGCTGTGTGCGGACATCACCATCATCATCATCATCATCATCACTGGCATCGTGGTCCAGGCCAGGATCCTCCACAGGTGGCGGACGTTCGTCATCGTCATCCAGGATGAGAGGCAACTCCTTCCGCACTGCCAGGTTGTGTAGCATGCAGCAGACAATGACAATCTTGCACACCTTTCCTGGGGCATATGGGAGGGCCCCTCCTGTCTTGTCCAGGCAGCGGAAGCGGTTCTTCAGGAGACCAAAGGTCCGCTCTATCACTCTCCTGGTCCGACCATGTGCCTCATTGTAGCGCATCTGGGCTGGTGTCACAGGGTTCCTGAGGGGTGTCAGCAACCACGGCATGTTGGGGTATCCGGAGTCACCTACGGACAGACAAGTGCACATTAGCTGATTTGGAAAAGTGGGTGGAATACTACAGATCAGAACACACACAATGGTACAAAGTCAGTACACACCGACAAGCCAGGCACGCTGGTTCTGCATCTGTGCCATCATCCTTGGGATGCGACTACTCCTCATCACATAGGCATCGTGTGCTGAACCAGGGAAACCGGCGCACACATGTGTGATGCTCATATCTGCTAAACATACCACCAGAGCATTGATCGAATGGTAATGTTTACGGTTCCGGTATGCCTGCTCATGTGCCTGTGGTGGTATCAAAGCCACATGTGTCCCATCAATGGAGCAAATGACATGTGGCATCCTCCCCAGGGCATAGAAGTCACTCTTGACATCAGTGAGTTGTTGACGTGTTGGGAAATAGATGTACTGGTTCAGGCATCTCAACATTGCCTCCAAAACATCGCGTAGCACATGGCTGAACATAGTCTGTGACATCCCACCAGCAGTCGCAACAGTGTGTTGAAAGGTACCGGTCGCAAAGAAGTGTAGAGCTGCCGTTACCTTCACCTTGGGGGTCAGCGCCGTAGGGTACGTCCGGCCAGGTTGCAAATGTGGTGCCAAGCGCACTGCCAAATCCTCAATCAGCTGCCTGGTGAAGCGGTACCGTCGGATGCTGTCACGTTCCACCATCGTTGCCAGGTCAGGGAATGGTCTATGGACAGCTGGAGCCCTGCAGTGCATAGGTTGAAGGAAGAAAGATTGTCAGTCACCCCACATATGTGCCATTCACCATACTCAATTTCACATGATACATCATTACGTGACACAAGTACTTGATGTGTGTGCCGTTCTGTTGGACATAACTCGCACATACATGGCCATCATCTAACTTCTCAGTACAACATGTGTGCACTACAGGTACCAGGTTGTGCTATGGGAAACCATTAGGCTGTGTCACAGTACCCATTTACTGCTGTCACGTTCCACACACACACCACAGTGACATGTCTGGACAGATGCGCCACAGGCATCACAGATCATTGACTGGTAGATTCCCAGTGATCCTGTCTTGCCACATGGCCACTGGCATGACATGGCGTATCATGTACACGTCAGAAAAACAAACATGACTCCCACAGGTAGTGGCCCCTGTCGCATCCGCAGGACAGACATGGACGCCAGTGACGCACAACATCAAAGTCCATGCACAAACAACGTTGATGTGGAGACTGTCTCCCATCGTCCACATGGAATCAGTGACATCGGAAACACAACATGCACACAGACTGTGGAGGGACATCACTATTGTGGCAATGGGTCACCCTGTGACGTACATGCCTTCCCACATGGGACTCTGGGGGTATGTGACATGTCATACACATACACAACCTGGAAATGTGACCATGCCACATGCTCCAAAATGAACTGTTGCACATCACAGTGGTCATGTGCACAACACACCAAGGACCCTGTCCCCATGAACACATGGACAGCCTGGGAGTGGCTGCCCACAAGTGCCACCACAAAAACCACATGTTAACCCCCATACACAGAGAAGGAAATGCAGCCTTACATGCCTCAAGAAACAGTGTGGACTGGGTGTGGTGTTGTAGGTGTGCCCCTGGCTCTCTGGCAGGTATATGTGGCTGGCATACGTTCACCAGTGACAAGCATGGTGACATATGCGACTGACCTGTACAGGTACGCGTTGTACATCAATGGACCGATCGGTGTGCCCGGCCGGCCCATTGCATCTGTTGTATCCTGAAATACGCGTTGTACAGCAATGGACCGATCGGTGTGCCCGGCCGGCCCATTGCATCTGTTGTGAGCGGGTACGCGTTGTACAGCAATGGACCGATCGGTGTGCCCGGCCGGCCCATTGCATCTGTTGTGAGCGGGTATGCGTTGAACAGCAATGGACCGATCGGTGTGCCCGGCCGGCCCATTGCATCTGATGTATCCCGAAATACACGTTGTACAGCAATGGACCGATCGGTGTGCCCGGCCGGCCCATTGCATCTGTTGTGAGCGGGTATGCGTTGAACAGCAATGGACCGATCGGTGTGCCCGGCCGGCCCATTGCATCTGTTGTATCCCGAAATACGCGTTGTACAGCAAGGGACCGATCGGTGTGCCCGGCCGGCCCATTGCATATGATGTGTGCGGGTACGCGTTGTATCACGAAATACGCGTTGTACAGCAATGGACCGATCGGTGTGCCCCTGCCGGCCCATTGCATCTGTTGTGAGCGGGTACGCGTTGAACATCAATGGACCGATCGGTGTGCCCGGCCGGCCCATTGCATATGATGTGTGCGGGTACGCGTTGTATCCCGAAATACGCGTTTTACAGCAATGGACCAATCGGTGCGCACACATTGGCTTGGGCCTGGCATGTCAACGGACGCGTTTTCGAGGCTCCAACGAGTCTGATGCAGTGAATTCAGTTGGCCAGCCACAACAATGTTGCAAAATCATGGGTGTCATGAAGTTGAAGATTTGAAGGATGCTGTGGGCGTGTATTAGTGCTGCTATTCCATGGATTGGTCAGATTCAGAAGATGCAAACGACTTGGACCTATCACTCTGGACACATGGGACAGTATCTGCCTCTGCAGCACACATATAATGCTGGCTGTTCCCCTCAGAGCTCACTTGCCTGCACTACATGCTCCAGGACGACATCTGCCACCAACACTGCTGCTGTTTATGCATCCTCTGGCTCCTGCAATGGCACGTACTGTGGAGAGAGCCCCAGCCTTCAGCCTTGAGGAGAACCAGGCCCTGCTGGACAGCATCCTTCCACAGTACAGCAAGCTGTATGGGAAACCAGGGGAGCAGGTGAGTGTGCTGTCCACTGCCTCACTAATTGTGCATGTTGTCTGATTAGCAGGACTTTCAGTGTGCACACCACTGGCTAGCATGCCCACTGAGTAGTTGTCACACCCCAAAGTGTGTAGTTACATGCACTGAACTGGTACAGTGCAGTAACAGTGCATTCCAACTAGATTTACTTCCCATGCAATGATACCATGTAGTGACTGCTGGCAAACTGTTTATAGCCATTGTTGCACTGCCTGTGTACATCATATGCCCCTGTGATTGAGACATGTAAATCCAACTGTGTGATGCACGTATATGTTGCATGTGTAGTAATGGCCTTTTCACTTTGTCATCCTCACAGGTTGATGCCCACCAGAAGCAGGAAATCTGGCTGACCATCGCCCGGAAAGTAAGATCCGTGGGGGTCTACAGGCGCAGGATCCGCAACTGCCAGAAGAGGTGACAGGACCTTCGTGGCTGGACCCGGAGGATCACAAGGGTCCAGCGGAAGCTGTCGCCTCCTCGCAGGAGGGGCGGACACCGGACCCTGACCTCCCACATTCTCCGGATCCTGGCGGTGGTCTTCCCTGACCTGGATGGGCAGCTGAAGGACAGACAACAGCAAGGAGGGGGTGAGTCCATGACTGCACTGTGCACTTTGTCTGACATGCTATGTGCCCTCCTCTGGCCTGGTTAAACTTCCACAGTACATCAGTCATGTGGTCCAGGACCCATGTCCCTCATTTGTGACATGCCCACTTCTCCTCTGATACGCATATGTGTGGCCCTTATAGTCAGGAAATTGTGTCATTTGGGGACTGTGTCATTGCATTTAGCTTTGCTCAAGGTGGGGGACAGCATTTGTTCCCGTGACTATGTTGTGCGATACATGGGTGGGTCAATTGCTTACACAATGCCTAAGTTCTGACATGTAATCTGGGTGTAACTTTGATATGTGGTCCGCTTGCTGCTCTTACTCACCACATGTCCCTGGGGAATTTGGCACACACACATGCTGCTGGTGGGAACAATGTTTGGGCCTCATGATTATGTGTATCCAGTGTGTCACACATGCTTAGCCACCTGCCTACTGTCCAGGACTCATCCCTCTTACAGGTGGAGCTGGACAGTCATGCCTACTCCAGGGCATACAATACACTCTTTACTCCCACTCCCGTGTATCATCTGGCATGTTGTGATCAGTGAAATGTACCCTCAGGTGTCTGCCTCTGTCTCATTGTGCTGTGTCTTCGTTGTCAGGACTACTGGTATGTTTATCGGTTAGGGCTCAGCATGCCATCTGAGATGTGACCATGATAGACGATACTTCTGTGACTTATAGGTGTCTGATCACTTGACTGTGCACACAGGTGTTTGCGACTGTGACTTTCAGGCAGCTGTATTTTCATTCACAGCACACTGTGAGGTGCTCATGTTCAGAGAGTTGTGTTTCATGTCCCCCATATGTCCAGTTGGTATGACGTGGACAAATAGTACAGATGATGTGGTTTTTGGGGGATGGACATGTGCACTTGTCAGTCACATAACTTGCATTCCCCATGCCCTCGGATTGTGACACAGTGCAGACTGTTGTTGGCTGGCTGCCATGGCCATGTGACTTGAGACAGTAATGTATGACTTTGCACGCATACCTGTGTCATGGCATTAAACTTCCTGAGACTGATCCTGCAGGGGAGTGACATGTGCAACATGCACCCCATTGTGGCATTGACTATCCGGACATGGGTGCATCACGGTGTCTGGTGCTGGTATGCATCACATGCATTTCTATTTAGACTCTGGCCATCCCTTTATCCGGACACCTGCACTGACTCAGTGGCAAGAGATGTGATGTGTGCATGTTCACATACTTCACCGTGTTCCCTGCAATGTCCAACAACTGTGTAGATGGTGCATGTGTCCACACTGGGGTCTTACCATCAGACAGGCACCAGACAGATGGGTGCAAGGGCAGGAGGGGTGTGAGTCCCATGGTTGACCATCAGACTGACAATTGGCTTCCCCGAATCTGTGTGAGGACTTTAGGCAATGTTCAACTAAGGATGCCAGGGCTTGCTCTGTAATGTGCTGTACTTACTGTGGTGTGTGCGGTCAGTGCAGGTGACTGATGTTTGTCTGTTTCCCTAATTGTTTGCAGATACATCCACGGCCACAGGAGGGGACAGCTCCATGGACCAGGAGGAGCAGCGGAGCCAGACTGGGTCAGCATCGGACGAGTGGTCTGAGGGGCCCAGTGGCACGGAGGGCGAGGGGAGCCACACCGAGGAGTCCTCAGCACCATCCACCTCAGCTGAGGACCACAGCAGCTCGGAGGGTGACTCCCTTGTGGATGCGGGTCTCAGCAGCCACCAAAGGCCAGCTAGTCTGTCTGGCCCCGCCACCACCACCACCACCACCGCCCTCCCATTGGCTCCCATTCCTGAGGTCCGTGGAGGCTCCCGTGCTCGGGAGCGTGTCTCCTTCGTGCCAGGCACCGCACCCCCTGCCCCTGTGTCCCCTGCTGCCCTGAGTGAGGAGTCTGTGTACCTCCTTCGGCAGCTCCATGTAGGGCAGACAGCAATGCTGAGTGTCCTCCATGCACACACCACTCTGTTGACACAGCTGGTGTCGTTCATGGAGGGCATCTCGACGGGTATGTCTGCCCTACAGAGGAGCAATAAGTCCATGGACTCCTCCCTGACGGCAGCAGTGACCCTCCTCCAACAGTCCCTCACCCCTCCCACCTCTGCCCCATCCACACTTCCTGCCCCCCTACCTGTCCAAAGCACATGCACACCTGCACAGTCACCCAAACACACAGACACGAGCAGCACAGACACACCCAAGAGAAAGGTAAGACGTGCACACAAGCATCCTCAGGGGACTGATACCACAGACACAGGGGATGGGGAACACACACACACTCAGGCATCCACATTCACTCCGCAGTCCTCCAAATCCTCTCCCTCCAAGACCCCTTCCCTTGCCTCGCCTGCTACCCCACCTACACAGCAGATCTTCCTGTGTGACCTCGGCCTCTTCCCCTCCAATCCTGCTGATCCAGCATACCGGGGGAAGAGGAAGTCCACCCACACAGAGGGGAGTGCCCCTCGCCCCCGGACAACCTCCCCCAGGCGCAGGCAGACACAGGACCCCATTAGGAAGTCCCCCCGGACCAGGAAGAGCAAGACCCCACCACCACCACCACGCAGCTCCACCGCCCAGTCTCTCTCCTCCATCCCCCAGGCCACCACTGCACAGGTTCCCCCGCCACACCCTGCCCCAGGTTCCCCCACACACCGATACCGCATCCCCAGACTGCTTAGGCCCTCCCCCCCTACCACTTGCTCTTCCACCCCCAACCCAGACGCTCTGCCTGTTAGTGGCACTGTTGTGGAGACCGGGTCCCCCCTCTGTCCTGCCCACCTCATCTGCCCACCCTTCCACTCCCTTGGAGTCATGCACTGCAGTGGAGTCCACAACCACCACATCTGACTCGGGCACTGCAGTGGGTACCCAGTCCACTACATCAGTCCAGCCCACTGCAGTGGTTGCAGCACCCACACCAACTGACTTGTGTACCACAGTGGTGCCGGCCCCCCTGAGTCAGACACCTCCACTGCAGTTGCCGGTGACACTCCTGCACCCACCACCCCTTCACTGCCTCACTCTGCCATCCCCTGATCCTGTCCCTGCAGTGCCTGGCCTGCCCCTTGTATGCCCCTCCAAGGGGGATGTCCCCCAACCGTACCAGTGCAGGCAAGCAATGTGTGACCAGTTGTCACTTCTCACCCCGTTGGGACTGTGATTTTGGACTGGCCATTGGCCTTAGTTTCTTTTGGACTTCCGTGTTTACCCTGACATTTGCTGAATAAAGCCTCTTTTTGTTTACTTTTGGGTTTTCTTTTGATGTACATGATGTGGATGAGTAGCATCCTGCATTTGCAATTGTAATAGTGTTCACATCAGGACAATGAAGTGTTGCAGTGATGGACTCCATGTGGTCCATGGGATATGTGTCCTGTTGTAGTCTGGATCTATGGCATCCTTTGCTACAGTCTGAGGGTGTAATGTTCAGCATTTGACACAGGGATGTCCTTTTGCATTTGTAAATGAACATCTTTGTCTTACACTGATGCACATCTGGTGGGCTTACCACTGTTCAATGTTCCGATTTCCCTGACTGTGTGCCCAGCTCCACTGGACATGCAGTTTTGCACATCAATGTCGAAGGACTCATCTGTGTATACAGTGCAACTTGCTTGACACGTGTTTTGTGTGTGTGCAGATGACTGACGTGCCACTCCCGTACCCAGGCTGATGTGAGCAGAGCCTTCTGTGTGTTGTGGTTGTTGACTCACTGACGGAGTGTTCTGCTGACATGTTTGGGTCGTGCACAGACAAGGTTTGGCACAGCGGACCTTCCACAGGAGTGGAGTGCCCTCATGGCAGTGTGTAATCTGGTGACATTGCGTGGGCCTGTGTTGTGTGTTGTGTAAGCATGTCTGTGCGTGTTCCCTTCCCTTTTCCTACACAGGCTGTGTCCCTAGGGATGTTCCTGTTTGTGATGCTTGCTGAGTTGTTCTGTGTTCATCCTGCATCTTGGACCTGCTTTCTCCGTGATGTGGGTGCATGGCAAACTAATGTTCATGAGGTTGTCATCCCAAGTTGTCTTTGTTGTCAGGGCTGGGGATGTGGGCAAACGCAGATGGGACACATTCAGGATTCCCCTTGGCACTTGTTGTTTACACGAGTCATGTGATTTACAGTTTGTGTTAGCTTTCAGTGATTGTGACACGTTGTGTGTGTGAATGCTGCCACTCCTCAGGGTCAGAGCTGCAATGTTGGAAGTTGTGTACGTGTGTTCTTCGTGTGTCACCTTGGCCTCTTCATTGGTGTGTGACTATGGCCAGGATCCCATTGATTGTGGTGGATTTCACATCATGCCCATGTACGGCATACTGTGCTGTGTGTCAGACATTGACGAGTCTTGTTGACTGGCCATGTGTGATGGGTTTCTGCACCTAGTTCCCACCACCACCCCTGGTATTGTCATGGGTGCATGTCCAATGTCACCAGTCCATGTGAGCTTCACTGCTGCACATTGTTGGAGATCAGGGTGTGTGGTGTTGAGTGTGTGCAAAAGTGAGTTGTTGCACGGCTAGACCCCTACCTCCATATTGGCCTTGGCTGGCAGGCCGTGCTGATTGATTGGAGCTTGTGTAGGTGTGATGGTAGTTAGTTGCTCAGGACACATGGCTGTGGTTCACAGTGTGAACGACATCTAACTTTGTCATCACAGTGGGATTATCATGCAGGCTAGTGTCAGCACAATGTGGGGTCCCTGGGGGTAGTGCTGTGGTGGTTCTGTCTCTTGCTGTGTTAGTTGCTGTTCCTAAAAGCTTGTGTGACATGTGTAATTTGTGCTCCCTCTCATCTAACAATACCTGATTGCCCACATAGGGGTATCCGATCCATGAGTAACTTTTGTATGGCACTGTATACACATCTGTGTGGTTGGAATTCAGGCCTCCTCATGTGTTGTGTGGTTGCCTGGGGACACTGGCACACCCCCATCACCTGTTGTGTTTGATATGCAGTGTGAGTCTGCCTGTTTGTGTTTGTGCCTTTGCACCACTGCATTGGCATATCTTGAGTGTGCCATTGGCTGTATGTTGTTTGGTGGCTTTCCCCTGCTGTCCCTGGGACTCCTAGGTCATCAGTCAGCACAATAATCATGGTTTGTATGTTCCATTGCTGCCATGGTATGGTATTTGTTCACCTGACATCTACAGTCTCCACAGGATATCTACATTTGTGTGTCCATTGGTGCAGATATGTGGGTCAGCATTATGATGGTCACTTCTGTCATTGTGTTATTTGTGAATGTTGACAATGTGTTCCCCCATGGGTGATGTTTCTAAGCACATGGCCAAAACGATGTTTCATTGACACTGCACTGTTTCCCTCGACCAATCTATGTTGCTATGGGACACAAGCACTACTATGCCACTGATGTGTTTGTTGTTGTGTGACCAGGATTCATCCATGCAGTTTGGCTTTGGCAGCTTTTACCATGACTACGCTTCCCTTTTGGTCACTGTGGTGATGGGGCTTTAGGCCCCATTGTCACACTGTTCAAAATGTGCATCAGCTATGGACACCACACTTCCCTTTTGGTCACTGTGGTGATGGGGCTTTAGGCCCCATTGCCACACTGTTCAAAATGTGCATCAGCTATGGACACCACACTTACCTTTTGGTCACTGTGGTGATGGGGCTTTAGGCCCCATTGCCACACTGTTCAAAATGTGCATCAGCTATGGACACCACACTTACCTTATGGTCACTGTGGTGATGGGGCTTTAGGCCCCATTGCCACACTGTTCAAAATGTGCATCAGCTATGGACACCACACTTACCTTATGGTCACTGTGGTGATGGGGCTTTAGGCCCCATTGCCACACTGTTCAAAATGTGCATCAGCTATGGACAGCACACTTCCCTTTTGGTCACTGTGGTGATGGGGCTTTAGGCCCCATTGCCACACTGTTCAAAATGTGCATCAGCTATGGACACCACACTTACCTTATGATCACTGTGGTGATGGGGCTTTAGGCCCCATTGCCACACTGTTCAAAATGTGCATCAGCTATGGACAGCACACTTCCCTTTTGGTCACTGTGGTGATGGGGCTTTAGGCCCCATTGCCACACTGTTCAAAATGTGCATCAGCTATGGACAGCACACTTCCCTTTTGGTCACTGTGGTGATGGGGCTTTAGGCCCCATTGCCACACTGTTCAAAATGTGCATCAGCTATGGACAGCACACTTCCCTTTTGGTCACTGTGGTGATGGGGCTTTAGGCCCCATTGCCACACTGTTCAAAATGTGCATCAGCTATGGACAGCACACTTCCCTTTTGGTCACTGTGGTGATGGGGTGTTCGAGCCCATTGCCACAGTGGCCATGGTCTGCTTGCATTGTGGAGGCCACACACATTTATGTGTGACACATGTGCTAGGGGGTCACATTGTATGTTCAATGTCATGTTCAGTGTTGTAGGCATTTGACACAGACTACACACACTTGTCATGGTGTTGGGGGATGTAATCTTCTGTCATTCCTTATGTGGGAGTATGCTAGTTGTGTCATGCATTACCCGTCCTATGAGTAGCAGTGGTGTTAGTGGTAGGCATCCATCCCCCCATGAGTGGGGATGGTAGTAGTGACAGGCATCCAGGCCCCCTGAGTAGGGGTGGTGGTAGTGGTAGGCATCCAGCCCCCTGAGTAGTGATGATGGTAGTGGTAGGCATCCATCCCCCATGAGTGGGGATGGTAGTAGTGACAGGCATCCAGGCCCCCTGAGTAGGGGTGGTGGTAGTGGTAGGCATCCAGCCCCCTGAGTAGTGATGGTGGTAGTGGTAGGCATCCATCCCCCCATGAGTGGGGATGGTAGTAGTGACAGGCATCCAGGCCCCCTGAGTAGGGGTGGTGGTAGTGGTAGGCATCCAGCCCCCCTGAGTAGTGATGGTGGTAGTGGTAGGCATCCATCCCCCATGAGTGGGGATGGTAGTAGTGACAGGCATCCAGGCCCCCTGAGTAGGGGTGGTGGTAGTGGTGGGCATCCATCCCCCATGAGTGGGGATGGTAGTAGTGACAGGCATCCAGGCCCCCTGAGTAGTGATGGTGGTAGTGGTAGGCATCCATACCCCTAAGGGTGGGGATGGTAGTAGTGGCAGGCATCCAGGCCCCCCTGAGTAGTGATGGTGGTAGTGGTAGACATCCATACCCCTAAGGGTGGGGATGGTAGTGGTGGCAGGCATCCAGGCCCCCCTGAGTAGTGATGGTGGTAGTGGTAGGCATCCATACCCCTAAGGGTGGGGATGGTAGTAGTGGCAGGCATCCAGGCCCCCCTGAGTAGTGATGGTGATAGTTGTAGGCATCCATACCCCTAAGGGTTGGGATGGTAGTAGTGGCAGGCATCCAGGCCCCCCTGAGTAGTGATGGTGGTAGTGGTAGGCATCCATCCCCCCATGAGTTGGGATGGTAGTAGTGACAGGCATCCAGGCCCCCCTGAGTAGGGGTGGTGGTAGTGGTAGGCATCCAGCCCCCCCTGAGTAGGGGTGGTGGTAGTGGTAGGCATCCATCCCCCCATGAGTGGGGATGGTAGTAGTGACAGGCATCCAGGCCCCCCTGAGTAGGGGTGGTGGTAGTGGTAGGCATCCATCCTCCCATGAGTGGGGATGGTAGTAGTGGCAGGCATCAAAGCCCCCTGAGTAGTGATGGTGGTAGTGGTAGGCATCCATCCCCCATGAGTGGGGATGGTAGTAGTGACAGACATCCAGGCCCCCCTGAGTAGTGATGGTGGTAGTGGTAGGCATCCATCCCCCCCTGAGTAGTGATGGTTGTAGTGGTAGGCATCCATACCCCTAAGGGTGGGGATGGTAGTAGTGACAGGCATCCAGGCCCCCTGAGTAGGGGTGGTGGTAGTGGTAGGCATCCATCCCCCATGAGTGGGGATGGTAGTAGTGGCAGGCATCCAGGCCCCCTGAGTAGGGGTGGTGGTAGTGGTAGGCATCCAGCCCCCTGAGTAGTGATGGTGGTAGTGGTAGGCATCCATCCCCCCATGAGTGGGGATGGTAGTAGTGACAGGCATCCAGGCCCCCTGAGTAGGGGTGGTGGTAGTGGTAGGCATCCATCCCCCATGAGTGGGGATGGTAGTAGTGGCAGGCATCAAGGCCCCCTGAGTAGGGGAGGTGGTAGTGGTGGGCATCCATCCCCCCATGAGTGGGGATGGTAGTAGTGGTAGGCATCCATCCCCCTATGGGTGTGTATGGCATTGGTGTTGGTCATCCCACCCCTATGGTTCTGCTGTTGCTAGTGTAAGTTATTTGTGCATCCCTATGTGTGTGTGACATATTTCGGGTACGTGTAGTTTTTTTGCATTGTTGGTGTTTGACTTACCGTCTGCGCCGTACGCGTCCGTGCCGGTCCCGGTAATAGATGTAGACTATAGGTAGGACCTGCGCAATGGGATTCATGCTTGGATCGTCTCGTTCGGGTTTCTCGTGTCTTCGAGTCGTACTCGTAGCAGGCTTGTTCGTCTTGTAGGCGTGGATCGTCTTGTGGCGCGAAACGGAGCTTATGTACGGCTCGCCCGGATGCTCAAACGTGCCGGACGTAGCGACGGGTTCGGCGCGTACGGATTGCGCATCGTACTAGTCTGGCCGGAAGGTGCTGTGTATTTGCTTCCGTGCGGCTCGATTCGGCGTTCACGGATCCGGCTCGGGAGGGGAACAGGAGCTGGATTGGGTGAGTACGGCTCGCTCGGAAAATGTGTTGTTCTACGCATCGTACTTGTTCGTCCGGACGAGTGTACGAATCGGTCGGGAAACACGCATTCGGCTGGTATTTTTTCCGGACGAATACTGTTAGGTGCCTTACCGGCCGAGATCGGAATCGACCCCTTAATATCCATAACAAAAAAATTGATTTTCCACACTTAACTAGTAAAACTACAAATATTGAGAACGCAACATCGTTGTAAAAATATAGATTTCTACCTATATCGAAAACAAAAATATCGGAAACAAAAATATTGTTATCTTTAAATAAACATATAATATGTCAAAAATATCGATTCACACAATATCAACTACAATATTATTGCCAAAATAATTAAATAATCATTAATGAATATACAAAAACACGTTTCACATAAAACAATTACTTCAAATAAACCCAAAACATTCTATGCACATATTTAAAAGAAATAAAAATATATTACATCAACAAAATATTTACCATTCATCTCATTGAATTATTTAACTAAAATATCAACAATACAGCTTCAAAAAAAAATTGCACTAACTACAAACTTTAAATACCAACCTAAACATCAATAAAAATATATATACATAAAAATTCAATTCAATGAATTCAAGCTAAAACTAAACAAACCAATAAAATGAAGCTATAAACAACTTTAATCAATTAAATCAAACAAACATATAGATCAACAATAAAAAAGGCACACTAATTTAAACAACTGGGGCCCTAATTATGATGTCGGGCGGACTTGAGTCCGCCTGACACCGTTTCGGTGTGGGAATCGACCGACTGTAGGTCGGCGGTTCTGAACACCCTATTACAATGCGACCGCACGTGGTGCGGTCGCAAACTCCCATTTCCCTATGGGAGCTTGTGCAGCGACCAGAAACCTTTCGCAGCACAAGCTCCCATAGAAAAAATGTGAGTTCATGTAAACCCCTGCACCGCGTAGCAGGCACCTCACGGTGCCTGCCTCGCGGCGCAGGGATTTACAGGGGGGCACCCTCCAACCGGATGCCGCGGATGCATGGGGACCCTGCTAGGGGTCCCCAAAGTCGCTTTCTGACAGGCTTTTCATGTCAGAAATTCCAACATGAAAAGCCTGTTGGAAACTGACATCAAAATCCCAACTGCAGAAATGCCATCCGTAGGGGTTTATGTAAAGCCTCCGACTGGTCGGCGGGCTCCTTGAGCCCGTCGGAAACCAGTCGGTCCAACCGCTTACATTGGAATTAGGCAATCGAACTTTAAACCAAGGATGTCGGTCGGAAAGCTCGACCTACATCCAAATGAGCCCCTAAATACTTCAAAAATTACAAATGCTGCAAGACGAGGAAACTCTGCCGGAATCTCTCACCAGACCATTAAAGAAGAAATATATACATCTAAACAACTACCTAACTAAGGGGCTGATTACGATGGCGGGCGGAGGCACATCCGCCATGCTGACGGTGGCGGAAAATGCCCTTTTCCGCACTCCATCGGCGGTCCTTGCGTCCGCCGTATTATGATGAGCATAGATAGCCCATTTCCCGTCCGCTGCGGTGTTCCGGGTTCCGCCGTAAAACTCCGTCCGCACCGGTAGCGGACGGAGCTAATAGAGAGGTACCGCCGTGCGGAATGCGGTCACGACCGCCGGTCAAATCACGATGCCTCAAACAGCCCATCACACCGCTGCGGAGAATCCGGCCATTCGAGGATGGCGGTGGCAATACTGCGGATAGCTCCATGTGTTCCAGACTGCTGGGGAACGGCAGTCTTTGGGATTTCCGCAGCAAATCCGACCGACCGCGGATGGATTTTCAGCTTTTCCGGTGGTGAATCCTGGAATCCGACCGCCGCGGTAGGGTGTTTCAGGCAGTGCATCCTAATCTGACCGCCGGTTTTGCCGCTGTACCTGCGGATGGTGCTTTCCCGCAACCACGGCGGTCGGGATGCTTTTCCGCCCGCCATCGTAATCAGCCCCTAAGTAAGTAAAACTTAGATTTAAATTGAAACGTAATTGTTATTAAACTTAAATCATAAAATAGCAAATAAATATTAAAACACTCTCCAACTTCTATCACTTTACATCGACTTCATAAAAGAAAAAAGTATGACTTAAAAAACCGATAAACTGCCAGAAAATAACAACCATCACAAACCAGCAAACAGATATAAGAAAGTAAGTTTACATAAATTAATCAAAAACTATATACTCACCCAAATACAAAGCAAAATTAAACCTAACGACCTCAAACTCTAAAAACTACCAACAAATTGACATTTAAAATGAAACTTATCTTTTTCTTTCATCCAACAGAAAAGAAAGTACCTGCTCCACATTAGAGCACCCCTGATGGAAAAGCTGCACAACGGTGTGAAACATCTCAACAGAACTTACATGCAAGTATAGAAAATAGAAGCAGTTGAATACTTTTACATGTAAATAAAAAACAAACTGTAAAATATTATATATTTATATGATTACACTACTTTCAGATACAATGTCAGAAGTTTCAAAGTATATCACTTTGCTGAAAGGAAAGCAGTTACTAAATCACGTGGGCTACATCTACAGCCAGGAAAGTGCATCACCCAAAAATATAAACTGGAAATTTACTAAATATCATTCTAATTCATGCTACGGGAGGGCAACTACAAAAGGCGATGTTGTCACTCAAGTAAGAGAGCACAACCACCCCCCAAATGTGACAGAAATAGAAGTAAGGGAGATATTGCAGGATAGAAGAAAGGTAAGCGCTATGTTATGTTATGTTAATGGATTTTATAAAGCGCTGCAGCTGCCCCAGCAAAGAGGCGTCCCGGTGCTGACAGCAATGAGGTGGGCAAGATCAAGGAGGGGCCCCAGGGAGGCACTAGCTCCCAGGAACCCACAACCAAATCCTTAAAGATATACTACCTAATGTTCCCGAACATATAACAGGCCAACTACCACCTATACCCACTTTAAAACGTTTACTTGCATGAAGTAAAAAAGCTACCAGCGATATCTCACCTGCCCTTAGAAGACACCAAGACATACACATACCTGAACGCTTAACAATTACTCATAATGAAGTACCCTTCCTTTTACATGACAACCTGAATAATGAGAAACAAATCCTATTCTGTACACCGGATAAGTTAGAAAAACGTAGCTAATGTCAAACCTTGATCATGGATGGGACCTTCATACGTGGTGAATATCAAAACACAAATATCCCTTCTACATATGCTCTACTACCAAATAAAGCAGCACTCACTGCAACCTCTTAAACCATATAAAACATCAAACAAATTATTATTACACCCAAAAAATAATCATAGATCTTGAGCAAGTCATGATTCAAACCATTCTAAAAGTTCACCCTCACACAGTCATACAAGGTTTTTACTATCATTTCAATCAAAGTATAGGGAGGCACGTCCAAAAATCTGCACTAAGGGCCTGATTACAATGACGGTGGGACCAAGGTGGGAAACAAAGGAGGCCCTACCTCAAGGCTTGGGGATGGGTACAGGGAGGCACATGGTGTGCCCCCTTGCGTGCCTGCACCCCCCATTCCTGCACGGCTTTAGCGCTCCCATGGCACTGCCTTGCTAAGGTGCACACTGACCCTAAGCACGCACCACTGTGGGACCGCCAAAAGACCACCCGCCAGACCAAGAGAAAAGTCATAATCTGGTGGGCGGTTGGCGGATGAGTTTGGCGTTGTGGGAGTGAGGCAGTGACAGCCCGTTCCTACACCACCAAGCTCATAATCAGGCCCTTAGTCACTAAATGGACTATTTCAAAGACACTTTGGTTGGCAGACTACATTGCTCCAGTCACAGACGCTAACCCAAATTCCAAATACAATGGTGGAACGTCTATGACAGCAGCTTGGCACAGGAAGCCAAAACAAACAATGCTGTGGGAAGATGGCACAATGCTTTCCAATCCACACTCGGCAGAACCCAACCTACACTCTGCAAATTTATGGAAGCATTACAAAAGGAGGAAAGCTACCAAGAACTACCAATGTAGCAATTTGTTAGCCAAATTGGCCCCAAACAAAGCAAAAGAATGTGCGATAAGTTACAATTTAAAGTCAAACTCTTCATAAATAACAAAGGAGTAGATTACTTAGAAATCATAGTCAAAAACATATTATAAAATGATTACTAACCAACCAAAGCCCTAAAAATTATGATACATTCCACACCAACATACCAAATCTCTTTTATTTAAAATAATAAATATCATATTTTATTACATCAGTCAAAACATTTAGAAAAATTCCAATGTTAATGAAGAGTGATATAATGGCATAATATATAAATTATTTCTTTAAAAAATGTAACCATCACAAACCAAGAAACCAAGAAAGTTACAATCAAACTTCATCTAGCTCATAAAATAATTACAACACATAAACCAAACAGTTTCACATAATAATAACATGATGTTTACACAAACAATATAACATCACATTTCCCACCCAAAAGAAATGAAATGAATAAAACATACTGTTTTGTAGCAGCAAATCTTTCTCTTATCCACATAATAAAAAATTGAAATCCATCAAAAATGGGAAAGCTATTGTTCAAAAAGCAAAAGAAAAATGCAAATATAAAAAGAATCCAATAGAAATCCATCAAAATAATCCAAAGTATCTAGGAACCATAAAAAAATGAAAAAAGAAGCACTTCAGGAAACCCAAAACAAGGAAATCAAAGTAAAAAGAATTGGTTTATTATAACGAAAATGATTTGTTTAAAAAAAAATACACCCCCAGTGCCCATGGGACACCATTGTAGACAAAGACCTGTAAAGTAAATTGAACAACCCAAAAACAAAACACATTGCATTCTCATAAATATATACATACAGAACAGTTACTCGTCGAAATAAAACTAGCATAACACAATTTAGCATAACATAGCAATACATTACTAAAATAGTGTGCAAAAAGCCCAAACTACAAACTAGTGAAAACCATTAGCATTAATACTTCTAAATATACAATAAACACACACACAACACTATAACTAACTTGAAGACCTCTCCCCTAACCCCCTACCCTCAAAACCCTTACAAAATCCTTAAAAAAGGACTTACCTGTTCCAACGAACATCGAGCACCTTACAACGACCTGGTTCCAGGAAAATAGACTAAAAATAGCACAAATAGATTACAAAATAGAATGCAGTGGTAAAAGAAAATGGCGCCTAATGAAACTAAAAAAAAGAGTATCTCCCCATGATAATGAATAGGAAATATTGTAAAAATGTTGAATAAATATGTAAAATAAATATAAAAAATAAAAGCACAACATGTGCATAAACATGTCAAAAAATGTTGAGATAAAAAGTGAATAGTATAAAATATATAGAATTATTTACAGTATACTGAAAACACATATGTTAAAATAATGTTGAAAATATGCATATAAAAAGTTAAGAATATTAAAAATCTGTTAAACAGTGGAAAATTAAAGTAGGAAATGTACAACATACCATAGTGTTTAAACATAATATATATGTTTTTTATTAATGACAAATAATAAAAAGTGTTTATATAAATATGTATTTTCTAACTTTACGTACATATGATTAAAAATGCTAAATATACAATAAATAAACTATGACAACATAAATGTATGACGTCTTCATTATCTAAAAAATGTAATGGTAATATTATTGCTACAAATAATACAACTAGTCAAGTCACTTTATTTCGCTTTGTTTCCATAGCATAAAAGTACATATGAAAACAAATGAATAAACAAAGGAAAACAAGCGTTAAATTGATTTGTTATGCCCGTCCTCCTCAGATACCTATTTCAAAATACAATATCCCTAAAATCCATCAGAAACACCAGCGTTTAACATTTCATCCAGAAAAAGGATTAAAGTGCATTAGAGAACAACATTAAGGCAGCCGAAATAATCATCTTTTACATAAAATCATTTTAAAAACAATAAATACTCATAAAAGTGCATACATTTCACAAGTCTAAAAGAGCTAAAAAGTGCTTCAATATAACCATTGATTGTGTTAGCATTTAGAGACAGACCGTTTTATAAAAATTATTACATAAAATCATTGTAAGAGGTTAAAAACACATGATTCATTAAATCATAGAAGCAGGGCATATTCCTCATTATTACCATACACTTCATCATTTCTTTATGACAAACTATATTGTCTAAGGCTTAGGCATTGTCAAAGGTAAGAAGCAATGGCCTGGCATACCAAAGGGCCACCCAACTGTTGCATGAAGAAAAGGGATGGTCTGCACTGCCTGACATTATACCTGTTCATAAGTGGGACAATACATTTTTGCCTCGGAGAGTGATAGAATGTGCAAAAACATGTATCAAGCTCCCTCAATGAGCAACAATTAGCACCCAGTACAACTATTTTTTTTATTACATTTCTAGTCACCAACACTATTAATAAAATAACACAAAATATTTGATCTACATGCAAATAAAAGTAAAATAAAAGATTTCAGACTAAAATTCTAAAAGTAAACAAACACACTCCAACATAAATCATTTTAAAAGATTGTTAGGCACCAAAGCAGTGATATTTACTGTTCCCACTCCAATCTAAGCCAATTTGAGAAAGGTGTTGGACAATAAAGGGGTGACATTTACTATTCCCGCTCTAATCTAACCACATTGGGGGAAGGTATTGGACAATAAAGGGGTGACATTTACTATTCCCACTCCAATCTAAAACAATTTGGGGAAGGTGTTGGACACTAAAGGGGTGACATTTACTACTCTCACTCCAATCTAAAGCTATTTGAAGAAGGTGTTAGATGCTAAAGAGGTGACATTTACAATATTCTCTTCTAAATATACCATCTTACACAAGGTAATACAAATTAAACATTTTAAATACACAATCAAAACTCCATACTCACATACCATTTTTTTACTATAAACTTAAATAAGATTTTATCTAAAAACACACTAACCAAAACCACAAACCTATATATACATATTTATATTTTAAAAAATATAAATATTTTTAAAAATACTTTTATCTATTAATACATTTTTCAAAATATTTACTACCATTCCTAAACTTTAAACTATAAAATGAAAACTAAAAGCATAATACAAATTAACAATCATAAAATAAAAACATATTAACATACATTTTATCATTTTAAAAAGTTAAAAATATTTTTAAAATAAAACAACAATTTTAAAACAACAAATATTTAAAATGTTTCTACAATTTTAAATAATTCTTTATGCAAACTATAACATTTTAAAATAGTACATAAAAAGTTTCTAAATATTTATCTTTATCTAAAATGTTGTTATATGTTTCTGAATTTTACACTATTCATTTTGTTTATTTAAAAAAATATGTCACACCATTAATATAAATCTTCATTACTATAAAATTAAAATGCATTGCACATATTAATATATACATTTAACATTTCTAAATTATTAATTTGCATGTCTTTAAACTTATAAACTTAAAATGTATTTTAAAATATAAACTTTTAGAAAGTCTCCCCACCCTTATCCCTTAAAACCCAACATCCTGCTATTAAAAAAATATTAAGCAAATATTTATATACGTTAATAAAACTAAAAATGAAATTTCAACAATTTTATAACTAAAATTTTTATTAATAAAAACAGAAATGGAAAAAATAATAAACATAAAATCAAACACACTACAATAAATTACATACTAATTAACACTTACAAATGATATTACATACAACGATATTTTCTACATCGATATTTTTTTCAACAATATAAAAAACAACACTAAAAAGGATATTTTTACCTTTGATATTCCTGACGACGATATTTTTGATGTCCTGAAATTCTTGACACAATATTTGTGTATCCCAATATTTATTTTCTGATATTTTGTCCAAATACCCTATTTAGTCCGTTCCCTTAAGCCTGTTTTCTTCTCTATATACTTGTTTTTCTTTTCCAGTAATCAATACTAAGGGGTCGATTCCGATCTCGCTAGGAAAGCTCTCCGTCCGACTCGGATCCAGAGTGCTTTCCGACCGACTCGTGCTCCGGGGCTCTGAGTGCCCGAGTACGATTCGAACAAGCGCTGACCGACACGGGTCGCTCGGAGCCCCATTGAAGTCAATGGGAGCCTGTTGTATGACGCGTACACAGCCTCCCATTGACGAAAGAGGTACGTTGCGCACAAGGGCGCCCCCTGTAGTGGGGACGCATCTATGCAACCCGCACCGTACAGGGATGTGTAGGGTCCCCCCCTGTGATCGACTCGTAAGGCTACGGGTGAAGGGGGGTCCGGCGCGGACCCCCGAAGTCTGCTTCCCAGAGCGTTTACGTGTCGGAGGCTCCAACTCCATCCGGCTGTCCGAATCGTACATCGTACTGGCTCGGTCGGAAATCGCCTCCATTGCACAGCACGGATTGCTTACGGTTGAGTCGTACGGAGCGGTTCGGAGCCGGAAACGATTCGGTCGGCGATTTCGCGTATCTCGCATTGTACTTGCTCGTCCGTACGGCTGTACGAGTCGGTCGGGAAACACGCGTACGGCTCGTGCTTTTTCCGGCTGGTTCGCTTTTGGAGCCCTTCCGTGCGGGATCGGAATCGACCCCTATGTGTTGTATTGTATTTGTATCTATATAGCACTTTCGTTTCCCATGCAAGACACATAAACTGGCCATGTCTCCCATCATGTAACATAGTTTCCTTAGTTAAAATTATTCATCCACCTCCAGTTCTGTTTAAAGTATAAGCATACTGATGGTCTTGCCCTTTCCTATTCCTGTGATATTGTAAAACTACATATTTCAAAATTCTCTTCACTTATTCTCTCATAGTCACCCGGTTGTGCAATGTATCCACTGAGCCCCATCTTACTTCCGATCCTTCTTTCTCAATGCACCTACCCTCAGGAGCACACTTCACTCTCTAGTACAGTCCTGTTTTATTTTTACACAATTCCAATCATTATTTGAACCCCATTTTCCATACTGTAAATTTCCTGACTCACCCAGCCCTAGGCCATGTTAATTCATGTTTTTCGAATCAGCACTTTCATGTATTTCTGCTATGGCTTGCATTGTAGTTTGTATTCTGCAGTACAAAGGATACTTTAAGGTTTACTTGATGGATTTAAACTGGGAACTTACTTGTATTGGGATAACTTGAGAGTATACAAGGAATGGAAACCTGGGAATGTACTAGTTTGCAGCAAACTGGTTATGTACAGTAATGGGTTAAACAGGATTTGCATGGCAATGGGACAAGTCACATCGGGTGATAGGCAATCTGTACCTGTTGCAATATCAGTGCTTAAGTTGTCCTGGTGTTTGCCAGTGCTCTGGGACAAGTCAAATGGGGTGGGTTGGGCAATCTGTACTTGTAGCATGATCAGTGCTTACGTTGTGCTGGTGTTTGCCAGTTCTTGGCACTGACACTTATTTCTTAACACCGGCATATATTTATGAAAATCTACCATATTGTGGTACGGTCAGTCTATTTTCAAAAGAGCTCATGAGCAGAGAGTTTAACAGTTCAATATATGATTCAAATTAAAAGATTATACTAGCAAAGCCATTCTTGCAGTATGGATCAAACCAATCAATCAATCATGCGTTTGTTAAGCGCAACTACTCAGCCGTGAGGGTCTCAAGGTGCTGGGGGGGGGAGGGGGTGCAGGTTCCAGTCCATAAAGGAGGGGGTCTGTCGAAGAGCCAAGTTTTGAGGTTTCTCCTGAAGATGGGGAGTGATGTTGTCTGTCTGAGGTGGAGCAGTAGGGCGTTCCAGGCTCTTGCCGCGAGGAAGGAGAAGGAGCGGCCTCCCGCTCTGGTCTTGCTGGCGCGGGGGACCACGGCGTAGGAGAGCTGGGCTGATCATAGGGTCCTTTGGGGTGCGTGGAATTTGAGTCGACTGTTCAGGTATGCTGGTCCGGTGCTGTGGAGGGCTTTGTGTGCGTGGGTGAGAATCCTGAAGGTGATTCTAGCCTCAATGGGGAGCCAGTGGAGTGTGCGCAGGTGCTGGGAGATATGGCAGTGTCTTGGCAGGTTGAGGACCAGTCTTGCGGCGGCGTTCTGGATGTTTTGTAGCTTGCGGGTGAGGTTTTTGTTTATTCCGGTGTAGAGTGCGTTGCGTAGTCGAGTCTGCTGGTGACGAGGGCGTGAGTGACGGTCTTTCTGTGCTCGAGGGGAATCCATTTGAAGGTCTTACAGAGGAGGCGACGGAGTTGATCTGGCGGTCCATCTTGAGCTCGGAGTACAGGATGATTCCAAGGTTGCGTGCGTGGTCCATGGGGGTGGGTGGGCTTCCGAGGGCGGGGGGCCACCAGGTGTCGTTCCAGGCGTCGGGGTGTGGGCCCATGATGAGTACTTCTGTTTTGTCAGTGTTGAGTTGTAGGCAGCTGCTTTTCATCCATTTGGCGACGGCTTCCATGCCTTCTTGAAAGTTGTGTTTTGCTGCGTTGGGTTCGTTGGATAGGGAGAGGATGAGTTGGGTGTCGTCTGCGTATGAAACAATGTTGAGTCCGTGGGTTCTGACGATGGGGGTGAGCGGAGCCATGTAGACGTTAAAGAGCGTGGGGCTGAGGGAGGACCCCTGGGGGACTCCACAGGTGGTTGGTGTAGGGTCCGAGAGGAAAGGAGGGAGTCTGACCTGCTGTGTTCTGCCGGAGAGGAAAGAGTGGATCCAGTCGAGGGCCTTGTCCCGGATCCCTGCGTCGTGGAGTCTGCATGTTAGGGTGCGGTGGGAGACTGTGTCGAAGGCCGCTGAGAGGTCGAGTAGGATGAGGGCTACTGTTTCTCCTCTGTCCAGGAGGGATCGGATGTTGTCTGTTGCGGCGAGGAGGGCTGGATGGATGGATCACCTGGTATAGCTGAAATGGTCTTCCTAGAAGGATGATAGTTAATAGATGGCATTGATACTCTTATGTGGCTACCAGTGGCAGCTGGTAACATTTGAAAGTGGTGGGCGTAAAAGTTTGGTATGACTTTTATGCAGGGAGCGATGCGGGCAAGCTTAATGGACAACCGTGGGGTCCAGGCTGGGTCCTCCTCAAGAGAAAAAAATTGGAAAAAAATTGGGAAAAAATTGGCAAATGGTGCATTTTAAAGCAAATTAATTTAGTGATAAAGCAATGCTTATAAACCAGTGGGAACGTATAGCTTTGAAAGTACTGTGCAAATTGTACAACCCGACAACTTCAGCCTTTTATAGTGTGTGCTTGCAGAGTGTCTTGAACTGCATGTGGCATCAACTTTGTAAGAAAATGCTCTAACCAGGTTTCGGGAAGGACCCACAGCTGCTGATTGCAATCAGTCATATAGAAATATGTGAATATGTGAAGACAGGTCTTTAAGTGGGATGAAAAATGTGTTGACTCTCGAAAAGGGAACACATAAAATAAATTTCTGTGTTTCCCATAGTGTGCTACCCGACCGGTATTTTGGTTTCTCTCTGAGATGTAATTGCATCCAGATATAACACAACAACTGACCTACACCTAAACCCTGACAGTACGATTGGCTTTGTCAATGGTTGATAGCTTTTTAACATAAATGAGTAACAACAAGGATTTGTTATAAATAACCTTCAAAATGTTTCAATTCTGATATTTCTGTAATATTGAGGCCTGTGGAAGGCGTTCTGGCCTTCAGTTATGTGTGCTTTATGTTAGATATGTATGTCCTTTTTCTCTGCCCATCTCAACCATCTGCACATCTTCAACCACCTCTCTTTCTTCTTCAGCACCCTCTTTTCACTCTTACCCGAATGCACTTCCTTGCATCTCCCTCACTTCACCACTTCCAAACATGCACTCACTCACATTTAAGCAATGTATTTACTTTTGCTTTTTGCCCTGTAAATATTATGCCATCTGTGCACCCCCTTCTTACACATTTTCACAAAATTGCAATTAGAACTGGAATACAGGATGACCATTGTTCTGTGTGCTCTGCAGAGAGGCCAACCCACTAACAGGCACTTTGTCTTGGCTTCAGCATCAGCTTCATAGCTCTCAATCAAAGCCTCTCATAAACTCCTGCACAGCTCAAAGTATGCACACAAAAAATACGGAAAGAAACACAAGATGATTAAATAGCTAACTCTTGAGGGAGGCAAGATGAATTAAAACTTGAAATAAGAGAAGAACTAAATAGCTGACATGCATTGCCTTAATGTTTTTAACACTCCTTGTTCGTAAATCAATCCATGTTTTTGGCATTAATGTTGTTAAGGGCATGTCACTGGCGTGCAAGACTGTGGAAATGCGGGCTGGAGGGCCATTGTTCGGACTACTATGATCACTAATGTCCACTTTAATCTTGTAAATCAAATAAAAAAATACATACAATGCTTTCTTTTCAGAGTATTATTTCATCAAACCTTGGGAACATAAAACTGTGCCATTTATACCATGTTATTGTTTAAGTCTGCATTCCAGGCTCTCGGTCTAGAGACTAAGCAGCATGGCCATGCGCCTACAGGGATGTAGTACTTGCAGTGAGGCATGCAGCTGATTTAAAGACACTCTGCCGGAAGACCGCATTAGAACTGCAATGCAGTTATATCAAATGAGCCAACATAGCTCAGCTGGACTGGAGAGACTTTAAGGCGCACAGCATGTACTTCTCTGCAGGACCCGGTGCTTAGGGCCAGTTTTAATGTCATACAGCAGATAACTGTCTACTGTAAGCACATTTCTCTTGCTTTGCCCTTGACTCGGATATTTGCATCAACTTCACAAGGGAAAAAGAACCCTGGCCTGCTCGTCTTTTGGATCCATTTCGCGGGGGGAACAAATCCAGCAGCTCCATTATCACGTTGCCAGCGACGTGCAGCCAGGGCTTGGGGTGTCACAGCGGGGGAAGTAAGGGTGGCGAAGGGTCTCAAAACAATATAAGTAACAGAAGATTATCATTCTAACACTTACCATTAACAAGAACAAGGCACCAGATCCAGGGCCGGCTCTAGGGCGGTGCGATCGGTGCGACCGCACCGAGCGTTGACTTGGGGTGGGGGCGTCATTTTTGCAAATGTGTATTATCAAAATGACCTGCTGCCTCGTTCCTGGCCTCCAGCAACTTGCAGACATCAATTAAAATGTCAAGAGAAGTCCGGTGATTAATCATCTTCCTGGAAAGGGACCGGAGGTTTGTCTAGTGGAAGTTTTGACTCATCCTAAAGTAGCGCAATGGGTTAAAATGCCTGCTGCTAAGAACGTGTACCATGCAGATAAGGAAGTGCATATAATGTAAATAGGTCAGTGGGTTACTGCTTCTGTAAGAGAGCTCCTTTTGTTACTTGTCCTTTATAAGTCAAAATCCCAATATAGAACATTGAGCTATTAACTGTCATCCTAGAGCTGCATGCAAACTGCAAGGAATATGTTAGAGCTATATGTTTTTTTGCCCAGTCTTTTATTATCTTAATCTTGCCAAAAGGGTTCATTTGGGTAGAAAACAATTCTTTTTATGAAAGACAACCCCTAACAATGATGTTACGTTTTAAATTCTGAATTTGTGCTTTTCCTGAATAAGAACTTAAACTATATTGCCTACCAGTATCGATGACATGTCACTCCTACACTACACCTTGTAGTACTGTCTGATGTTACATTTCCTAAACACTGATTTACACACATATGATTGTCTCTGTGCAATGTGTGTGTGGTGTAAAGTGCTCTGACACCTTGCACTGGTATGAGTGGCACTATAAAACTAAATGAATAAGAGACAGTGGTTCTGGTGACTTGAGGGGCACTGTTAAAGGGTGCTAGTGAGGGAATCCATGGCAGAGGTGGTCATTGGGGGGCGCCAACAGACATTGTCGCACAGGGCGCCACCAGCACTAAAGCCGGCCCTGACCAGATCACACGTGCTTTCATCCACTCCTACGTGTGACAAATGGGAAAGGGTGGGATCTATGCCTGTGAATGACAGGCGGCTTTCTCAAGCAGCAATGGAGACTTGGACGGTTGATCTCACACAGGGATGGAGACTTCAACGTCTGAAACTATGACTCTGAAAGCGTCACTGGCCTACAGCGGATATTGTCATAGAATACAATGGCAATGATTTATTATGAAGGGCTTTAGAACAAAAAGCCCTGCGTTGTGCATCACAGTGCAGAAAGTTGACTTACTGCCTGACATCCGTCTCCTGCTTCAGTGCGACGCGCGGCAGGCAGCCTGGGATACACAGCCCAGACTTAAATACATCGATTTGTTTAGAGATACGATCTTATCTCTAAATAAATTGATCTATTTAATATTTGTACAGGAATGTGAAGAAAAATCAGGGGGGGCGCAGCTCCAGAGCCCTAATGGAGAATCCGCCCATAGAGGCTGCATTGCTGGGACCGTAAGTGGTGCACGCTTCACTGGCCTCCTGTGAAATATCTTGGGCCCTGACACTTATTTTATTTTTTTCAAATTAAGCTCTGAGCATGATTGGGCCTATTTGGAATGTACTGGGGACAAGGTAAGAATTAATTGGAAGGAACAAAATAGGAGTACACAAGGCAAGAATAAGC